>QVRM01003895.1:0-26188 GCA_003439945.1 Dermanyssus gallinae | reverse complement strand
CTCACACCCGTCATGGGCGTTCTGCGTTTCCCCGCGCGCGTGGCTGTGAGAGTAATGCGGATCTATACTCGTTTTAGAATAGTTCTGAAAGTGTGCTCTCCAACGCATTAACTTATTCAGTCACTCTGCTCACTAAGCATGATGTGCCATCTAACACTCTAGGCAAAAAGTGCTATAACGATACAAAACCCGACCGAACACGAGACGTTCTTCTATAGTTTGTCGCCCCATTATTGTTTTAGTGTTGCTTATACGGGTAGATACGTCTGCTGTAAGGTGAATATCGATGGACAAATGGATGTACAAAATAATGGTACCATCAGGACTCATTGGTCGGCTCCCATTGCCGCGGCAAGAATCAACTGCGGTGGCGCGGTCTATCCCCACACGATCAAATTTACATTTACTAAGAAGAAGAAAAGAAAGAAGGAGAGAGGAAAAAAGACAAACTATATAAAAAAAAATACATATATATATATTATATATATATATATATATATATATATATTATATATTATAATATATATATAAATAATATATATATATATATATATATTTATATATATATATAGATATACTTTTTAAATATATATTGACCAAACATGTTGGTATGTTGACATTTGCAACTGTCCGATTTACACAACATTGCAACCAATCGGCAGTAATCAGACCTACCACAGATGCCGTTGTGTTACTGTAAAGTTACTTTTTCTCTCATAAGATAATCTACTTGAGCAGACAGCAGTGTAGACATCGTTGACGGAACAGTATATGTGTGAGGATGTGACTTTCAATTATCCATGAAATCTGTTAAGAATTCTTAGTAGCTCGAATGCCAAATGTTTGGTGCTTTTCCTGCTTCTGTGCACGCCGCTGCGCCACACTCAGCAAGACCGCCCAACCCATACTGCAGGCAGTCCAAAGTTCTGATCCGTACATAAAGTAATTCAGAAAAAAATTACCGTTGCAGAGCCGCAAATCCACTGTTACATCTAGCACCTTGACACGGTCGTTTAGTGGAACAGGTGGTGGTTATTGATGCTTGCAAGTGCCGGAGTCGTGCGATCGTGTTACTATTTCTGACGACCACTATTTGAGACTTTTTTTGGTATTCATAGGACAATACGGCTTGCTGCGCACCATGCGTTAAGGGCAGGTACACCCTGCATAAGTAGCCGGTTTATCTACATTCATATATATAGAAAATATATATATGTATATATATTTATATATAGGCACCGAGCTGAAACCTCTCAGCGCTAGCTAAGAGGTTTTAGCTCGGTGTGTAAAATATGTGACATTTACTTGGTAGTAGTTGACTTACTCACTTATAGGTGACTTTTCTCGGTACGACCGTATGAGGAATTCCGTACAGTTGTTTAACGTTTGTGGAGCGTTCCAGGCATAAGCAAACCCACTACTTTGGAGTGTTGGCTGACAGAAGTCCACGGAGCGCCATAATTTTGTACTTGCCTTTTTAGCCGCCTTTAGCGTACTGAACTGATACTGAACCTGTATGTATATATATATATATATATATATATATATATATATAGATAAGGAGTATAGAGTATATATATAGATATAGAGATAATATATATAGAGAGAGAGATATAGAGAGAGATAGAGAGATATAGAGAGTATAGATATATAGATATATATATATATATATATATATATATATATATATATATATATATATAGCCTTGAAGACGGCTTGCCCACGTAGCTAGATGGCTGTGGTCACCATCTTGATAAAGTTGACTCCGCCTCACTTGTATGTAGAACTCAGGAGTGACTGACGACGTAAGGCACTGCTATGAACGCTGTGCCTTTTCAGTACTAAGCGAAAGCTACTGCTTCGGAACCTGAAAGACAGGGAAGTCCCCTGACATGGCAAGCCTTTGTAGAGGCAAACTCCTCAAGAATCACGAATTCTGGTTATGGTAATAAATTTTCCCTGAATTCATCTGCGAGGCGAAAATAACTGCCGCACAAAGTCAAGCAGCCTTAATGGCACGATAACGTGGCCAGGTGAAATAATCTCGAGAAGACCGCGGTGGAGCGCTGCGGCCTCCCCAGACAAGGGTTATGGGTTTGTTCATTTATCCCATCACACAGTGGCACGGCATCGCACAAATTCACTATAGAAAAAAAGCGACGCTCGGTGTGCATCATGCAGTTAACCAGTTAATACATATGGTATATACATATAAATATATATAAATATCTATATATATATATATATATATATATATATATTTGTGTGAATCGAAAGGAAAAGTGCACAATTACCACCCGTTTTTGACACACATGCAGTTAACCAATTAATACATATGTGTGTATGCATATATATATATATATATATGTGCGAATCGAAAGGAAAAGTGAACGATTGCCACCCGTTTTTTTGACACACATGCAGTTAAGTTAACGGTTAATACATATGTGTGTATACATATATATATATATATATATATATATATATGTGCGAATCGAAAGGAAAAGTGAACGATTGCCACCCGTTTATTGACACACATGCAGTTAACCAGTTAATACATATGTGTGTATACATATATATATATATATATATATAATAATTTGTGTGTGAATCGAAAGGAAAGGTGAACGATTGCAACCCGTTTTTTGACACACGCGCGCTCAGAATCGTGACCACGTGTCCAATTCATGCTCTGTCTTGTGTTGTCTCGGAACGCTCTGAACGGTTTACTGGTTAGTAGTGGCCGGCGGCCTGGTCGCTGTCAGGCTGACGCTGGATGCCAACAGACGCTGGCTGACGCTAGCTGACGCTGACTGACCCAGAAACAGCGGCCCCGGGTCGTTTTTCGCGGCGGCAGCAGCAGCAGCAACAGCAACAGCGAACGTAGCGGCCCTGTTGCGCGTCGCTGCGTGGAAGACGGCAACGTCGGAAAAGTCCTGCAGCAGTGGCAGAAGGGGAAGTCCAGCAGCTGGATAGGAAGAGGAAGAAAGCGATGAAGAAGGCGATGAAGATGAAGAAGGCGAAGGCGAAGAAGGGACTCACGAAGTAGCTGAAGGCAGAAAGCAAAGCGAGCCAAGTGAAGAAAGTCGTCTCGCCTGGTGGGCGAACCCCTCCACCAACAACGACTCGTTCCACCGCCACTGTTCGTTCGGCTACAACTACAACAACTACTACTACTATCACTATCACTACCACTACAACATGTGCTGGTTCCACTAGCAGGATTGTTGCTGCTTCTGTTGCTGCCACGGCATTTTTTCATCGTTGTGGTCGTCGTCGTCGTTGTTGGTTGAGTGTTGTGGCGGGGGTGAAGCGACCAGGGAGTCGGGCTGGGGTAGTTAATTGGGGGTGGGAGAGGTTTGCTGTTACACGTGTTGCTGCTGCTGTTGCTGCTACTGCTGCCGCTGCTGCTGTTGCCGCGACCACGCTGCAGATGATGCCAGTGGGGTGACGAAGGGGGGGTTGGTCTGGGGCTGCCAAGAGAAGATATACGTATAGTTGACGTAGTGAAAACGCCGAAGTTGGCCGGGAATTATCATCATCGCCATTATTATCATCATCATCGGAATTGCGAATGTTGCTGTGTTCACCCGTGTCATCTTGCTGCTGCTGCTAATGCTGCTGCGGCTGCTGTTGATTTTGTTGATGTTTATGGGGGCACCAAACAGATAGATAGGTAGTTAGATAAATAGGTAAGTACATAGACAGATAGATAGTGGTAGGGAGGGCGGTGGGAAGAGCCGAGAGAGCGAGAGAGAGAGAGAGAGGGGAACCAAACGAAAGCTACACGGAGCCACAGAGGCCCACAGACGACCGACACTTCGTAGCAGCGAGAGAGGTCTAGCCACCATAGCTCGCTGCCGCGGGAAGGGGGAGCAAGCGAGTTTGGCGTCGCCACGGCGAGGCGGGGTCGGCGGTCCGTCATCCGAAGCATCTGTGCTCGCCGGTCACCGTCTTCGGCGTCAGTCAAGCCTCGTCCCATCCCTCGTTGCCTCCGCTGCTGCTGCCGCCGTCGCCATCGAAGTCGCGCTGCTTCTTCAATCGCGGAAGTAACACTAGCGGGAGCGATAGACACAACAACAACAACAACAGTAGACACAACAACAACAACAACTACCGTAGAAGCTGTAAGCAACAATATCATCATCCTCGTCATCATCAGCATTGGCAAATTTTCACAGCAGCACGATCCCCATCATCGTGTGTACCATTGACGGTGCATAGCCGGTGCAGCCGGTGGTTCCACTTGTTCGTGTCCGCCTTCACCTTCATCTCGCGTCGTCGAGCTCTCGGCTTGATTGATTGGCTGGCTGGCTGACTGCGGACTAAAGGACTGTCTCGTAGTGTTGCTTGTTGAGCAGGTTGTCGATGAGGTGGCACCCGGTGAAGGCGGTGCTGCGGCGGTAACTCGCTGTGAATGAAAGTCAGTTGAAGCAAACAGCACACAGTACCGTTACGAGCAAGCGGCATGTGGTGTGTGGTCTGCCTCTGAGTGTCTCTGTCCCCTGCTGAAGTCGGCCCGTGCTTTTGCGAACGTTGCCGTGGTGCCCTCATGATCTTTGTCGTGGTGCTCTCATGATCTTTGTCGTGGTGCTCTCATGATCTTTGTCGTGGTGCTTTCATGATCTTGACCGCCGCGGTACTCTCATGGTCTTCGTCTTGTGATCTTCGGCACCCCCGTGGTGCCCCCATCTGTTGTTCTTCGCGCGCTCTCGTTGCACCAGCTGTTGGCCAGCAGCGAAACGATCTCGACGAGGACGACTACGACGCCGACAACTACTACGACGACGACGCCTACGACGAAAAGAACCATCCGGACACGGACGCCGACGTCATCCCCAGCCAACACCCCCACGGTTCGAGAGACGTGTGACTACAAAGTCTGTCGAGAATCTCGAGGAGGAGAAGCAGAAACCACAGCAGCAGCAGCAGCGATCGCCGTCATCCTGCTGGTTGACGACAGCAGAGGCATCTGGACTTCCGCCTCTCGACCGACCGCCTCCAGCCTCAAGCTGCGCTTATAAACAAGCTAGCCACATTGCGGTCGTCATTAGTGTCGCTGCTGTGCTACTCGCGTCCCGGTAATCGCTGGTCTACTGCTGATCCGCGAGTGCTTCTGCACGAAACGGAACTATATATCTATTTATCTATCTATCTATCTATACGCACAGGGCAAAATCGAGCAAACTCGTTCACGTGTCCAGCCTGTGTCTGACGAATTTAGCGAATTGACTGGCAACTGGCGGCTCATCACTGAGCCAGCCGCTACGACACGCAGATAGCTGATACGTCTTAGCAGCGCGCGTAGTGAGCAAGCAGTTGCTTAGTTAACGAATTAGTTCATCAACGTCATTAGTCGCAACCTGAGTGTTGCCAGTGTTGACAGACACCCCCCACACTACCTACACAAACAGAGCGGTCGACACTTACTCTACGTAACGGACGCACCGCTACCTAGCAGTGTGTGTGTGTGTGTGTGTAGCACGTCGGCTCCTGAATTCGCACGCGAGCTGGTAGTTCCTTGACGCGGCATTCATTCAGTCATTCATTCAGCGTCGATCACCACGCTACCTACGACGCTACCTTTGAACGGTAAGTGCTGTTGAAGAACTTGTTGTTGTTGCTGGCAAGTCAAATCAAGCAAGAGCTAATCAATATATGCGAGTATATGTATATACTCGTATATTAAGCTGGACAAAAAATAACAGTAGATTTTTTCAGTTCTGTATTTCTTGAAGTGCCTCTTGTATATACATATATATAGGAGAGAGAGATGTGTGTGTGTAAGACTGTAAACTCTTCAAGAGCTTTGTTAAGTGATATTATTGCTCGTCAAAGTTCTGTCGATATGGACAGCAAAAAAATCCCAGTTAAGCACGGCAATTTTGTAACGGTTCAAAGCCCTACGTCTGCGAAAACTTTCCGAAAGATTTGGGGCATATTTGGCGAGGACAGCAGTTCGAAGACGTCGCGCTAGAAATGGTTTGCCGAGTGCCGTTGCGGCAGCTTAAGCCGCAACGGCTTCCAGACCAGAAACCCGGTCTGGAAGAAGTGCTCTGTTACGGTCGAGAAAAAGACCTATCATGTGCGACACTGTGGAGCAGAATTTCCGAGTGACTACGCGCGAGTCAGCCATGGACTTCGGCGGGTGTCACACAACCATCGGTATTCGCCGAAGGTTTCGTGGCAAAGTTGAACTATTGGGTACTTAATGCTTTGAGCGAGCGCAAAACGATGAAGTGTCCGTTCTGGAATTGAAGTTTGTTGTTGAGTCGTTCTCGAATAAAATTTGAACCTGTGACAAAAAATGGGCTTCCTAGGACGATGTGAAACGTCGAAGATCCTGGTGCGCCCCAGGCCAACCTTCACAGAGGACGGCAAAAAAAAATAACTAAGATTCGCACACGAGTCTGCTCTGTGTTTGCTAGGATAGCCATAGCATCCAATCCATCGCGAGGTTCTTCCTAGTGGCCAAACGATATACACGAGTGCATACTGTGATCAGCTCGGTCGAGTTTTTGCCGCAGTCCAAAGAAAGAGACACAGTCTCGTGAATCGAAAAAGCGCAATCTTCCACTAAAACAACGCTAGGCCGCATGCAATTTTACTCGGCCTCCGCAAGATAGCAAGCCTTGATTGGGAAATGTTGCCGCGCCCACCATACTTACCGGACATTATATACAGAGCAAGAAATTCACTTTACCAAAATCTGTAAAAACATACTTAGAGACATTCTTCAAAATGCAGACACCAGAAGTGTTTGCCATATGAATCGATAGTCTGGTGCAGATATGGGGAAGGGTAGAGGTTTTTAAACAACAAATTCTAAAAATTGTGACAGCGTGGAAAGAAAAGGATGTTCGTAGAGAAAAGACGTGCATAGACCATCAATTATCGAAGGTAGCCTTACTATGATTGAAACTGACTAGATTTAACCATTATGTGCAATTAATTACCAACCTACTTTTCTGGTTAGTCGTGCCGCAGAAAACAACTTTTGTAGCTTTAGAAGAAGATCGATCGGGTTCGATCTCCACCGTTGCACATTTGGTTCGTCGTACAGAGCAATGCCAACGCATTCCCCGTGCGCGTTAAATGTTGGCTGAGAGTCAGCCCAAAAAAGGTTTAGCTTTTGACAGAGAGACATAAATTGGGTCTTTACGCCTCATTCAAACGTGCTGCACTTGCGTCTCCTCTATTAGAGTCTTGCTTGGTACTATGGCAGGGAGTTTTATTGTTTGCATGCAGATATATATATATATATATATATATATATATATATAGAGAGAGAGAGAGAGGCGAGCACTACCGAGTGTGCAAACGTATTGTAAATAATTAATAAATCATCACAATATTTTCTATATATATATATATATATATATATATAGAAAGAGAGAGAGAGACGAGCACTACCGAGTGTGCAAACGTATTGTCGATGATTAATAAATCATCACAATACTTTCTATATATGCAATGAGGTTTGCTTATATGCGTGCTGCTGTTGCTGTTTTCGCTGCTTGGAATCAGCAGCGATAAAATACTTTTACCGGGATGCAGATCATTAATCAGATGGAATCGCTCTTCGGCAGAAACGCTCCAGCACGTCGGGTCATCGTTGGGATTATTTTAGCGAGACTAGAATCGCGATGGCCATCGAGCGCCACGCACACAGACGTCTCAAACTAATAAGCTGGTCAGCGAACTCAGTGTATAGATGCAATGAGGTTTGCTTAAGTGCGTGCTGCTTGCTGTTGCTGTTTTCGCTGCTTGGAACTAGCAACGCTGAAATACCTTTACCCCGGATGTAGGTCATTAAACAGATGAAATCGCTCGTCGGTAGAAAACGCTCCACTACATCGGCGTCACGCTGGGATCGTTAGCTGGACTCTAAACACGACGGCCATCGAGCGCCACGCTTTTACTTGGATTTCGAATCCCTAACTAGTCGGAGTGCCTGTCATTCATTCAACAAAAAAAGTGATATGTATATATATATATATATATATATATATATATATATATATATATATATATATATATATATATATAAGGGCAATTCGGTAATAATAGGATAGTTTTAAACTGTTTATCGACCTAAAAAACTTCTTGTAATTTTCGAGTAAATAAGAGCATTGTAATATAACTAAACTACTACTTATTCAGAAAACTACGCCGAGAAAAACGATTTTTGTAATTATTGTGTTTTGTTCTTTTTATGAAAGTATTCTTTACTTCTAATTTCATTTACCGAACGAGCCTATATCTATATATATGTACATATATATATATATATATATATATATATATATATATATATATATATATATATACAGTTTGCACTAGTGTAAACACAGGTGCTTCGTCGCAGCATCTCGATATGCCGATCCTCAGCAGATAGGCAGACACAGAAATACAAGAGTAAGAGAAAGAAGAAGTGACACTGCACGTCATGTATTCTTCTGGCGGGTGTCCAAGACCAAGGGTTTAAACGACATGAGTTAGTTTCTTTTTAAGGTTCTCATATTTTAAATAGCGTAGTAGAACTCATTCACTGTCTCAAAGCACCGACACGGAATTCGGTGTCGGCGAAACGGTTCGATCTTGACCTGAACACGAGGGCTAACAATATTGGACCACTGTTATTCTGGTGGTGGCGGCGGCGCATCGCTGTACACACCGACGAAAAAAAATGCTTGAGCTGTCGACCGTCGGAAGGAAGAGTTTCCGTCCCGTCTCCGAGTATCGTCTCTGCACTGGTACGCAATGCAGGCGGTGGAAGTCCGTTTATTGTGTCACCCGCTGGTGTTGTCATTCAATCTGCCGCGAAACGTGTCACCTGTCTCAGGTGGTACACGCATCGATAGTTCGGCCTTGAGCGGGCGGAGGCGTTCCGCCACTCACACCGCCGCCAAACGATACCAGTACGGACCAGTACGTAGGTGGTGCCAGCGCGAGAGAATCATCACCATACGAGACGTGTTCTGTTCGTTCACAAACGATTTGCTTTGCTATCAAAAAGAAGGCAAAAAACCAGCACACATCAACACCAGAAACAACACAGGCAAACAAATCAACTCTCTCTCTCTCTCTCTCTCTCTCTCTATTCGAGTACTTACTTTTCCAGTAGCACTTGACCGCCGACCGTTTGACAACGACGAACAAATAGTTACTACTACTAAAAAGTTAACTACTACTACTACTACTACAGACAACGACAGTCTGTTGAGTTGCAGTTGCAACGGTTCAAGCCGTCTACAGCTGGGCCTACTTCACCGTCAAGAAGTGCTAAGCATTGCTACGCTAGCGGCGACTACTTGAACGCTGCTGGCGGTGATTGGAAACTAATAGTATGAGAGGTTGATGATGCCGTCGAACGGATTTCAGTTGTAGGTTCTACTGTTCCGACCAGTTTGAGCCATTTCGGATTTCTATAGCCGATCTACGTCGCCGTCGCCGCCGATGATGACAACAACAACAGCAGCAGCAACAACAACAACAACAGCAATAACAACAACAACAACAGCAACAATAGCAACAATAGCAACAACAAACAACAACAACAACAACAACAACAACAACAAAAACGACAATCAAGACGAACAAAGTCCGCGGCGTTCGGACATCTGCTATTGACGCGGCGGTATCAGCCCGGCATAACAGATGTATAGGCAACAACAACAACAACAATAGTAGCAGAAACACCCGTAGTAGTACCAGGTGCTGCGGTTGCTGTTGCAGCGGTAGGAGCTATGGTAGCGTTTCGTTTTGTATAGCCAATTTCTTCCGGTTGTCTTCGGGTCAGGCACGGCTTGGCTTGTTGTTGTTGTTTGGTTGGAACTTGTTTACAGTACGTCTGTTTTATTATAATCTGTAGAAGAGACTGCTGTTGTTGCTGCTGCACAACATCAACACTAAAAACAACAACAGAAATTACAGCAACCACAACTACAGCCGCCACAACAACAACAACAGCAACAACGACGACAACGGAAAGCCATTCCAAGTTCAAGGCCGCTCTTAGCTAGGATCGGATGGCATTGCTTTGATGCCACCAGAGCTATTGGTTGTAAGTAGCCAATACCGCCAGCTTCAAGACCCCCGACGTCAAGGATTTCGGTCACCATCGACCAGAAGATGTACAGAGAGGGCCACAGCGGGGCAGCGGCAGCGGGAGCGATGATGAAGATGTTGGTGGCGCGATTTTATCAATTCGTCCTTCGGCCGCACGCCTTTCCCCACTGCATAGGGTGGGTAGGGGGGGGGGGATTGCACCCCAACGGTCGCGTTCCGCCATGGGGTAATTGTCTGTCTGTGTAGCCCCGACGTGTGATTGTCCCGTGCTCTCCCTCCCCTTTTGCCAGAGAGGAAGCATTCTAGACATAATCGTCATCATGCCCCCCAATCGCATGACCCAGCATACAATAAATACATCTACAACGCATAGACACACACACACCACGCCACGCATACAATTGAATGTATCTACATGCAGACATATTCATACGATAATGCATCCGGCAATGACCCGTCATCTCTCTACTGTTGGCCTCTCCGCTAAAGCAGCTTGAGCAGCAGCAGCTGCAAACTGGTGAAGGAAGCTGGTGCTATTATTATGATGATGTGCCCTCTGCAAAGGTAGCCCGTAATCAAGTCAGCCGTTACAGTGCTACTTCCGATATTCGATTCAATATACAGATAGTACGTCGAGTTAAGACGAGCATGCACCACGCGACCTACGCATGTGCGTATTGATGTGTGATCAGCTCAGATAGTGCCTGAAGAGAAAAGTGTGACTACTCAATTCCGCTTCGGTAAGTGATGCTTATGCTGATGATTAACGCCCTCATAGCAAGCTATCACCGAATCACTTGGGGAGCTTCGCTTGCGGCCGAAAAGTGGTAGTTTTCAGCTATTCAGCTGTACACTCAGGTGCCAAACGGGTACATCAAAATGCGTACCTGTCGAGTAGGAAACGTTTTCGGTTTGTCTTCAGGATGATTTTTGTATTTATTACTATTAGTAGAGAACATTACTTGCTCCGTGTTCCTGTATCTGCCCAATGGCATGATTTGACAGGGTTTTGGGTCACAATCACCAAAGCTGTTTGCAAAGTTTTACCGAGCAAGATATCTCGGCCGCGTTTAGGGACGTCGGTGCAGTCTCAACCAAGAGGGGATTAGAACTTAGAGGACAAGGTCCGGTACGATTTCGACGTGATTAACTACCGATTTTGTGTACTTCTTTTTACTCCAACAAGATGCTAGAAGATAGTGCCAGAAGTGTTTCTGGCTTTCAGAACGCATAATCTCAATATGCACACATGAGTCCCTACAGCATGCTATAAGTGCTCAAAACTAGGCCACATTGCTGCAAATGCATCAACATGTCCTATGTGTCGCTAGAACTGCCTTTTACAGAACCCACGGTGACACAAGTTGCATAGCGACATAAGACAACTCTGGAATGCTGTTAATAAAACATGTGGCAGACATAACCGCTTAACCGGGGTCAGGCCCGTTGGCGTGGTGCATTCGTCTGCGCCTTGCAGCCGGAGGAGACACATATGTGCGCGGGTTTGAGGCCCACCGTTGCACATTTGTTTTTAGGGGGGTCCGTCTACGAAGGAATGCGAAGAGCAGTCCCGTGGACGTTAAATCTTGGCTGGGGTCAGCCCGAAAACTTTACTCTAGACATAACCGCCCAGAAAAGCTGACCTCCCGGAAATTGCTGATGCTGAGCTTACTTGGCGCTTTGCAACCATAGTTTTGACTAATGTTGCGCCCATCTGCCTAAAAGATGACTTATCAGCCATTCTTACAGACATATGATCCAATAAATTGTCGTCGTTTAAATTCCGTTCGGTATCAGACCTTAAGCTTCACTCACTTCTAATCAAACAAAATCAAGCTGGTGCTGTGGAGAGCTATAAGGGTGCGCGGGAGACTTTTGAGACTGGCGGCGCTCTTCTTTGTCGGTCTCCTAAATTGTAAATTTCTCGTTTTGTTTAGGTATCCTCGTTACACGTCTCAAGATCTCGTGTGTGACTCTGCTTTAGAAACGAAAGGGCAGTAAAACAGTACCCGCCAGCTGACTATGTGTTCAAAATATTCGAAACACCTGCGCTGTTATGCTTTGAGCGTCATTTAGAGTCTACCTCTGACTCATGACTTTCCGTTATTTTATTAATTTGGCTTCCGCTACACGTGCTTCTGTAACAATACAGGTTTTGATACTTTTTATATATATATATATATATATATATATATATATACATATAGAACGAAGAACGAAGGAGAGACAAATAAGAGGACGAAGAATGCAAAACGCGGAAGATCGCGTGGCACTACAAAGTACAGATCACAAATTTATTTATATATATATATACATATATATAAATAAATTTGTAATCTGTACTTTGTAGTGCCACGCGATATTTCGCTTTACTTATATATATATATATATATATATATATATAAACATATATATATATATATATATATATATATATTTATATTTATATTACGAAGAAGATGACATATTGCATTTTAGTTCGCACTGTCCATTAGACACCCAACACGTTCGTTTAAGCTAAGATATCCATGTTTATGTTTCTATACGATATATGCGCACCCGTGATACTGGTCTATAGGCCAATAAACAACTATGTGACGTTGCTAATTGACCTTCTTTTGTAATTATGTAAATCATGTGCGTCATATCCGGTGACTGCTGCTTTTCTACCTTGCGCGTCTTTGCTCAACAGTGGCTTGAGCCACATATATACCAGGAAAGCTAGTGAAGGTAACTCAATCCACACTTGATCAAAAGCGCACACGTACAAAGACTAAAAGTCAACATAGATGGCGCATACCTTGGGGCCCCAAAAGCGGTCCAGGTCTTCGGGCTTATCTATGTATTCTCTGGGGAGTGCCATGCGGTCAGGTGGTAACTTATCAAGGTGTCTCAAACATAGACAAACTGCACCGTCCAAGTGTTTGACGGACTTCGAAACGACGCGCAATTGACCGTTCTGAGATTTTGAACTCTGATAGATGCTGGTATCCGACCCTGCTTTTGCTGCTGAGTCAACGCGACCGTATAGTGTCATGCTCGTTTAGAAGCCGTCGTAGAGGGTGAGCAGGTAGAGCTCACTAAGATAGCTAAGCTAACGACACTATGTGAAAACAACGCACTTTTTTTCGAATAAATTAGACCACCCTATTGTTAGTTGTATTAGTATTTAGTATATATTATTGCTAAAAGAACAGAAACATTGAGTTGGAAACGTTAAGCCCCTATGAACTTTACTTAAGCCCTAGCCCTCACTTCGTCGAGTCGACGATACACGAGGCACTACACAACGCGATTGACGAGATCTGCTGTAAGAATCTCAAAAATGATTCTAGCTACAACGCTATTTCATCTGTGCTATGTTAAATGTTTCTCCCAATAGCCTGACCCAATCACTCGCTTGGCTGCCAGCTGGTGGACATCCAGATTAATAAGGACTAGTGCTATAAGTACTTTAATTGCTAGGTCGTCTTTAACACAGTCTTTAAGATTGTTTTATGCCCATAATAATGTATCTTTCCAAATAGACGGAAGCACTGTCCGTTTTGCACCAACCGCTGTCGTGTTTACCATCATTATTAATAGCATCTTTCGTTGACGCCCTGAACTAACCCCTATCAGGGCAATGATAGCAATGTTTGCAACAACTACCAAACCAGATCAAGGGGAAAGTACAAGACATGTGTTGTGGAGAGTCACCTGAGAGGAAACAAAAAGTGAAGTAGTTAACAAAAATGCACAAATGAAATGAATGCTGCATAATTTTAAGACAAAACGTAGACGGTCGAGAGGAAGAGGACTGATTAGTGGTGAATCCTGGTCTGTTTGACATTTTGCGGTAAAAATTCCAAATATGAACTGAAGTTTTTTAATATATATATATATATATATATATTCTTTTTTTTTTAGATTCTTCCGTACGGCAATTGCCCGTGTACGGTTTTTCATGTCATGGCTAATTTTAATCCACTTCGGCATTTACCTTGTCTAAATTGGAAACCATGCAAACCAATTTAAGAGTGGCCGGTCTGGATCTCAAACCCAGTCTTCCCGAATGCAAGGCAAAGGCTTTGCCACTAAGCCATCTTGCTCGGTTATATATATATATATATATATATATATATATATATATATATATACATTTATTTTTGTTGCCCAGGGCACATATATATCCCTGTCACTTGAGCACATTGAGATCGACTATCCTGCGACCGGGGCAGTGAGAGGCTAGACGGACAGTGCGAACGATGAATGAGTCCAAGCGAATGAGCGAGCCGATTTACTACGAATCGGCTCGAATACTACGACAAGCAGAAGCGGCGGTGACTTCTTCGGGGCAAGACAATCGCGTTCGGCGCATGCCTGAACTGACGTCGGCTTGCCTCGTCGGCGACGGCAACCCCGACTACCAGAAACACTGCCAACGTTGCAGCAGCCGAAGTAGCAGCAACGACAACAACAGCAACAACAACAACAACAACAACAACAACAACAACAACAACAACACAACAACAACAACAACAACAACACAACAACAACAACAACAACAACAACAACAACAACAACAACAACAACAACAACAACAACAACAACAACAACAACAACAACAACAACAACAACAACAACACAACAACAACAACAACAACAACAACAACAACAACAACAACAACACCAACAACAACAACAACACCAACACCAACAACAACAACATGCAGCGGCTGACTACCCGACCCACTTACCCAGTTCTGCTCGATACCGGATGAACAACAATGCGGCGGAAGATGGCAGCAACATGGGAGCACTTCTTCTGACAGCTCTCGGTCGGCACACATCGACCGATCCAAGCCAACCGATCAAGTCAAGCGACGACGAAGACACCAAAAAAAGGACACCATTTTGCCAGCCAGCCAGACAGAGAGAAAGTCAGAGAGAGACGAATAGACAGACAGCCGTCGCGTCGACAATGCGCTTCGGATGGACGCGGCTCGAACCACCGCAGCAGCAGCAGCAGCGGCAGCAGCGACAGCAGAAAAAGATGTAGTAGTAGAAAAAGTAGAGGAAAAAGGAAAAGGAAAAGAAGCAGAGGAAGAAGAAGAGAACTAGCGCAAATCATAGCCGCCGCTTTGCTGCTTGCTACCTGTTGCACCACGCTAACGCTGGCTCAGGTGGTCGGGCTGCAGTCGGTCGAATGTCGCCGCAATACGCGCCCGTTTATTAGGCGGATGTCGATGCGTAGCGATGCGTCTGTTAGATGTTGTAGCACGTGTGAGCAGTGCTACTGGTGGAGGTGGTTGTGTGTCTTGGGTTCGTTGTACACGACAACAACAACAATAACAACAACAACAACACGAACAACAACAACACAAACAACAAAAACAACAACAACAACAACACCACCAACAACATTGGCGACACCGAGACATGTGCTTCATTGATAACATCAACGATTTCCGATACGATGAACGCCGCCACGTGACTCAAAGCCGTCCCGCGGAAGGCAAAGCGGGTTTTTGCCCGAGCACGTACGTCAGCCGGTCTTCTCATCATCTTCCGGGCGACATCGACGGGAACCCCGGCAAAGGCTGTCGTCTAATTGGCTCGTTCCGACAGAGTCATTTCCGCGCGTAAGATCAATGAGATCCACTCTCACCGCGGCATAGAAAAATGCGGCTTGGAAAAGGAAAGGATTATGACAGCGTGGCAGCGGAGGCGGCAGCCGGACCCGTTTGCTGCTGTTTTCCGTTTGCTGCAGCCGGACCGGCACCTTGCATTTGCTGCAGCCGTCTTGTGAGGCGTTTTGATTTGATATCATGGGACAAGTAATGAGGTACAGACTTTTTGGTAGAACTGCTCATTTTCCTGCAGGGCTCGTTCAAGAGGTAGAGTTTGCGCTCGTATGTGGTCCACGGCTCACTCTGGCATAGTCGGCAAGACTAGCGTTTAGAATGGTTTCGGAAAACGGTAGGTGCGCCGAGACACGCATGTGTTGTCGATTCAATGCCCAGGTTGCCCACAACTATGGGGAGAGTTGCTAGATTAAGTCGGGCGATTAAGTCGGCGAGCTCTAAGTTTATACAGAGCTCAAGCGTACTACGCATCCTTGCTTCGAAAATTTGTATTATGTAGTATGTACCAGTCGGGAAGATGTCTCAGCAGCAAAAAATGTGTTGTATTCTTAGAACTGAGAGTCTGTTCCATCGCAAGAAAACAATGATATATGGGCATAAAGAGTTCTATTTTTGGAAAACGATGCCTTTTCGCCCGGCCGCTCTCAAGGGATTTGGTATGATGTGTGCTTACGCAAACTGTAGGTTTGACACCGACATCAAGACGAACCTATTCTTTATTAAGCTTTTGCTTTCACCGAGGAGATTAAAACTTTGCGTCATTTAGAATTAGCTCTGTGTAGACCTTGAAGTAATCACTTGGCCAAAACATCAAATCAAAACACCCCCTAACGCCTCACCGCAAAACGTCCAACGCAAGAAAGAAATAGAAACACATTTTTAAGCGGAAGATGGCTGGCTCGCATGGGACCCCTGCGATCGTCGTCAACAGGCTTGAGCTCATTTGTTATATTTTAGCATGAGATAGGGTATAGCGACAGAAGGTTCATTCAAGTAATCTCCAAATGCGCTTTAAAAAACGCGTTCAGCATTTTGCAACCACAGATTTGCGACTCGTTTCGGCTCCGGCCCCGGCTCCGTGGCTCCGTGCAGCAGCCCAAATATTATAGTCTCTGACTGCGTGGATAACCACCTCAGAACCCCCCGATTTAAACTGCTAGTCGCCACCAGCTGCGCGGCTGCAGCCAGTCAAATGATGCAGTTGGCGTGCACGTCCAGACAGAATTCGCGTATGACCATCTTCCAGACCAATCTGACCGAAATTCTCATCGTCACTTTCGTATTTTTTGAGGCCAGCAGAAAGGTGCCGTAATACTCGTGTCGAATGCTATTGCCGAAGGAAGCGGCGAGCAAGTAGTACTGTTGCATTGCCTCTCCTGCATTGTGTACATAGCAATTCCCAGTGGCGAGCCAAAGCCGACGTGCTTTCACTTATCGTCGGCGAACAATTTCTCACTCCTCTAGGCAGTCATCAAAACATTCGATAGCCAGCCGCCATTACCGTCGTCGTCGTTTTTGTCGTTGTTGTTGTGGTTGTCGTTGTTGTTGTTGATGTTGTTGCTGTGGTTGTGGTTGTTGTTGTGGTTGTTGTGGTTGTGGTTGTGGTTGTTGTTGTTGTCGTTAGTATCCCTGCCTTTGCAAGTGCCCCCATTTTTCATCCCCATTCCGTCTTCTTCTGGAATTCAGTTGAAGTTTGCCATTTGAAGTAGCCCACACGCCACCGCCACCAACGCCGCGGCTGCAAACTTTGTCGTCGCGGCTGTGTAACGGGCTTTCCTTCTCTAAACGTTAACTGTTGGCCGATTGTGGGGTTCGCTCGTTTCCAGCACAGCCCAGATCCCTGGAACGTGAGCGCTAACGTCAAACGCAGAAGCGGCAGCAGCTGAGACATTAGCAGCTACAGCATCTGTAGCAACAACAACAACAATAACAACGACAGACAACAACGATAATAATAACGACAAACAGCAACAACAACAACAACAACAACAACAACAACACTAACAACAACAACAACAACAACACCAACATCATCATCAACAACAACAACAACATATTGCGGGGTTAACGACATCCAACACACATCGTTCGCCTTCGTCCAGATCGGCGTCAACAACGGCAGCAGCCACAATTGGAAAGCGTTCGAGTTGTGGCTCTCCGTTCTTCGCGCCATCCTTGACTTCTTCCACGACTTCCTCTTTTCCTGCCCATAACTCGATTTGACTCCCTGTTCCCGACAAACATCTCAACATAGCTTCTGGATGTGTAGGCGATACGGGGCCGCGCTTCTAACGGCGGTGGCGGCGGCGGCGTTGCTTCATGGTAGGCGGTGGCCCATAGTCTGTTCGTCTGTTTGCTTGTCTGGCTAGCTTGTCTGGTCGGTAGAGCGGCACCCCAGTGGCGGACCGGAACCAAACAACAACAACCATCAAGCCACACGTGGCTTGCACACCGCGATACGAAAGGAGGACAGCGGCGCCCTTTTCGCTTTGGCCACAGGAGTGCTACTCTCAGCACAAATACACGCGAACCAACAACACCGGGAAGATCTTTAGCAAAAGACCATTTATCTATATATATATATTATATATATATATATATATATATATATATATATATATATATATATATATATATATATATATATATATATATATATGTGTGTTTGTGTGTAATAGACTCAAGCAGCGTAACGAAAGACTTGAGACAGCATGACGCCGCGTGCTCGCACGCCCCACAAATGGTTCGGCTCTTCGAGGGGGTAACGAACCCCTTAGGGATAAATTCCTATCTCTAAATTGGCGTGAGTTCCAGTCTTAGACGATTGGTTCGCCGCACCGCCGACACACTGGCCGACTTACTTGATACACATATATATATATATATATATATATATATATAAAGCACACACGCGTTTCTGTGCAGGAAGCAAATTTGGAAAATAAGGTGCGTCAGCTCGAAACAGCTGTGCACACCCTGCACTTGTTTTGATGTAGAAAATGCACGACTTGTGTCTAGCTCTACAGGGCTCCGCATTTATGGAACTAATGATAGTCATATATTCATTCAGCGTCCCCTCATGTAACATCGGCGATAGATTATTATTAAAAGATTAGGTCTTAACATTATTAGTAAATACGATGTATATTTAACTCGTAACTGCTTATCACATTTGTGCATCCATATTCGCAACAGTTCGTAGACAACCACATTATAGTTAACTGCATAGCCCGAGTCCTGTGCTCAGCAAGTACCCTATGCACAAAAAAGTCTCACAAACCATCCCCACCACGAATGTGACATGCCCCAATTAAAAAAGGACGGGTTCTAGTAAAACTTGGCGCGGTCACCGATTCTCAGCCACGAGACATCTTGTCCTGGCTACGGCTTACTACCTACACTAGCAGAGCAAAGTAAATTTCAAAAGCAGCCAGTCTCTATGATTTCTGCGCAGACGTGTGAAACGCAGAATTGGTCCATACAAGCCTTACGAAAAGTAGGCAAATGCTTCAGTGCCACGGCAAGGGTAGGCGGGTCTCGTCCACAAGATCTTGCAAGAATTACAACGAGGTATTAGAGCTGCAGGTTAAAGAAACAATGTTCCGCATGACCAATATCCGTATATATTTGTAGCGGCGGCGGCGGCTTAGGCGGCTAACGCACCGATTGAAACGGGGCGTTGCCCATGGCAACCACGGTTCGTTAGCAAAACAATCGCAAGTTCGAGCCCCGGCCTTGCTGGTTGTGCTTGTTGAACGTGGTTGTCATTGCCCTGCTGCCACACATACCTCTGCTGGAGAAAGCCTATACCAAAATGCAGTACGAGAATGCGATGATGATAGATGCATTTAGACGATATTGTGCCATAGGCAACTTAGCCCATTGCGAGCGTCTAAAATGTGGTTGTCAGAGCGTTGAAAAAATATCCGAACTTCAGTTCACCACGACCGTCCACACTCCTCCTGTTGGCTGTACACGGCAGCCTCAAAGCACGTGTCCGACAAAACACGTGTCCGTCAAAACCGACAAAGCACGTGTCCGACAAAACCGACAAAACACGCTATCTGGTTCTGGTCAAAGGTTGCACTGCTGTTGTTATTATTACTACTACTTCTATTACCACCTACTACTGCATGTATGAGCTGATGCTAACTGAATATACACAATTTTTGGCTTCGTAGGAAAATGGCGGATCTTGAAATGGAGCGACCTGACTTCCTCACGCGATTCCTCCATCTACCGCAGGATCCACGAACAAAGGACTGGGTGATGGTCAAATACCCTTCGATAGTCGTTTGGCTGACCCTGGGCTACTTGTACTTCGTCAAGGTCTGGGGTCCCGCCTATATGAAGAGCCGACCGCCCTACGACCTGAAGATTGCTATTCGGATCTACAATGGACTGAACGTTATGCTGAGTGCAGGCTTTCTTGTTGCCGTGCTGCGTCTCACCTACTTTGGCGGAGGGTACAACTTCTTCTGCCAGGGTAAGAGGGTTTTAGTCCACGCATAAAAGCATCTCCTTCACTACATAAGTATGACTAATTTCCTAACGACTCTAACAAAATGTACCTACGTGTATGCATATAAAGTAACAGATTAGAGTAGATAGTCTATTAATCGTTGAACAATTTGTGTTTACACAGTGAGAAAGAGAGACGGGGCGCACCCAGGCTCTAAGATACCAGACAGTTGATTCCCCATGCAAGTTGTTCAATTTAAACAAGTATAATTATTTGTGTGTACATCCATATAATGTCGGCGGGGGGGGGGTGCTACAGCATAAGCTGTACCTCCTTTTAACAATATGTTTGCAAAAAAACTACAAAAAAAAAAACACACAAAACTAGGTAAGCGTAAGTGTCGTTTACTCCGTCGTTGTATTGGTCTCCTCCTTTTACGTTGTCGTTGTTGTTGCTATTGTTATTTTTTCTTCTTTTCCTTGTTCTTCATCATCATTATCATCACCTTCTTCTTTTCTATTTGCTCGTGTCCTGTTTGGCCGCGCACCCACAGGAATGACGTTTTCGACGGACGACAAGGCTCTCACCCTGCTGCAGGTCTACTGGTGGCTGCGTCTGCTGCGTATCGCCGACTACCTGGACACGGTGTTCTTCGTGCTGCGCAAGAAGTTCAACCAGGTGTCGACGCTGCACGTCGTGCACCACTGCCTCGTCGTGTTCGACTGCTGGTTCTGGCAGCGGATCGGCACCGACGGCCACACGTCTTTCATCATCTGCCTGAACACGTTCGTGCACGTCATCATGTACACGTACTACTTTCTGTCGGCGTTCGGGCCGCCGATGCAGCCCTACCTCTGGTGGAAGAAGTACCTGACGCAGCTGCAGATCGTGCAGTTCGTCATCGCCATGATCCACGGCAGCACACCGCTCTTCGTCGACTGCGGCTATCCGCGGCTCTACGTCTATCTGGCGATGCCGCAGGGCGTCCTGTTTCTCTACCTGTTCATTCAGTTCTACGTGAACGCGTACCACGAGCGACTTCGGCAGCAGGCTCGCGGAATCCGGCCGCCCGCCACCAACGGATACGCGACCGTCTGCACGCCGCAGATTGGCGGCGTTAAGGGCGATTAGGACTAGCCGGAGCCGGGCCGGATAGATAGACAGACCGAATGAATTGTGATGAGTTGACCAATTGATTGACTGATTAATTGAGCCTCTCTGCCTAGCTGACTGACTGATTGTTCCATTGCTTGACCGGTGGGTGCGAACTTCGCCCCGCACGAAGCGAAATCTTGTTGAGCGTTTTGTTTTACTGCATTTGCCCTGCTGGTGCTGGTGGTGCATCTGCTACTGTAGCAGCAATCGTACAGCCTGCTAGGAGCATATATAGTACAGAAAACAAAAATGGGGTGGTAGTGGCGGCTATGGTAGCAAAAGCAGCAGCAACAGCATACAACGAGGCAACTCTCCGGCAGACCTCCGTTCCAGGTGGAGCATGACGGAGAATTTAAGCTAACGGTCATGAAAATGCGATAAGGATCATTATGATCCAGGATCCTTCAATGATCCTCATTACAGGGCTACTGATGATGATGGTGAAGATGAGGATGATGACAACGCCAATGAGGATGATGACAACGACGATATTGGTATGGTACTTGATAGTGAACACTCCGACTATTCTTTCAAGTGCAACAACCAATACTACTGTTACTACGACGACTACTCCCCTTGACTGCTACTGCCAGGGCAGTTGAGTACGAGCCCAATTGAGGTTTGGCCATCGGAAAGTCTGCCTGGCCGTGCAATGAGGCGAAACACACACTCGACGCGAGAACGAGAAGACACATCTGCGTGTCGGCCTACCAAAACGTGCCTATCTAATATAGCTACCGACCTGCGTGTACGATTCCCTGAAGTACCCTGCAAGAGTGTATCCATCAAGAAGACGACGACGAAGAGGACGCCATTGACGACGAACAACTCTAGCCTCTCGAAACAATTCTGGCTCGGCTAGTTTCCCGACTCGCAACACCCCCCCCCCACCAATTCACCCACCCAACCCACTTAACCCACCCAACCCACTTACCCCACCCACACTACCCCCGCAAACCTCAGCCAGAGCCGCGGTCAGCGAGCGAGTTCAAGTCGTGAAAGATCAATGAACGTAGTCAATGATGGTTGTGCACGCGTATTCGGCACCAGTGCAGCCGCCTACCGATAAGCCTATTACTTCTCTGCTACTATTACTACTACTGCTGCCACGGTATTCACTCCAATATCACATGGAAGTCACTTCGACAAACCAATATTGTTCTGGAAAACTCGTCATCGCCGTCCTCATCCTGATAATGTATGTGTGTCTGTGCCTGGGTATGCTCATGATTGATGTTTTGCGTCAATCAGCTTACAGAGGTCTCAGACAAGCAAGCGACGTTCGACGGAACGTGTCTGGAATCGAGCCGCCGCCGCTGCGCACCGGTTGGGGTTTTAGTGATGATCCCGCCGCCTGTTATCGATTATCGTGAATTGTTCCATCCATTGTTGTTATCCACGCCTGTTTAGTTACAATAGCCATTTCGGTTGTTACACCTAGGAACAAAAATAGTGGATATCAAGTATTGCGTAGCCTGTTTCTTATTGCACTTCTTTCATAGGGTTAATTTAAATAATAGGGCTAAATGCCGTGATTTAGTACATATATATATACATATATATATATATATATATATATATATATATATATATATATATATATATTTCAAATACATCTTAGATGAGGAGGCTGTAGATACTGTAAATAAATAACGTCAGTTCTATAATAAACTCAATCATGAAAATGCTAAAATATATATATATGAAAATAAAGCCTAACCACCACTTAACCGTTGTCTAAGAGCAATCATTTATTTGTACCCGTACCGAGTATCTTTAATGCATGAAAACATAGATGTCGACCCTGTCATTCGATTCCTATAAACCGTGTTCCGAGTATGTTGTATGCTGAACGTAAAAGTGTTGCAATAGACGTTTCAGCATTGCAGCGGTAGGCACATCAACAGGCCTAGAAGTGCCTAGAGGCGCCTGCAAGAGCGGAATACTAATAACAATATTTACGCCTGGCGCGTACCAAGGAATCTTCCTAACAGGACGCCTAGTCGCAGAGCCCTCCTGCGAAGAGTTTTTCTCACACTTCTATGGAGTGAATGAAGGAGCTTCTATTCGGTTCTATGAATATTACATTAAGACAGTACGCTAGTGTTTACGTAGTAATTTAACCACATGCAAATCCGGCTGCCGGTACTAGCTAAATGCATAGGGGGTCATTATACGATTATTTTTTTTATTCTCGAGAAAGCATCCTTTTATAGGTCAACGTGCAACCGTGTGTGGGTCGATCATTATGGGAAATGTTTGCGTCATCCATTTTAACGAATTCACTTCGTTAAGTGGTGGACCGTAATTCAATTTAGGACCGCAAACTAACTTGCCTGCAATTCAAAGTTGAATAGTCAATTTAAGTTGAAAAGTTTGCATTTGGCCGTTCATTAGTCAAGGGTGACGCATACGCCATTGCACATGAACAGCCTTGGTAAAAGACGTATAATAAGGTCGAATTGTCGCACGCGTTTTTGTTCGAGTAGATAAGATGACTTCTGAAATGTCGAGCCCGGTAGCGTAGTGCATTTGCAAACCCGATACATAGGTGCGCGGATTCGAACCCCACCGTTGCACATTTGATTCATGGGGTTCCGTCTATGAAGCCATGCGAAAAGCAGTACCGTAAACGTTAAATCTCGTCCCATGGAGTCAGCCCGAAAAGTTTAAATTACCCTCTAAAATAGACTTTAACAAGGAAGCCGACCGGCCTTGTTATGGGAGCACAAAGAGGAAAGCATCATAGGTAAGGTACAGTTTCAAAGCGCCTTAGCGCGTCTCAGTTCTGCTTCCCATTCGGTTTGAATTGTATCAAAACTGTACGTCAATTACGCGTCGTCTCGCGTTGAAGGCGTTGCACGGAACGCACTGAAGCCCTCGTCGAATGGCAAGTCATTCTGGCGGCGCTACTTTCTGAGGTTGGAGGAAATTAAGTCGAGACTCTGTGACCTCAAATTTGATATTGTCCATTTCATGAACACCCTGATCGGGTAAGTTTTATTTTTGCGTCACATCGTCCCACGGATTTATCTTAGGCGACACTGACAAATACCTTATGTTCCATTTGAAGCTTCCGGTGGCGTTGCAGCACGTTAGGGTGTGTACGAGCGAACTTGCGAGCAAATCTATTGAGCTGCCCAGCGTAGACGAGCCAATAAAAATATCTAAACGCTGCTTTGTATATATATTATACACACATCATATTTATTCACCACAGTGTTGTGGTAGTTTAGGATTGGATTGACCACACATGGCCTGCTACCAAATTATACAATATCTCGTTCACACGCGCCTGTAACGAGTAAGAGTCTAATGCCGAACATTTTAGAACATGATATCGACAGATATTGCACTCACCGCCACAAAACTTCATACACAGTCGTTAATATCATAACATTCACCTTTGAGGCACATATAATGGTGATAACCATGCCATGTTACCCTGCACAATAATGGTCGGTTACTTTGGAAGGCACGTTTCCATTTCTCTGAGCGAAAAAGCAGGTCCATCTGTGTAGTTACACATAACAAAATGTACGTTTCGGTCTTCCCTAAATGCTCTGTACATGTCGAGGGTATTTGTACTGATCGGTAATCTGTGTAGGACTAAGTTTCTACCAGAGTACGTTTCCGCATAATTCTAGTGCTAGGGTAGCTGACGCGTTATTGGGTAATCCCAGCACACGCTTCACAAAGCACGCCTTTACGCGGTCTAAATTTTGAGATCGCGTAATGTTAGGTGCGGCGCAATAATATATATATTGAGCGACACACCGCCGCCAAGAGTGGGAACAATGAATGATGTTGTCGTATCCAAGTGCGTCAATATCTTACGACCATGTAGGATTTACTTATTTTTGTACTTAGCGAGATAGATAACATTACTTAGCAAGGACGCCACAGCTACAATATTACCTAACTATTCGTTCGCCTTCAAAAGTACGACACCCTGCATGTGGCATACCAATGTTGATGCATGCTCACCTTTCATACAACATGTTCAGGAAGACGCAGACGCACGTATATACACAAGTGTACTCGTGTAGTATACTATTACTGTGCTCAAAATGCTCCTGTGTTCCTGATATAGACAATAACCTGGCTTGCGTAATCCAGATTTTTTGTTGACAGTGTTGCCGCAACCGAGCAACCCTTTAGGTTTTAATAGCAATTCTGCTAAAAGCTGTTCTGTTACACGCACAAAGTAAAGAAAAGCACCAATCAACAATTGAAAATTCCTAAATTGGTTCAGTGCATCATGTCACTTTGAAGCTTTCGAAGTTACAAGGTCATACACTCAGTATCTTCAGTAACTTAAGTAGCAGCTCTAGGAAGAGATGTGATGCGAGGTACGCTCTGAGAATCTTTCCTCTTCGCTGACGCATACAAATTTCGGCAAAGTCAAGCTAGTTAGCTCGCTGTGGAAAGCCATCAAACCCTATCTAGAGAGGTCGCAGCAAAAATCCTAGAGAATTACTAGAATAAGATGTGGCACTTTTGGGCTATATTTTCGAAGAAGTAAAATGTCTAACCGCAAAATATGTTCTAAGAAATATGAGCTTTCAGCAGGGGAAACCTGCAAGACGGTTGCTGAGTTGAGCATTCAAGCAAACGCAGAAAACTCCAGTTTGTTACAACGAGTTGCAGGAGATGAGTGACCCGCTTATGGTTACAAAAGTAAAACAAAGGGCAGTTTCCAATAGCGTGTCAAGAAAAGAATTTGCTTCTGTAGCTTGGTTATGTTAGCAACTTCAAGAGTGGAGTGCTAAATTGAGTCATAACCCACACGGATAAAGCACGGCTCGACCAAAATCAAACCGCTGCCTCCGATTTTGATCTTGATTTCAAACTGTCTCTAAAGAGTCGGTG
>QVRM01003894.1:0-57342 GCA_003439945.1 Dermanyssus gallinae | reverse complement strand
ATGCATACCACACAAGAGATCGGGAGTTAGATACGGAGGAACTAGTTTAGAGATGATTTGCTCGTCACACGGAAATACATTTTGCATAAAGGGAGAAAGGAAATCATCTACACATACACACGTACATGTCTCTGTACATATATTTACACGTATATATTGTTTTTTCCTCTGTTTATGCTACCTTTACGATCATACATTCTGAATGCAAATCTTTCAAACAAATAATTTTATAAACTGCGTATTAATTGAATAGAAAATTCGAATAATTATATATTTATATCACGTGTATTTCTAACTAGAGTTCGAACCACACACATATATATATATATATATATATATATATATATATATATATATATATATATATATATATTAGTTGCTATTTAAAAAGACACACAATTGTACGGCTATATAAAATATTGAAATTAAAAATAAATACATGAATTGAAATTTTTTTAAACACATAGAATATTTATTTTTTAAAGATACCAACTGGTAAAGTGCATGATGCATACTAGGCGTCACTGTTGACAGCACGGTAGTATGGCACTCACAAACCTACTAAACTCCAGCAGCCCTCTTTGTCCAAGTTTCTCGTGGGCCTATTTTTGCCTTCAAGACAAATCCTGTGAATCTTTATACCGTAACCTAGCACTCATGGACTTTGAGAAGCGCCTCTACGAGATCTGGGGATGTCAAAAGGATTCCCAACCTTAGGTTCTGAGAGAGCAGTTCTCGCTCAGTGTTGAAAAAGACGCAGTGTTCATAACAGTGCCTTACATTGTCAGCCCTGTTTTGAGTCGCACATACGGCATACAAGCGGGCCAGCTTACCAATGCTGTGTAGGTATTGTCGAAAGGAGTTATCGTTTCCCATTAGCAGTGGCGCGAGTGGGTAGGTGAGCCATGGCTCTACCATTTTAATAGGTCAGGGAGTATTGATTTTATTTATTATTCAGAACGGCTCGACTAAACTGCTTGTTTTCCATTGCTGGTTTCACATGCTTAGGGTAGCCGTTTAACAGACTCAATGTAGAGGGACATCTTGAAGCTAGTTCTCTTATTTGTCCGTGCGATGTCGAACGCCATAATTCGTTGTGTCATTTATTTTTATTCATATATATATATATATATATATATATATAATATATATATATATATATATATATATATATATATACTTGTGTTTGAACGGCATGATTAAAATACGACTTCTTGATGCACATGTGTGCGTTTATGAAGGGTTTGTGCCGCTATTGTGCGAAGTTCGTGACGTTTTCCTTATATTTTTCTATTCTCTTCCTGACTAGTTGTTCCTGTCGACGACGATCACGCCACGTTGTTGGTTTTCCTTCCATTGCAAAGCATCGACGTTACGTTTTGTGTTTTGTTGAATATGCGCAGAGGGAAGTATTACTTTTCTCTGATGTTACCTTTGCGGCGCGCGTACTGATAAGCACCTAGCATGTCTGTTTTATTTCTTTCACAGAAATCCAACGCGGAGTCGTGGATTCTTAGTCACTGTTTACGTTATGAGACCATTGTCAGTATTGTTTACCTTATGATATGTATATCAATACACTAGGAATTTTACTCACAGTTGTCGGTTTATATCCCTATAAAAGGCTATTAGCTATTCAGTTCCAATTCCTTTCTCTCCCTATATATATATACACCATGGCCTTACGCTGGGGTTTTAATGATAGTAGAAGGGTGTACCCGTAGCGGCACGCGAGCACAGCAAATCGTCTCACTCTCAATGGGTCCATGGGCTCAGGATTTGTACCGACAGCGTTGCTCTGATTGGCGTGTCTGCATCTATCGGCGGTCAGCTAAATTTTCACCGACACCGAGCTGCACACGAAAAGCAAACAACAGCAATAAGAACAACAACGGCAACAACAACAACAACAACAATACAACAACAACAACAACCACAACAACCAAAACATAACTAACCGCCGCTCGTGACGAAAACAACCACAGCCGTCGTGACTGGCGAGTCTCTCCGTCGCGGCACGAGTTGCCCGTCGCAGCGTCAACGTGTTTTTATCGTCTACGAGCGATGCTCGCTCCTGGCTCGCAGCTGACTGGCCGGCTGGCTTAACTAACTAGCTGGTTACCGGTGATGATCGGTTAGTGAACGTTCTGCGGCCAAGCCAGCCAGCCAGTCCCACTTTATCCCTGCTCCGTCTCTGGCGCGCTGTGCGGAGACACCGCCTTCACCAATAGTGCGCTCTGTAGGACGACGCTATACATACCTCCCGACAGACAACTAGCAGAGAACCTGGATGACTTCACGGCAATTGCACAAGCAGCTTCATTTATGTGCATTAGCAGTCGATCGAGGTTGTTGTTGTTAATGTTGTTGTTGTTGTTGTTGTTGTCGTCGTTGTTATTACTGTAGGGAAGTTGGCGCTTGCCGTTTGTCTCACCTATTCCTTCATCCTCCACCGTACTTTCGTCTTTATATTCTTAGTTGCTGATTTATATATATATATACATTTTTAAAGATCAAATATATACATATATGCGCGACGCTAAGGTGGAACGCGACCCCCCCCCCCGCGGCTGCAAGCTGTTGCGCCGCTTGACCGCTGTTGTCACTAGGCTTTTGATCTGTAACTTGTCGTTTGTGCTTTTCCCCATCTCTCTCTGTTCCTTATTTCCTCTCTCCCTCACTCCTTATCCTCCCCATCCTCTCTCTTTGCAGCTCGTCATATCTCTCTCTTGTTGGCTCGCTTTCCATATGTTTGACGATGTCTCGCAAGTTTTCTTACCGCGACTCGTCGGTAATATTTGTGGTTGTCGTCGTCGTCGTCAATTGTTGTTTTTGTTATACCTTGTACCTTTTCATCAGCGTTCATTGAGCGTGGTGCATCAGGCATCGCTCTATGCTAGTTATCATTGTGGTTGTCGTTGCAAGCCGACCGCCGTCGCTCGCCAAAAATGCCTTCACTTACCTCTATGCCTCGGCTGAGCCTGCTACTTCACTCGGTGCAGCTCAGCTGTCATGCTGTGTGTGGTCGACCCGTTCTCATTTGACATTCTCCTTTTTTCGGCCGAGCGAGCAAAAATCATCGACGCGACCAACTCAACTCGACTCAACTCATCGGACCCGTTCAGATGCCCGAGCGCTCAGCGCAGCAGTGTCTGTTCATCGCGGTCATCCATTGATTCTGTCCACATCACTATTGATTTCGTACGCTGTCCCGCGGCAAGCCCCCGCCGTCACCCCCGTCACACTAAGCGCGGACGTGTGCGGTCTGTTTGTCGTTACATTTCGGCACGTCATCGTGCGTCTCGAAACAGAGTGAAACATTGAAAAAGAAATAACAAGCAAATACGAGTGAGAGAGTGGAGCGGGGGGGGGGGGATCGATGGGATGTTCAGGTGTGTGGGGTCAAGAAAAAGAGAGGGGCTAGCCAGCATATAGAGAATGGGTATATATATATATATATATATATATATCTACTTATGTATATATATATATATATATATCGCTAGGAATAATAGTGGTGGTCGTAGTGGTGTTGATCAGAGAAGATCCACTCACTGAATTCCGGCCAGTCGTAGTAGACGAAACTGACTCACGAACGGATGACAATGCAACGAGCGACACGGACGACTCGGAGTTCGGGAATCGATATTTCTGCTCCTGCTGCTGCTTTTGTTGTTGCTACTGCTGCTGTTGCTGTTTTTGCGTACTTTTGCTGCTGTGAGTTTGCACTACTCTCTCTCTGCTCCGGCTTGTTTGACAGCCGCTCTAAGTGCAACACGACCATGATGACTCTGGTCGTTGTTTTTGTTGCGTTGTCGACACTCTCGCCGTTGTCGTCGCCAAGTCTGGCAGGTCTGTGCAGGGCAGGAACGTGCATCTTTTGCACCAACGAGCTGCCGCGCCAGCATTCCAGCCGAACCACCACAGCGGATCGTGGTGGTTGTCCACGCTTCCACGTCCACGTATCGTCGTCGAGTAGTCATTTAGCGCGAGTCTATAGCGAGACGACGCCATTCGACGACGCATTGGTAGCACCGCCGTTGCTTGTCGGCGTACGCCGCCGTCATGACCATAGAGAGAGATCACAGCGCGAGCGTTGGCAACATTTGGCAACACACTTCGAAAACGACGTCTCTGTCAATCCGATTTTCTTCACTGATCACCACCCGCAACTTGGGTATACATCTTCATAAAAGTGTAGAAAACGCCAGCTTGTAAATGTGGTTGCTAACGCAATTGTTGTTGCTGCTGTCGTTGTTGTTGTTGTTGTTGTTGCGGCTGCTGTTGTTGTTGGCGCTGTAGCGAGACATTAGCGTGACACGCCACACACTAATCTAGCAAAAACTACGTCGAGAATTAATACGACCTGGCATTGTAGACAACAATGGTCCGCAGGTTGCTACTGCTGCTGAAGCAGCTTATACGGCTGGTGGTGGTAATGGTTACGGTTCGGACGGTCAAGACCGCCACGGTCTATGGCCACAATATAGGTAGATAGAACATGATGCGCCACATATTGTACATGTTTGTACAGGTGTTTCAATATGACACGCATACACGATCGCAGGCGGCACGTGCTTGAAATTTAACGTTCCTTGGTGATGATGATGATGTACGTCGACCCCATAACAAGGTGCAAACAGCGCGGCTGCTTAACCAGAGCAGGGATCGTGTACGAACGAGTGTTACAGGGTGTTTGGCGCTTTAACTAATCCCTGCCAGCCGATGCACAGCAACAACCCTCGTAATCGAAGGCAACCAGTTAGTTAGAAAGCTGAACAATAAGCAAGCCGTTAATCTGAAGTGCTGGGTCAATATTATGTCTAGGCAACTGTCAGACTTATTCAGCCCCTTTATATTAGTAATTATTATTACGACTATTGGAAAGATATGGATGTTCGCGCAGCGAACGCAAACTATGCACATTTTGAGAAGGCACCCTAATAGCGACTGGCAAATGAAGAGCTTGATTGAACAACTGCTTATGGAATCGTTACGTCATTCCGACGATGAGCGTGTATGGGCGCGATTCGATAAGTGATTGCTAATAAATGCTAAAATGATGGCCTTGTTTAACCGGTTGCTACGCTTGCCCAAAGCTTCTATGCTTATGCGAGCGAACTGATGCTGCTTTACTGCTCGCTCTTGTTCGGTTAACATTTCGCTCGGCTCGCTTGTTGCATAACAGTACTACACCAAAATGTTCGATAGAGCAACGTTCGAATTCCAATTATTTCCAATTATATTGGTGGATAGACATGAAGACAACAATAAAGCGGTGGCGGCGGGCGGCGGCGAGAGAAAAGATGGGGGGGGGGAGAGGAAGGAAACTGGCACAATATGAATATTGTTAGAATAGAGCTAGTCTTGTTTGTCGAACAGTCCACAATTACTATACTGTGAATTGATTGCTCTATGCCGTAAGCAAAGTTTACTCGCAGTGCACGTAGTAGTTCGTACTAGTAGCAGCAGCAGCAGCAGCAGTAGCAAGAGACAACAGTACTTGATTAGTGTCGTTATAATTGTTCGTTCAAGGCGTGCGGAAACACAGCAGGTGGCACATCCGAAAGGGCTATTGGCCGGGTGCAGGCCTGTTGACCTCACACCTCACAGCACCGGGTCAAGCTGTGTTGCGCCTAGTCGTGCCGCATGCCGGGGCACGCATAGTGGCGGCCACGCATAAGTTGTCCATGCTTGTATTATAGTTCGTCACTGGTCACGTCGTCGTTACGAACGTCGTTACCGAGCACGCTACCGGTCACACATGAGTTGATTCGGTTTCCCGTTTCTGCGCCGCCATCCGTTGCGTTCGTTTTCTCGCCGCCTGTCTCTGTGCTAGCAAGTCGCGTCTATGCTTTGTTTGTTCCCATTTTGGTTGGTTGGTGGCCACGGGCTGAACTAGATCAATAGATCAGCGACACAAAATAAATGCTGTTAGCTGCTGCTGCCTCGACCTGAATCGATCTCATCCTAACCCACAACACTGGTTTTGAGTATATATATATATATATATACGTGTATATATATATATATATATATATATATATATATATATATATATATATATATATATATATATATATATGCAAGTTGTTTATATATTATTACTATAGTTTATTAACGCCTAGGTTAGGTAAATGATAAACATGTACATCAGTCACAACTAGTGGTTCTTTCCCACCACTGGATCTTTCTCATCTTGCGAGTTCAGCTATTGACTGAACTGCCGGACATACTGCAGCGTGGTATTTTGCTGTTTATATCTAGGTAATACAGATATACATCTAGAAGCTTATATGACTTTTGTATCCAGCTGCATAGACCCGTACATATGCCCACCATATTGTGGCCTATTGGCAAAACACGGTGGCGGATCGCGGTTGATACGCCTATCGAGTTGTCTAAGAAAGCCGTCTCAACACGTATGTTGCACGTTAACGGAAATTACGGAGATTAGACCTAAACAGAAACAGTATACCCTTACACACACACCTACGCATCATGCATTACCGCCCGCGTGCTTATATCTGTCGGCTAATATATGCGATCAATCAATGTTAAGCCGGCGTTTGTCATTAGCAACTAATATCCTCATTGAGCGAGCATTGAGCGAACCCCCCTATAAACGTTGTTTTTTTGTAGAACGGATCTTCTTTTTGTTAACTAAGCCTTCTTTGTCATCATTGTCACGGTTCGTGAGCAGCGGTTCGACAGCGCTAGAGGCACAGTGAAGCGCCCAGTTCAGAGCGAACATTTATGTTTTACAAATGTGAACCACGCACCTTGCGTTGTGGTTTTGTTGTTGTCGTTGTTGTTGTCTACCTATCCAACAGCAGGTAGACACAGATAGGTAGACACAGCCTGATACAGGCCCTGATGAACCAGCTGAAGCAGCCGCATCTGTGTCGCCCGAGCTCCTACTGCCGCAGTCGGGGCCGTTCTCCTCCCATGCGTACAATTCGTTCGATCGATGCGTCCATCGATATACCGACATCGATTCATTCTGCGGCATTTCCTGAACTCTTTGATGCTGCTCTCGTTTTGTTCTATGCTCTCTAGGCTGCTTTGCTGCTTCGTGCTTTTTGTTGTTGTTGTTGGTGGTGTTGTTGTTACCGTCGCAGCCGCTTCTCGATACTAGTAGTGGTACGTACTCTTTTTCAAGTGAGTGTGGCTGGTTCTGAAAGGCATCCTGGGAGATTGCTTGCTGGGCAACTGCTGTTGCTGCTGCTTGAGAACATTTCGGGCCGGGTGCTTCCTGGCTCGTCGCCAAGCCAGAGTCATCTGACGACGCGAGCCGCACACGCAACTGACGACGGTTGGACAGTTGGAACAACCCTTTCCGGGAGCCTTATCTTTTTCTTGCCACCACGACTCAGTGCAGCAACCCTAGTCCACGTTGAACAATGCAACGGGACCGAACTACAACCGCGGAGTCGCTTTTATTGCCCTCTATCCCCCTCTATCTCTCCATTTCGTCTTGTCTCTCTCCGTCTTCGTCTCTTTCTCTCTCTCTCTCTGTGTATCCCCATTCTAACCGAAACTCGAAATTTCGGCACATGCGACTACCATATTCCGACGAATCTCAGTACAAGTAAGAAGGACTAGTCTATTGTTCTTGCTGTTGTTTTCGTTGTTATTGTTGTTGCTGCTGGGAGGCACTCCTTGTACTTGATACCTGCACGGTGTATAACGTTCCCACTAGGTCGAGCTGTTGTTCCGATCGGGACAGACCAAAGAGCATATCTCTCATTTCGTGCGAGCGACGCTAGGCTCCCAAGCTAGTATTACTACTAGCGCTAGTACGCTTCGATAGAGACCTTTTTTGAGATTGCTATAATACGAGTATATGATTGATGATTTGCAGATTTGGGGCTAAAGTTCAGTAGGAACATTTTTGACACGATGAGCGTAGTGCATCTTTAACAAGCACTGAATACGGCAACATTGGCAGCAGCAGCAACATCGGTCGTTTATGCTGCTGTCATTGTGCACCCCGTTGGCTATTCGAGCCACGCTTACTCCTTTTCCTCGTGCCCTCACTAGAATATCACTCTGAATCTCTAGTCCACTGTAACCATCGTTGCTATTGCTATTACTACTACTACGACGACGATGACGAGTTTTGCGTATATGTGCTGCTGTATAATAATGTTAGGGGTACGCCAAGGGGTTAACTTGGTAGGCTGGTTGCCTAGTTGAACCCCCCCCCCCCCCAAGCAGGCTAACCAACGACCCCACTGTTGCTGCTGCTGTTGTAGCTGCACGTAGTAGAGCGTACAGGCCTAACGCAACCTTGCCTGCTTAGCTGTTGGGCATCAGCCTCTCTCTCTCCCTCCCTTTTGCTCTTGCTCTCTGGAACGGGGGTTGGAGTAGGCTACAGTGGGGTGTAGACAGAGAGAGAGAGAGATGACGATGACGACCACGCGTCGGGATTGCCATGGATCGTCGTGTTCCCAAGTAGTCCCCCATCTCTCATCCATCTCTCTTCATCCGCGAGTTGATGCGTTTTTAAGTCACTTTTGGCCCCTCGATTCCTTCCACCATCCCCCTTTCCTCCCCGTATCGCTGCTTTCGAGGGCGCGCCTCCTGCCCTCTGTGGCCGAGAGATTCTTTTTCAGCCGTGCTCGTTGCTCAAAATGTGTGCCGCTCAAATGCTGAGCAGCGACGGGAAGATCCCGACGACCCGATGCCGCCGGGTGTTCCCGTCGAAACTTACAACTGTAGCACAAGCGGCCCAAACGAGGTTTTTCTTCTTCTTTTTCTTTATCTCTTGCTCTTCCTTTCGTGTGCCTAACGTGTGCCGCCCTCTACCGCTACAGCGGCTTCAACGCCACACGCGCGCATCTTCCTCACGGTCGCCGTTGTTGTTTCTGCTGTTGTTGCTATTGTTGTCGTTGTTGTTGCTGTTGCTGTTGGTGTTGTCGTCGGCCGCGTCCTTTCCTATAGGGACCGTAGTCGTACTTCCTATATGGCTCATTGCTTTCCTTCCGGAGAGCTACTTGACGAGGCTGACGACGATCGAGGCGCCGCCTTAGCCGACAGGCCTACACAAGCAGACTGACGCAGGCGGCAAGAAGAGAGGAAGACGAACGGAAGAAAAGTGCAACGGCCCACTTCAGCTCCTCAGCCTTCAGCCCACGACAGTCAGTGTCTGCTCACTGACATACTAATAAGAGAAGATGTTGTAGGAGGCCCGGTCGATCTTTTTTTCTAAGTGGGTTTTCTGCCGCCACAGAAGCCATGACGGTGCTACTACCACATCGCAGGAGGAGCAGCAGCAGCCTAGTCCGATGTTATCGCCTGTCCCTAACCTGGATGGCCAGGACCACCACAACAACAACAACAACGGTAGCAGCAACAACAACGGCAACAACACAACAACAACGGCAACAACAACAGCAGCAACAATAACAACGGCAACAACACAACAACGACAGCAACAATAACAACAACAACGCCAGCCTTCACGGACAAGTTGTTGGTACCAGGCGGCCACTGGTTGGTGTCTCGTGCGTGTTAGGCCGTCTTTTAAGACGCCTATAAACGAATCCGCCAGCTCAACGAACAGCGGCAACAACAGCAACAACAACAACAACATGTAGCGTATAATGTAGTCGTAGCAACGACAGAAGCAGCCTGTGGGGTTCTACCACCATGCCACATTTGGCTAGTGTCCGGTCAAAGTCGATCCGTCCATTGGGGTGACGGGGTAGCGGGGGGGGGGGTGTATGTGTATGTCTCCGTATAAGGGAAAGTCTATCTATGTGCGTGAAGCGAAAGTCTATCCGTCTGTACGTACGTACTTACGCATGCGTATAGATTTATGCCATCTATGGGCTAGTAGTTGTAGTAGCAGCAGCAGCAGCAAAGTCTCCCCTTTACACGGCTTATATCTGAGGAGGTTATAGCATTTGGAAATCCACCAGTGGGATATGAATCTATGGTCGTTCCTCTTTTATAGATTGCAACAACAACAGGGAAAAGCGTGGTGTACACGCCGATGCGAAGCGCTGGACGCAGCCTATTTGTGGCGACGCGACCGATCAGCTACTTTATGGAGACTCGCTAATACTACTACTACTACTACTTCTACTACTAGACTTGCCACTCTAACAACCTACTGCACGCTCGTGCACTACTCGTTTGTGTATACATATCCTACGCACTGAGCGACTGCATGCTACGTACAGCAACAGCAGCATTCATTGGTGCGTTATGCTAGTGATGTAAATAGATGTATATATATATATATATATATATTTATATATATATAAATGTATAGATAGTAGGACTGAAATACCTGGGGCGCACCAGTTTCTCCCATGTTTCACACTGCCTTAAAACACCCATTTTTGGTAATAATTCGGAACACTCGTTGTATCTGGCAATTTAAGAAGCATCCACTGGTTCAACCTTGACACGAAACCATTGGCGTAAAATACCTGCTATTTAGTCAATATCTGCTTATATCTTTGGAACTACTGGCGTGAAGTCGAGTTTTGATGGCTGTGAGACACACTTCCAATGTACATGACTAATTCACGCATAGTCACACGAGGATTCTGTTTCACAGTTTGCGCAAACTGTTTTCCTCGAGCGTGCAGGTTATTAGGATTTCTTTACGAGCAAAAATTTACCATACGCATAGATGCGTCGTCGCTAGATTCTTTTACGCGCTCACAGTAGTATCTGTTGTCTAAGATATGGCAGACTTCTCAGAGGCGTGGCGGATATTTAAAAAAACACACCCAAAAATTCTAGTTACTTTCTGTCCCAATAATATATATATATATACAGGGTGTTTCTATTTGTGTGTCCAAAACGCTAGGGTATGGTCAAACTCGGTGAGAAAATCACTTTTGCCAATGGGTGGAAGCCGGGAAAACGTTTTGTTTAGGAGTGAGGATGAAATTTATAAAAGCAGTTATTCTGTCTTTTTTCTCCAACATAGTTGTGCAAAATCTACGTTTGCGAGAGAACCAGTCAGCGCACTAAGGAACCGATCATACCGGCGTGTTTGGCGGAAAATTCTGCACAAGAAGGTATACATTACTAGCTTGCGTAGCAAAAAGCGAATAGCCAGATTAAGGAAAGTCATAAAAAGTCAAAATGTTACGTTAACGCTTTTTTGTGCAACATCGTAATTTTTTCCATTACGACCAAAAATGCACGTCCAAAAGACTACTCTCAGGCAATAGCAGATTTAATGCCCACTACATTCGTACCAAAGTGATGGTGCTGCGTTACGTAGTTACCAAGTAACTAAGCTTTTTCGACAGTCATATCGAAAGCGAAGGCATGCATACTTGCATAGGGTGTATGAGAAAGTTAGGTACATATTTTGAGGTTTGGTAGAACTCAGCAAGAGAATAATTTTTTCTAATGGAAAGAGGGGGCGGAAACGTCTTGGCAAAATGCTACGGTTCTGGACGTGAAAACTGCAACGTGAAACATAACAACTATGACTGTCGAAAAAGCTTAGTCACTTGGCAACTGCGTAACGCAGCACCATCACTTTGGTACGAATGTAGTGGGCATTGAATCTGCTATTGCCTGAGAGTAGTCTGTTGGACGTGCATTTTTGGTCGTAATGGAAAAAATTACGATGTTGCACAAAAAAGCGTTAACGTAACATTTTGACTTTTTATGACTTTCCTTAATCTGGCTATTCGCTTTTTGCTACGCAAGCTAGTAATGTATACTCCTTTGTGCGCTGACTGGTTCTCCCGCAAACGTAGATTTTGCACAACTATGCAGGAGAAAAAAGACAATATAACTGCTTTTATAAATTGCATCCTCACTCCTAAACAAAACGTTTTCCCGGCTTCCACCCATTGGCAAAAATGATTTTCTTACCGAGTTTGACCATACCCTAGCGTTTTGGACACACAAATAGGAACACCCTGTATATATATATATATATATATATATATATATATATATATAGAGAGAGAGAGAGAGAGAGAGAGAGTGCAGTGGCAAAACAATTTAACAATATTGATTTGTTTGTCTGTATTCGAGTATTTTAAGCGTATCATCAGCAGTTTAAACCGCAGGTGTTTTGACTGAACTTATTCATTCGATTCAAGTTCACACGTTTGGCAATAGTGATTTATTTTAACCAAAACTTCGGCGCGCCATTTGCGTGTGAGGACATCACAAAATTACGCTCGGATGTTTGAGACCAGTTGTTTTTGTCTATTGTCATATGGTAACAAATCAGACATGCGGTAATAAGGCCTAAGCAGAACTTGTCATTGACAAAGGCGTTGCCCCATTGTGATAGTGTTGCAATGGCAATACCTTCGTCGACGACAACAGCAAAAACAACAGCGGCGACGACAACAACAACAACAACAACAACAATGATTGAAGTAACTACCTCTATGACGATGCCCCCTCCCGTCGGGGGTAATAGGGACACACCGAGCAGTATAAACAATAACTCTAACAAAGAAAGACTTGGCGTTATATCGACAGGGTACAACCAGTAATTTTGTACGAAACAGTGTGGCACTACTAGCGGTAACAGCACGAAAACAAAAACGAACCGGAACTACCTACAAAAGCATACGGACGACAATAGAGCAAGAAATGGAAATTATATAAATGACAGTAGTAGTAGTAGTAGTGGTGCCAGTAACAACACGTTTCGTGTTGCAACGACAACTTCAGTATCGACGGTGAGATCGTGACGAGGTTCGTAAACGTCATGACAGCAATGAACGAAGGTTATCGTTGCCAGCAATAACAGCATACAATAACGTTAACAACAACAACAACCACAGCAATGACAAAAACAGCGTGGATCTTAATTAGAAGCCACAACCAATACGCGTACTAATCTATAGGAACAACAATATAACAGAATAAAATAAACGCCTTTATCACATCGAGTAACGTTCTGGCAAGCTGCCTTTATCAGATCGAGTAACGTTCTGCCTACAAGCCGGACCGGGAAGGCTTGCAGATGCAAATGTTAGCATGCCATATAGTGTGCCTACCATACTATAACGTAAACCTGACAATAGCGACAGCGACAGCAACAACAACAACAACCACAATAACAATAACAACAACAACAACAATAGCAACATCAACGACATCGGCATTCAGTACAAACGATACAATAGTTGCAGCAGCAACTGGAAGGACAGTAACGGTAGCAGCAAAGCTGAGGTACTGAAATAAGCGCCACAATAACAGAGCAGCGATAAAAACAGTGCAAACCTGTACCGAGGCAGTACCATGGCGATGATGACGACGACAACAACGACAGCAACAACAACACGACAACGCCCCAAGTTATTTACAAAACGCGTCTCGGCGCTAACGAAGTCAATTGTTTGTGAAGTGTGCAGGTTGTTGTAGATGAACGCTATCCTCGTAATTTTGTTTTGTTGTAAATGCATTTGTACGGACACCTCTGCCGGTCCATTGTGCTCAACTTGGCGTACTTTCACGCCAAGTGGCCAAGTATGTGCGGCTAACAAGAATCCTGGTTGAAAGCTTCTTCAACTCTCCTCAACGTAGCTCGCACGACCTTGCGGTGCGATACCGTCTAGCGTGGCGACAGAACGTGGCGTCGTTGTTGTTGTTGTTGTTGTTGCTATCGCTGTTTTTATTGTCTTTACTATTGTTGTTGTTGTTAGTGGTGTCTTTTTGTTTTGTTAGCCTTGTCATTGTAGTTCCTTGTGTTATGATTGTCGTTTCCGTTTTCGTTAATATATGCTCGTTGTGCCCTTGTGGTCATTGTTGCGCTGTTATTGTTGTTGTTGTTGTTGTTGCTGTTGTTGTTTATGTTGCTGTTGTCGTTGTGGTTGTTGTTGTTTATGTTGCTGCTGTCGTTGTTGTTGTCACTATGGTTGTTGTCGTTGTTGCTGTTGTTGCTGTCGGTGCTGCTGCTGTTGTTGCCTATATTGCTGTCGAAATGTCGTCAGCCGCATCGCGTAGCAGCGGCAGCATCAGTAGTAGTTGTAGCAAGAGAAGCTAAGCTCGTTCGGTTCATTAGCCACAAAGGCATGATGTGGTCACACGTCGACCACATGCTTGTTTGGTCCACTGGCTAAGTCGCTCGCTGGCGAGTCAGTGTCCTGTCGGTGTCCACTCAAGCACTGCGACCGCCCAGCCGTTTGGCTGGCTATTCGATATACCGATACGGGCTGTCGCCGACACGCCGTCATAGTCCGACCTCGTGTTCGTGGTGTCGAGGTTGTTTGTAGTCAGTGACTTTGACAGTCAAAGTGAAGCTTCTTGTGAAGACACCGACGATCGCTCGGAAGGAAGAGAAAACGTGCAACAATGAAATCAAGTCGATATTTGTTATCTACAAGCAAACATGCTGCTTACATTCCATGTTGTTCTGCATATGAGGGTCAGCGTTTGTTACTTTGTTATTGCAGTATCAGCCAAGTTGAGTAGCCAAAGTAAGGTACGGCCAACAAGTAATTGATAAATAAGGTCGGGCAACCTCTTCTTAGAAAAGTTGTGTCGCCTTCAATGATATCTGCACTTCGGGACAAAAATTATATATATATATATATATATATATATATATATATATATATATATATATATATATAGATATATATATATATATATATATATATATATATATATATATATATATATATATATATATATATATATATATATATATATATATAGGTGTCGTCAGCTGTTCAAGCTGCGCTGACGTGTTTTCGTAACAGTGCGTATAATTGTTGCTATTTCAGTGGTTAGTCGGTGTTTCTAACAGTGAATCTGGGCCGTAACGGATAGTGTGCAGGTTAAGTTTCTCCGGACAATATCTACATCTCCTACTACCTGAAAATCGGCGCTTTCACACCCATAATCGGACTTTCAATCATCATCATCAGCATCATTAGTATGTATTCTCTATCATCTACAACCCAGCTACCGCCTTCAGCGTTTTCATCATTACTGTGCCTTCACTAGTTAGCTGTTACTTATAGTCGGCATCATCACCACCACAGCCATCATCACTATCAACACCCAGTACTACTATTCCTCATCATCAAATACCATCTTAAGCGTCATCATCATTAGAACATCTTCATCGTCATCATCATTCATTCCAGCTAGCTACCACTCATAGTCGTCATCACCATCACCACCACAGCCATCATCACCATTTTCACCACAGACACCATCACTAACTTCACCATCAACGTCGCCACTGCCGCCATCCCCATTACGGTAACCAGAATCAATATTATTATATTGAGCGAAGATAAAATCCGTCTGCGTTTGCCTGTAAACAAACAATATCCTGTTTGTAAACAGGCGCGGCGTAGCAGGTGGCCATGCCTCTGAAACGAACGCCGCCGAAATGGCAAGAGAAGGCGCCGCCGGAACAACGTGCATCACTGCACGTAGACAGTGCGGCGCCTACGGATGAATGCATTCCAGGAGCAGTCAGTGGTGCGGGCGGTCCGTCTAACCGTCCAATGGCAAGTGGCGGGAAGCGGACCGCATCAAGCCCCGCAGAAGACGCTCGTAGTAAAGGTATGCGTGTTTGCGAGGCGGAACCTCGCCCGGTAAGCAAGGAGGACGCCAGCGAAGCAACCGAGGAAGCCTGTAGCGATGAGGAATCTCATAGCGATTCGGAGTTTACCACGGTGACCCGGCATAAGCGCTCTCGCGCTATGAAGGTGCCGCCAAGAGTAAGATTCGACAGGCAGGAAGCTGTTATATTCTCCGCAGATGACAACGCCCTTGAGCACAACTTTAACGAGATCTGTGACGACATCGCGAAGATCGTCGGGGGGAAAATAGAGGAGCCTCGCTTCACGAAAAACGGAGAACTTGTCATAGTCGTGGAGAGGGAAGATGATAGAGCAACTTTACTCTCGCTATCGGAGTTAGCGAAAGTTAAAGTCTCATCAAGAATAAGCGGAACACGATCTACAATAAAGGGCAAGATCACCGGGGTTCATTCCTCAATCTCGGAATCGGCGATATTATCGGCGCTGCAGTCTTCCGGAGTGACAGAAGTTTCTCGGGTAAAAGCAAAGAACCCCAGAACCAACGCCGTGTCGGCTACGGAGCACGTTATTTTGACGTTCTCTGGCAACAGCTTTCCGGCTGAGGTGCGTCTGGGGCTTAAGCGACACGGAGTGGTACTATACCATGAACCCTCGCAGTGCTATAGGTGTTATAGTCTAGATCACTTCGCCGCTAACTGTAAAGCCCCAAGGCCCAAATGTCGAAAATGCGGCTCTATGGAGCACCTCAGAAAAGACTGCAATGCTCAGGCCCGCTGTTGTTTATGCAACGGGGAGCATGAGGCCACGTGGGGAGCATGTCCGCAAAGACTGCTACGCATGGAACAACTAAAGAGAGCCTCGCGAAGCATCGTACAGAAGCAGCACGATGCCCCGTCAGTCCCAATCTGCGTACCAGTATCTAACGTGCAAGCATCCGACAATTTTACGAAGCGAAGCTGGTCTTCGGTCGTAAAAAATGGGATAAAAGAAGTTGACGGTGGAAGTCGTATCCCCACGACACGCATAGAGGAAGCTGACCGTATTGCATTAAAGCCGGCAGCTCCGTCACAACAGCCAGACATATCGGCACAACCATTGACGGACAGTATTGTAGAAGAAGTACTCCGCAGACTATCCCCAATCATTCAAGAAACTATAACGAGCGTTATCTCAAAAGTCTTGGAATCCGTACTGCCAGTTGTTATACGCGCAGCAAGCGGAGCAATGGCACAGCCAGAGAAGAGCATAATGAACGCTACCTCGCTAGCTGAGTCGATCCAGCAAGCTTTCTATAATAATGCCAAAGAAACTGCGGCACCCCCTGTGAATCAAAATGACTGTCGTGACAACAACAACAACAACAACAGCATTACGACCGGTGGATCAAAGACCCGGTGACGCTCGGAAAAGATCAAACTCAAGGAACAAAAGCTTACGCAAGTTATCAAAGTAGTACTATGGAACTGCGAAGGACATGGCGTATTAGAACTGTTAGGCGCGGAAGCACTCCGAGGAGTGGATATTCTAATTTTGACGGAAACTTGGGCTGTAAAACCTTTTACTTTAGGGGGCTTTCACGGATATCACGCACTTGCACATAAAGGCGAGGGACGGGGTAGACCAAGTGGGGGGGTTTCAGTATTTACGAGAGCAGAAATTGGAGAAATTAAAATAGGAATAATAGCGGAAAATTTAGTAGCAATAGCGTCAAGGGAGGTGGAGATTGTGGCAGCTTATGTAAAGCCGGCAGGTGTAGAGTCTATTGAGACCATGACAGAACGTATTATGCTCGGGGTTGAGGCTGTGCCTAGAAAAGCACCTATGATTCTAGCGGGGGATTTCAATGCCAGGTTGGACAAGGGAATTTCTGAACGAACTGAAGCATTCTTGGAGATTATAACGGAGATAGGCTGTTGGTTAGTCAGCGAGCCCGGCCTAAACACATTTGAATGTAGTACAGGAGCGTCAGTCATCGACGTTTTTGCCACAGACGGAAACGGGAATGATATAACATTTTTAGGGGAAAATACATCTTTTCGGGAAGGAGCGGGACTTAGAAGGCATATACCCATGGGAATGACATTTAAGATTAGCAGCAGTGGGGAGGAGTGTAGCCGTAGGCAGGGGACCGGAACAAAATTGGATAGTGGGATTTTCTTAAAGGGAGTTGGGGAAGTGTGTCCACCAGGGGAAATTCACATAGAGTCATATGAGCGTAAACTGGTAAATCTAATCACAAGTGCAATAGTTCCGCGTCAAGAACAAAAAGGAAGGCCCTGGTTTAACGAGCGGTGTAGAGCAGCAAAAAATGCAAACAGGCTAACTAGGGACTACGTAAAGATTTTTCCGGTAATGAGGCCGTTAGCTATAATGGTAAAGAAAATGACGCAAAGGACATACAAGGAAGAGAAACAGAAGTACTGGGAAAGCCGGGAGTGGAAGTTGTTACGAGAGGCAGAGGAACACCCGCACAAATGGCTAAAGCATAAAAGAAAACAGCAGTGCCCAGTGGAGACTGAGAGACTAATTAAGCACTTTGCTGGTATGCTACAGGGAGCCGACACCACTCCAAAAGAAATAATATTATACAATGGGCCTTGGGACAAAGACACAAAGCTTGCACGGGAATGGGTAGTTCGCGAGATCACAATCGAAGACGTTGTCAGCGCAATTGAAAGAGCGCCTAGAGGTAAAGCGGCCGGAAACGATATGATAAGAAATGAACACTTAAAGCAAACGTTGGCACTGGCGCCATGCTGGAAAGCTCTATTCGATGAATGCCTAAAGTCCGGGAAAATGCCTAAAGCGTGGAAGGAAGATACTCTCATTGTTATACCTAAAGGGAAGGGCATAGAAACAGAGCCGGAAGCTTGGAGGGGAATAACACTTAAGAGTTGCCCCTATAAGATATTCTCGGGGATAATATCAGATCGACTTGAGCACTTCCTAGAAACCAGAAACGCAGTACCAGAAGAACAACACGGGTTTAGAAAATCCAAGTCGACCCATACGGCCCTGCGCCAATTGCTAGCAGAGATTTGGGAAACTCTAGCCGAGCCAAGAAGACCGCTATATGCGGTATTTATAGATCTTAAAGCCGCCTTTGACCTAGCGCCGAGAAACATAATTATGGAGAAGCTAGCCTTGGAGGGAGTTCCGAATCAGCTGTTAAAAATTTTGGGGGCCATCCTTAGGGAGAGCATAGTATGCATCGACAACGGTATAGGGATTGTGGGAACAGTAAAGCAAACAACCGGCGTGGCTCAAGGAGACGGGCTTAGCCCGTTGCTTTTTTCAGTATTATTGGGAGAACTACCCAACCGGGTGAGACAGGGGTGGACTCGAGAGTGGGCAAGTACTTTAATGTATGCAGATGACATTGTAATCTATGGTAGGAGTCTATTTAGGGTTAAACAGGGACTGGAACGAATAATTGATTATATGGACGAGATGGGGCTTAGCATAAACTGGCAAAAGACAGTAGCAGTTAAGTTTCGACGAGGGGGTCGATTAGCAAAAAACGACGTTATTCAAGCTAGGGGCAATGTAGTACAATTTGTAAATAAATTTACTTATCTGGGTGTCACTATAACGTCGAATGGTAGCAGTTTCCGAAGACATATAGAAAGCAGAGTGGGAAAAGCAATCCGAGCGGCAGCAGCAATTAAGAGCCCGCAAATGTTGTCAATACATACCGCCTCCGCTCTTTTCAAAATTAAAATAGAACCAATAGCAACATTCGGTATATCACTTATATGGGAAAAATTGGGAGAAACAGAACTGCAGTTACTAGATAGAGCCAGATTTTTCTTTATGAAACGGGTTTTGGGTTTAGCCAATTCAAGTAAGAATAGAATAGTTCATATCTTAGAGGGGGGGAGTTTAATGACACAGGAATTACAACTTCGATGGGGTTTACCTAGGACGAAAGCGTTTGAGGCTTATACTTTGAAGTGGACGGAAAAATTGAAGGGAATCGATTTAGGAATATATAATACGGTAGCGATGACAAGCACGGCCTGGCGAGCAGCGGGGTATAAAGGCAGACATTTAACTACGGCGTTTGCAGCCCACGGGTTTCATCACGTGTTATGTAGCACGGAAGAATTCCACGATCCTCAGGAGTGTTGCAGGTGCACGAGGTGCTCTGCCCAGTGCGATAGATACCACGCCGCAGCATGTCCTGCAGTTCAGTCAATAGCTGAGCTTGCAAGATGAGAGAAGACCCAATGACGTGAAGGAAGCACTAGTTGTGTCTGATGTATATGTTTATAATTTTACCCAACCTGGGTGTTAATAAACCATAATATATATATATATATAGACATCTAACGTTCACATTATTCACCTTTTGCCTTATTGTACACGCACCAACACCTATGGAGAGCATTACGGAACTGTTGGCTTAACTGGAAGCTTTTCACAAAATATTTATTAAGAAGAAGCGGTTGTCCTGATCAGTTGTAGCTTAAGCCCGACTTAAACCCGCCTTCCGATTAAACTACGATAAGCTACAGAACGTTGACTATATAGCCTAGCTAAGCAACGATGTAGACTAGCCGTCGCTCACGGACTTGAAATTGCCTTGAGGCATATCTTCTTTGCACTGAGAGCCGGACACGTTAGGGTTTCCCAAGTTTAGGCAAGTGAAAGCAACAATTCAGCTGGACTACCCTGGATACTGAACAAACTCAATACTGCCTGATCTCAAAAAGTGACAAGACAACGATCTGGCCGGCTCTCTCTTTGGCATGGTGGCCCTTTCTCAGAGTTGACAGTTCTACTGAACCACGCTGACTGACAATGAACATTTTTTTTAAATATTCAGCTTTACCAGCCACTTCGTTATGTGTTTAATACTTTAAGTAGAGCCACGGTCGTATTTTTAAGCTGGTTTCCAGTATATTGCCAGTATAAACTTAGGAATTGGACGTATCGCTTCAAGATTAGAATTAAGTTTTAAAGATAATTTATTAAAGATAAGTACTACCATTATGTTTTCAGAATCACAGTTTATATAAAGCTTTGCAAGCGAATTATTAGCGCTCCTATATATATATATATATATATATATAAACCTCCTATTCATTTTTTCGTGCAGAGCCTCAGGAAATGTTCGGCATTACGTGATAAAAGTCCTGCACGATTCTAAGGGCAGATCTGCAAAACATCAAGGGATCCTTTGCGACTACAAACTGAGCAACACGCCTGAAAAACAGATCTCACAATATACGCACGCAGTGTTTTGCTGTTGTTGTTCTGTTGTTATGCCGCTATGTCAGCTGGATAACTTCTCATGAAGTGCTTCGTTCATTTGCTGTGACTTTCGCTTTTGCTTAACTAACTTACTGGTTTCCTGTGACTGAGCCGTCTGCGCGAACGACACAATTCCTCATTACGTGTGTATAATTATACGCACAAGCATATTTATATAGAAATAATTTCAAGTACATTTCTCGCTTCTTGTCTGTTCCAGGTAAGCACGTGTGGATAGGCATCGTTATCTCCCTACATCAACTGTTAATGCTGGTGCTGCTGGAGCTACTTTCGCGAATGCATGTGTTGTTTGGGGTTCGGATTGCATCAGGGTGCTATGCGTAGCGCACATATATATATATATATATATATATATATATATATATATATATATTATATATATATATATATATATATATATATATATTATATATTTATATACATATATATATATATATATATATATATATATATATATATATATATATATATATATATATATATAAACTCGACAATTAGTGACATATTTATTTGCCGTCATCGCGTTGCAAGCGGCCGCTTGTTGCTGCGCTATGGCTGGTCTCGCGCACCCTGGGCTCGACTCAGCTAATCACCACACATTCGGCGCGCACCTTACACACGCACACACACCCTGAGTCAAATAAAGCGTTCGTACGAATCTGCTGCATATAGTACGAATACGGTATCATAGTAGTAGAAGCAGTAGTAGTAGTAGTAGGTGAGTATATAGTATTAAGAACGAGTCGTTGCTGTTGTTGATGCTATGGAAGCACGGTGTGGCTTGCGCTGTAGCTTTAAATGGCGCCTCCGCTAAACCGACACACAGACAGACAGACAGACAGAACAACAATAACAGGACGTCCAACAATAGCGTACAGCAACAACAACAACAACAACAACAACAACAAAACAACAACAACAACAATTCCAGCAACCACAGCAACAATACCGGCAACAACAACAACAGCAGCGGTGATGACGGCCGGCAGAAAGAAGTAGCGTGTAAACTTGCGGCGCCGGGGGGCAAGCGCAACGCATCAACGGGAACTTCATCAGCTGATGCTGTTGCTGTCCATTAGCAGTAACAGAGAAGACAACAATGTGGTTTTCGTCGTCGTCGTCGTCGTCATCATCAACCCAGTCGTCTCCCAGTCGTGCTGTGTAACAACAACAGGAGATACGACAACAACAACAACAACAACAGCAATAGCCATAAGAGTCGCTGGACAATATGTAAATACTCATATTGTAACATTTTATGGCGGCTAACAACTGCCTGTCTGCCTTCTAACCACGCCGAGCGCCATTAACGAGCAACCTGTGGGTCTGCTGCTCACTGCGCCTTTATATATATATGTATATATAGATAGATATATATATATATATTTATGTATATATATAATATATATAATATATATATATATATATATATATATATATATATATAGATATATATATATTATATATATATATATAGTATATATTATGTATAATATATAATATATACTATTTATATCGCATATAAAAAATGGATACACTAATCGAAAGACAATACAATCAGCATTGAAATGCGACTACAATGTTGCGTTGGAATTTGTGTGTGCGTGTGTGTTTATCTTTGATATTTAAGCTATATATCTCAAAAACTGACTATATCACATCAATAAAGCCAATTTTCAATAGTAATCTTAATAGTAGATTGGTTCCTTATTGATCAGATTTCCACCGCGTATCCTAATAGCGCCCGCTATGCGACTTGGCATTGAAGCGACTCATCAGCGAATTGCCGTGGGATTTTATCATTCCACTCATTGCGCCTCATAGTTGTCAACGACCTGCAGAAATGCTGCTGGAGCTGGAGTTTTGGCTTTAACTCGGCGTATCTGACCATCCCACTCATGTTCGATGGGAGTTGGGTCAAGAGAACATGCTGGCCAGCGTTATTAAGCTAATTCCAGTTTCTGCGAGGTGCCCCCGAACATATACAGCGGTGTGTGGCCACCAGACGAATTACGTGTTGATATTAACATCAAATGTTCATACCCCTTGAGTACCACATCATCGTTACAAAATGAATTCGCAAACGCTGTCAATTGTCGACGTACCGACGAGCTTGCGAGCCGTTGGGTAGTGATCCACGGGAGTTTACAAAGAATGTTCGGGTTTCCGAGTCAGTACATATCCAGAGACCATACTAATGGAGAGCCGCGATGAACGCAGATGTTCTTGCAGACGACATATCCTGGCGGCAGTTCGAAATCCGCAGCAAGTATAATTGGTTATTTAGGCTAGAAACGTTTGAGAACGCAGAACAAAGTTTGCCTACTGTATATTGCCGGGATTGATAACTCCCTGAACATGATTTTTTCCTGTAGCGAATGCTTCCGCCAATACTACGACATCCAGTCGGTAAACACTGCCGTTAGATGGTTCGACAGCATTTGGCCGCATCTCCTTTCATTGTAGAGTATTTTTACCGATATATATATATATATATATATATATATATATATATAGAGAGATATTTATTTGTGTGTATATATATGTGCAACGTTCAAAACATCAGTATGTTTTGGCCAACCAGCGTCGAGTCAGTAAACAGGCGGGCTATTTCGAGGCTGATTCCCACCCCATCGTTTGTCGTTGTCGTCAGGCTGACAGACGGATATACGTGTATATGAACGCTTGCTACTGTCTGTATTTCTGTCAGCCTGCCTGTCTGTCTGTCTATCTATCTGTCTGCCGATCTTTATGTGTACTTTGCCCTCGTGTGTGGAGCGTTTCGGCATCTGTGTGGGGATGGCTGGCTGGGTGGGTGGGTGTTTACGGCGAGATTCTTCTTATGGGACGACCTGGTTCCGCAAGCAGTAGCATCCGAAGTAAGTGGGCCGGCCTGCGCCGGAGCCACTGGCCACTGGCAGCCACTCGACGTTCCGTCTCTCGTTGAAATTCCACATACCACCCACATACGACGCTCTTCGCTTCTTCGCTTCGTATCTAGGCGTCTCTCGTCGTCGTCGTCGTCGTCCTGGTCGCGTCTCGTCGAACGTATGGCGTTCGGAAATGCCGACTGCCGCCGCAGCCGACGCCGAGGCTTCGATGCCGATCGAGGCCCACTCTGGCCGCGTCACTCCCGACAGAGTCCAGAGACAATATCAGACCTGTCAACGCCACAAATCACTTTATTGTTCTTAGGCTACCCCCCTTAGGAGTACACCCATCCGCACAACCATCATTTCATTCGTCCGCGCAGCCCTTCTCAGCTATTTCCTTCTTGTCCAGCTCCACTTTCGACTCGTGGATTGCTGCCCTTTCTACTGGCTGCTTGCCCAACTGCTGGCTTCTTTTGCTGGACGTAGTGCGTTTCGTGCTTTTCGGGGTGCGGTGAACTTTGGGCGCGAGCGCGGGATTCCCTCGAGGCGAGGGGTTAACGTCTAACATCCTTCCTTCGTCCACTGCTTAGCCGGTGTTCTGTGCATGGCGTGGCCGTTGCGACGAAGTCGGGAAAGCCAGATCGAAGAAAGATCAAACAGCAAAGTGAACAGCGTAACACATGGTGCAGGAAGGAATTGTACATGTCTGTCAAATTTGGCAAACGATAGTTAATCTTCAGCATGTGCAAACTGCTCGTGGAGTTCCGCCGTATTGCCGCTGTTTACATGTGACTTTACCCGTCACCAGTAGCGCATCAAGCTAGCGAACTCTGCGTCGGATAAATGAACGAATAAAAAGCAAGCTACTCGTAGAATTAGATGAGACTCTAGAGCATGCTGAAATAAATGGCAATTTTTTTCCCGCAAAATTACTAATGATTGTTGATGATTATTTAAATGGTGCCACAAGGCACGGCATTTATAATGAAGTCAAATAGGTTACGAAATGCGTGAGCTGACTGAAAGCTCAAAGCAAGTCTGTTGAAGCTCTGTTGACCTTTTGTAGTCGCAAGGCTTGCGCCGACGAACCACACAGTTCTTTCTCATTGGATAACCTGAATTTCTAACGTAGGCGGCGGACATAGCTCTTACAGTAATGTCATGCAGGTCCATAATGAAAGCACTAAAATATTTTATTGTCCGCCGGGCAAATTTCGCCAGCTCCCTTAAAGAAGGTGTCCACTAGTTGAGTCCAGGTTAGTGATAGCCGGAGCGCTAGTTAGGTTGTCAAAGGCCATCGCTCTGTAATACGCATCATATTTAACTCAAAGGTGTGCCTCGTGTACTTTTTCTCATTATGTCACAGAAGAGACACCTGGGCTAGATCGCTTTTGTTATTCGTCTTAGGCACGGCCAAAAGGCGTCGTGCCCTATAAGTAAATGTGCAGGCAGCACGACGAGGGCGAACTAGATTGGTAGTCATAGCAAACTCGTAGATCTTGTGCGGGATACTTGGCTGAATTTGAGCCTATCGTTTGTGTCAGGCAGTCAATATACGGTCCTGTGCTTCTGCCGCCCGAGGCGCAGGTTTTCCAGCTGCTGGGCACGACGGGGCCAGCTCTATGATTCTCAAGCCCCATGGGATTTGTTTTGTGAGGATTTGGACAACGGCCTTATCCGCCTGTCGGGTAGTGGTCTCTGCGGCTTGTCTGATAGAGGGCATCGGTAGGTGACGCGAGCAACCCAAAAATGTTCCCAAAGCGGTGCCTCATATAACACAATACTGTCTATTACTGCGGTTGGCGGCAGGCGTCGCCTAAAGTTCGACACCGTCTGCATCTCGGCAGGAGTGTCTCGGCATCTGTCCAGTGTCATAATCGTCCTAGCGGCTTCGATTGAAGTACTGTTAGCATCCTGTGGCATTTTTTTTTCAAATAATGAGCTAACACCAATATGAATATTTGTTATTACTGAGACAGAGCGAACAACATTTCGACTTTTTTAAGATATTGCAACCTTGGAAATTTCCGGTTGGCAATTTTCTTAATTTTGCTTAGTACGCACTTGACTTTAGCATTTTAAAACTTCAGCAGAGAGGGCCTATATATATATATATATATATATACATATATATACATGTGGTGTTTCATACTCCAGTTGCAAGCCTCGCTAGAGGAGGTGCCGCGGTGGAGGGGGAGATTCGTTTCACCGTTGACATGTCCGACATGCCAGATGTATCGTGTCCAGCAACCTGCAGTACCTGCGCAAGCTTGCGTCCTGCAAACACGCCACACCGCTTAAAACTAGCCTGGCTCGTGCCTTTAGGTTCTACGAAGAATTGAGGTTTTCCAAAGTTAGCCCACGCCCTATTATAGTGGAAGCCACTGGTTAGCGTCACTGAGGTCACTACTCTTACTGTTCTCTACTAATATCACTACTACTACTACTACTACTACTATTCCAACGATTACGACTACCGCAACGTTTCCTTCGGCTCGGCCTAAAGCCATAGTCTAGACAGAGTTCCACCTGGCATCAACGTTGCTAAGCATGGGTGAGTGGATACGCCGTGCTCCCTGTGACTCTGGTGATGGCTGGCGAGGATCAGATGGCGGCGGGCTTTGGATGCTACGATCGGCTAGGCCTTATTTCAGTGTTACTTTTACGGCACCAAAACGAAGGAGGTGGCAGAAAAAGCACAACGAGCGCGTTTTTCCTTACCCACCCTGGACATCGCATCGTATGGCAACGGCAGTGGCGGTATGTGAACTGCTACGAGCGGGTCAAGTTTGTTATAGTCGCCAGTCTCTGCGCCAGTGTTCAACTCGGACCCGTTTTTTAGACCCCTTCCTCCCTTTCTCTCTCTCTCTTTCTATTTCTGTGTGCCAGCATTGCCCCGTTCGGCCTGACTCTATTCTGCTCTCTGTAGAATGACTTGGCCGCCGATCTCTCCGATTTCGTACTGAGCTAGGTGAGCTCCTATACCTTTGGTTGGCACACTTGCTGTCGTAGACGCAACTACGCCGTAGTGGTCATCTGGATAGGTTTGATGGCACCTGAGGCGGGTGTTTTGCTTCGTTTGTTCCTCCACCTTCTCCTCGATTCGAGTCTGTTGTTGCTCGTGCTCCTTCAATAAAGCGAGCGCGATACAGCAGCAATCGAATCAGCAGCATTCGCATCATGCCCTCTCTTTGTTGTGTCGTCCAGTATGAACGGTAGAGTGTGGGTTCAACTGTTCCCGATCCGACATACACACATACACGTTTGCGTACACATGCGCAGACGAGTACATAAAACTAACAACACTCTCACAGACCGAGGAACTCTTACACACCACCGTCACACCGTCATCCACCCAGTCAGTGGCTTGGTCAGCCGGCCATCAGCCATATCTAGTTGTTACGACCATGCGGACCAGACATATGGGCTGCTACCAGTTTCGTATGGCCTGGTTCATGTGGTAAGCCGGCGGCGGACCCGGGGCGCAGTTAGCGGCCGCAGACGCCCCCACCACCACGTTCAGACCGAGAGAAACTTGTGCCCCCGATACGCGGCATACACATACGGACGCCTGCGTATGCTCACGCAGGCGTCCGCCCGCCCGCCCTCCCACGCCGCGCGCTGCTGTGGCACCGCTTCGAGCGGCTTCGTTTCGCGTGTACGATCCACGCGCAGGACCATCTGTACGCGTTTCATCAGAGCCCTGGTTGTGGTGGGCAGGGTGGAGAAGGGAAGGTCTTCCAATTCTTCGTTTGTTCGTTTTTTCTACCTTTTCGACGACCAAACGAAATCGGGCTATAGACCCGGTGGTCGTGCCCCGCCGTAGCCAATGCCAAAGATATCCGAAGCGTTGAATAGAATCCCGCTGCTGCTCCTGCCCACTGCTGTCCTCGGCTTCAGCGCGGCGAGTCGATGTGCGCTCCTGCTCTCTTGCTGTGGCCCCGTTGACCCAAACAACTCCCCCTCAGCACGTTGCTACTACGGGCTTTTGTGCCCTTTTCTTCGTCTTCCTTTTCCTTTTCTTTTTCTTCTTCTTCTTCTTTTTCCACTACTTCTCCTTTTTTTGGCGCCTCAAGCGCCTCTATCCACAAAAGCGTCGTTTCATTTCCCACTGCCTTTTTCGGCTATTCAACGATATCGACAGGCTGGCGGCTTCGATACGCTGGCACCAAACAGTGTCAGGAAGCCTACGCAAACATTTCTAAAGAACGGAAAGCGCAAACGCAAGATGGCGACAGCAGAAATGAATTGAAATAGAAAATATGTTGCTGCAAACTCAAGAGGTCATCGCGAGCACAATTGCACACAATAGCAGTGCAATAACGGTCACACTTATAGTAATATCACTGCAGTAATCAAATATAAATGACAATATTAACAATACAAATAACAAACAACTATAGGAACAATAAGGCAGCGGCGGCAGCAGTAGAAAACAGACATTAAAACTTTCTTCATTATTACTCTATACTATATATTACTCTATAATATATATAGATTGTCTTCACACAAATGCTCATTGCCTTGCTGTGAGCTGGATGATGGCATTTCATATACACTATAGATGCCAACTAGAACAAATGCGACCGACCGGTTATCGTAGATCAGTCCGGACAGCTCACGCATGGGAATTCCAAAGGCGCCGGTCCACAAGCACAGTTTGGCTAGACCTTTGCCAGAGGCGACTACGCAATGGCATTGCTCCGACTAGCAGCGCCCCATCAGGATCATGCCATCAGTTCTACGGACGGCGTCGCCAGGACGAACACGCTGTATCAGTGCGAGCAGTCTTGTCGGGGGCAATTGGCTTGAAATGAAATAGTGACGTGAGTTTGTCGCCGACGGGACGTCGCTCTACGTTCGTCTTGTTCCATCGCTCTCAGCGTCGTCATTGCTCCGGCGGGACAGCCAATTTTCCCACGAAGCCTCCGAGTCTTGGTCAGTCGACCGGCAAGAATTTCTTCACTTGTCTAAAGACGACACGGCTGGCAATCTACAGGCAGATGAACGGACAAACCATGCGTCTGTAGCAGTGCTAGTGGAAGTAGAGATGGACCAGTAGTAGAGATGAGCGTTACAGTAGAATAGAAATGGGAGCGCCACTTGTAGGTGGTGGGGATCGCAACTACTGCTATCCCCACGTATCGTCGTAGCAGTAGTAGAAGTGAAAGCAGCACAGCACTGTCTAGCGGCAGTGGCATTGCCTCGCCATGTGTTCCTACGCCATCTAAATCAAGACTGCTGGTTGTTCTACGGCAGTGGCTCAAAAACCTGACCGAGTCGAGCTCAGGTCTATTTTTAAGGCGAACGGCTGTGGCACGCGTCCAGCGTACCGAGGGTTCTTGCCCCTCTCTCTCTCTCTCTGCTCTTCTGTGCGCCTCTGTTGCTGTTACGGGCCGAGGTCCTTCCGCCTTGGGCGCTCCTCGAAGTACCAGGAGATATATAAAGAAAGTTGGAGAAGCACAAAGGGAACAAAAGAGAGCGTGTGTGAGAGAGAGAGAGACCGTTTCGACTTGAAAAACGCCATCCTGTTGCCGTTATACGCCTGCCCCCTCGAGCCTCGAGGGCGGCTCGCTTCTAGGCCGAGGTCGCTGGCTGTCGCCAACCCGCTCACTCGTCCACCGGAGCTGGATGGGCCTCTGGAGGAGGAGTAGTTCCGCTCCGAGTTTCGGGTTGAACAAGTCAGCTCGTTTGCACTGCCTGGGCTAGGAACCCCGCCGCCTCCCCAAGCGGCAAACTCAATCGTCCTCGGGAAAAAAAGGAGAGCTACGGTAACTCGCATCGCGGATATTTATGACGCGGTACGGTAGCAGGCGAACGTTCGGTCGACGTCGACGAAAAGAGACGGAAACGCCTCCAGGGTGCAGGGAAGCACAGTGCGTCGACTTCTCGCCGTTAACTTGGTCGATCAGGACGTTTTTTGAAAAAGGGTCACAAACTTCAGCGGTCCGTAGTGGTCATCGTTCCTTCGTCTCATCACCATCGTCACCGTGACTAACGACAATAGCAACAACAGCTATACCCTGACAGTTTCGATATCCATATTGGTGCATTAGGATAGGGCGCCCGACGACTACTGAAAGGTAGAAGCAGTAACGCTTTTTTCAGTAAAGGGCATAACGTTAGGCTGGATCCAGGCCAGCTAAGGCTTGCCTAAACAAGTGCGCCAGTCTATATCTTCCAAAAGATTTCTTTGATAGAATACCGGGTTGCTCTAGACGTGCCCTCACAGCACCATATACGAACTCGCGGGTTACGAGCGTTTATGCCTTTGTCTCTGCAAGGTTCCCTATGTTGATGTTTGTGACGCTGTTGCTGTCGTCTTTTATTTGGTTGTTGTTGTTGTTGTTGCTGCTGCTGCTGCTGCTGTTGTTGTTGTACTTGTCGTCATCATCGTCGTCGCTATTGTTGTTGTTATTGTTGCCGCTACTGCTAAGACCGTCCTGGGCGCCGTATGTATTAATAATGCCTACCTGACAAGGCTCGCAACTCCGACTTTGATTTATTGTTCGAAAGGGTTTTTATGCCGACAGACGGAGAATAGTTCTCCGTGACACGGGCCATGCAAATGCTGCAACGGATGCTCGCCGAGAGCAGCTGGCAGTACGCCCACTGCCTGAATCGTTTCGCCGCCCCCGGATCTCACGGTGGGGCGGATGGGTTGACTCGGCAGCACTTCGGGTGCGACGACCACGACGAAAAGTTGGAGCACCTGTAAACTCGCATGTGCGGGAGAGATGCTGCCGTAAACTTAAGCGCGAGAGCTGGCATCAAGAGAGGAGGAAGGCATGGAAAATTAAACGAGGGCCGGCAGAACGCAGCGTGATTGACAGAGAGCAATATTACTGGAATGATGATCAGTGGAATTACTACTGGTGTTGTTTGTTCCGAGCTGCACGAAAGTAAACTTCGAAAAGCAAGCGATATGCTTGTCGCGAAGCACACCGTTGTTGAGAGTACCACACACGTCCCCGTACGACATGCATACGCACGTACATTCGAGTAAAGTCAGTTATCTGGCAACGTGGTGGGGTTATGATAAATTTGATTGAAGGTGTTGATTTCCTGTCGTGAGTTTGAAGAGTACTGAGTAGTTGATTTATATAGGAAATGCGCTTGTTGTTGATGCTGATGCTGGTGGGCTTTGGTGCAAGTTGGTGTTGTTGTCGCTGGCCTTATGAATCACGTTGAAACGTAAGTAGTCAATTGCGGCTTTGGGAAAGCGTTCAGAGTTAAGCTACCCTTGTGTGGCAGCGGCTACACGAACGTGACGCTCCGCTTACGCCCACATGCCCTGCCCGATAACGAATGGCTGATTATCATCACATTACCACAATTTGGAAAAGCGCATAAACTCTGGGCTGCCAAACAAAATAATGAGTAGAATAGAAGTAGTAACCTCGAGAGCATACTGCAAAGCGAACATTATTTGCAATGACTAGGCCGGCATGACCGCATCATGAGCTTGCACCTATCACTACAGGACGCACGCTTAGAGTTGTAGTGAAATAACGGGCCTTACAAGTACGCGACGTACTGTAGACAGACGAGTACAGTGACCGGTACTGGATATCACGGCGACACGGCGAGCGTCTTTGACGATAAGAATACGGTTAGGGAACACGGACGTAATATTCACCTGAAGCAAATAAATGTGGTACGTAACTTCAAGCAATCGTACGCTTCTCGCTAACCCTTCTTGACATAGTTTAATACATAATATTTCCCATTGAATTACTAATTACTATATATAATATAATTATATATAATATATATAATATATATATATAGCTAATCGGGATTTGACTTTTGTTGAACGATTTGTTTAATAGAAATGCATTGTATAAGTGTGCGGCAGGAGAAGGATTCGACGCAAGTTGGATAGGCGTAATGGAAGATATTCATAGGTAACATAGGATCACGGTGATATGGATGAAAGGAAATGAAATTAGGGAGAATCGAGTGAATTATGGGCAACCCGCATGGCAAGCCTCGTAAATTAAAACCTGAAAAAGAATACAAAATATAGGACACTCTTCTATAATGCGGAAAGTTAGTCTATTTCCCAAAATAACTTACTCTTCGAACCGTTTGGTCGATATCTAGTGAGCAGAGTAGATTTGTTTTGCGATTCTACTGTTGCTACTGCGATTTGTTTTGAGTCCGGCAAGGAAACGAAAGGAAGGGAGGGAGGCAAAATGGGAAAATGTTGGCGAGCGTGCCACTGATACGACCGCCGATGGGAGGTGTAGTCGTTGGTCGAAACTAATGAACCCACACCCCACGGCCTCTTGGTGAAGAATCTTGGCGCTGAGGTGGAGCTGATGATGATGATGATGATGATATTATTGTTGTTGTTGTCGTTGCCGTTGCTTCTGCAGCTGGTGCTGTTGTTGTCGCCACGGTACTGATTTGTTGATTGCTTCTCCGAAGTCGAAGACATTGGGAAAAAGGAAGCGCACTCATCGGAATGATGGTGGCCTCGACAGCATCATCAAGAACAGCAGCAGCAACAACAACAACAACAATAACACGAACACTGACTAAATTGCCACCGTATTGTGGTATTTCGACAGAAAGCGGCCATCTAGAAGTGGCGGCAATCGGCGGCTCTGACCACCGCCGCGTCTTCTTCAGCGACTACTTCACGAAAGCTACTTTACAAAAGAAGACCGTGTATCTATCTGTCTGCTGAGTTCGCGTACTAGCTGTCGAAGGCTCGCCGATTGAGCTCTTTTCGTCGATTCGAGCCTGTTCGTCGATGTTCCTTTTCCTCAAGCACAACATATATAATTGTATCTGCCACCATTCCCCGTCGCCGCCGCCGCAATCCCCCCCCCCCCCCTACGCCCTATTGTGACCATGCGGCGATGATGTCACTAGGAGGGAAGCGTGGGTGACCGCATCGGCACGCTTCTGACAATAACAACCCTGTTGTAAAATAAGTCCGCCTTGATTCACTTACGTTGGTTTGTCTCCCACCTGACACCATGTTCACTGCGCTACAGTGTACAGTCGACTCTCATTCGTGGGATAATATCTCTTTTTTTTTATTTTAGAAACGAGCTGCCAGCGAGCGCATTGTACGCGACGATACGGTGTACGAACCTGGCCTGACGATCCCCCAAGAGAACCCCCCCCCCCCCCATAGTGGCTGCAGCAGCTGCTTCTAATGTCGCTAACTTGGTGGCTGAAGCATCATCGAAGCAACGTGGCGCAGAGGCGGCTCCTGGAACGGGGAAAAGCCAACGGGTCGGATTACAAAGTATAGTGTAACGGGATTAACGGAGGAAAAGCTATATCTAGACTGCATCAAGATGCCAACTCACTTCTGCCGGAAATGTCACGTATGGCGCCTCACTTCGAAAGAGGCGCTGATTTTCGCCTGCTTGTTTCACGCAGCTGATTGAATGCTGCCTGACTTGCCTTTGTACGGCGGATGCCATGTTATCTGTCGTAAGGCGGCGGCTCGATTTTATCGTAGGCGGTTGCTTGTGCAGCATGCAGTCCGTGGTAACAGTACATATGTTACCAGTGTTTAATTATGCAGATGTCACTAGTTCCATCAGTAGATGGAATACTGTACGTATTATCTTAGACGAATTGTGTATGTGTGCGCAGTGGTTTTATAACTTTGGCGTATCGCAATTCTGTCATACTAAGTACTGTACGGCCAAGGGTTTCAACAGACACGGCACTATGTTAGCTCTACTTATAATTGGTTTGGTGCCGACAGCCGCTTTCAATCGTTCAGGCCACGTTTTGCTAGATAAATCATATTTGTGTTTTGTTTATCTAGTACGATTATTGTATGGCACAACTTCTGTTCGTTCGCACGTTTTCGACTGCGTGTGACAAAAAGCTTCAGTGGAAAAGCTATCTCAAGAAGCATGATACTAATGCGCCGTTTTTCCTTGGCCGGAAGCGTCACGCCAAAGCCGACTATTTACAAATTATTATATTATATAGAATTATTTTACGAACAAGGTGTGCTAACATATATACATGGATTTTGAAGGATCACGTTGAAAATGTATAAAACGAAGTTCTTACCAAGCCAGCAGCGGTCTAGAGTAGTATAGTCCAAGAGAAAGTGCATATAGTTATCTTGTGGAAAGTTAACAATATATATATATATAGAAGCGAGCACTGCCAAGTGTGCAAACGTATTGTAAATGATTAGTAAATCATCATCATATATATATATATATATATATATATATATATATATATATATATATATATATTAAAAAATATATTATAAAAATCAGTGCACATAAAATAAAATATAGTAGTATCTATAACGGCGGAGTTGCCCCGCTGGTACTTTGCTCGGGTTGTTTTGTCTTCCTCATGTACGTTTTCTGAGATGCAAAAGGTACTCTATAAGTCGACTACCTTTCTACAAGAAAAGCAATCACTGATGAGTACTACGCAACGCTCTTGGGCCGACTGAACGAGCGTATCATATCCGTATTACGGCTCGGGGTGCAGAAGAAGAAGACTCTGCTGTTTCACCACGACAGTGCTCCTGTAGTAGTTCCTTGTAGCCATGGTCATGTAGCCATAGCGTTTATATATATATATATATATGCTAAGGTCGGCACTATCAGCAACGGTAAGCCAAAGGTCCGGTACCAATATTATCATCCAAGTTCGTTTTCAGTCGGTACGCCAGTGGCCGACATCTGACCAGACAGGACCTGCCCTTTTTCGAAGAGCCGAACCATGATAGTCTGGTTGACCGCTACGAGCGCAACCCATTGCTCCTTCTTGATCATTGGTCCAGCTGGCTCGTAACGGCAAAGAGGCGTCGCGTTATCCGGTAGCAAAATGTTGCCGCCTATCTGCTAACCAGTGATAGAAGTAGCATTTTTCTCAGCTGGCCTACGCATCGGAGGCATACTCTCGGGGGGCGGTCTCGGCGCGGAGTTTCGGCATATCGATCAAGTCGAGCTGGTGCAATGACCCGCTGCTGCTGCTGTTCAGTGGCCATACTTTCTACTACATATAGAGAGTACGCCTACTTATTCTCCCTTAATTTGGTTGGAAGATTAAATGACTTATAGCCATATATATATATATATATGTATACATATATATATATATATATATATATATATATATATATATATATATATATATATATATATATATATATATATATATATATATATATATATATGGCTATAAGTCATTTAATCTTCCAACCAAATTAAGAGAGAATAAGTAGGCGTACTCTCTATATGTAGTAGAAAGTATATATATATATATATAGCGGACTAAAGCGGCGCGACAGACGCGTAGGAAGATGCCAAGGAGTTGCTCCTTGTATAGCCCCAGAAATGCCCATTAACTTAACTATATATATATATATATATATATGCATTTTGTGTGAATGTTTCTTGACGTCGTTATAGAGATAGGGAGGTCACCGTTTGCTTCAGACGCTTGTATGTACTGTGTGTGTCCTGCGCGTGTATTGGCGGGCCTGCAGAGGACCTACACTGCATACGTTGCTCTGTTAAGCTAGCAGTAGCAGCAGCAACAGCGGCCGGCAACATAGTGTGCCCGCAGCAGATTGGTGCGAGCTGGCTGGCTGGCTGGGTGCGTCGATGGATAAAACGCGATGCAGCTCGAGAGGCGGTGGTGGCAGCGGCTTCACATTGGAGTCTTCGCCAGTGGTTCGTTGTCGGTGGGTGGTGGGTCGCCATCGAAGCTACCGGTGTGGAGAGTAAGGGGGTCTCCGAGACGCCAGCGCGGGAGCGTGATATGTCGAATGCTTCGAGTGTGAGCGCGAAGGAAAACGTCAGAGGGAGATAGAGATGGAGAAAAGGGTAATAGAAATAAAATATGTAGAGAGCAAGCGGAGGAAAGAAAGAGAAATAGAGAGAAAGAGAGAGAGAGAGAGAGAAGCGAGAGAGCCCAGGCAGGCTGCAAGCTACTGGGTAGAATGGCCAAAGCAAGCCGCCGCCAGAGACTCAGACTCATATGACCCATAACCCCGATACCCCTCGTATACAGCACCCCCCATAGCTTCAGTGCACAACAGAGCCAACGAAGCCAGACAGAGACCGATACGCGGACAGGCTTCAGATGTAGGCTGCAGATGCAGACGCACTAATGCAGTCGTATACCTGTCAGCGGTAGCATCATCCGCCTGCGGCTCGGAAAGCGCATCAAAAACAACAACAACTACAGCCCCGAAAACAACAACAGCAACGCAAACAACAACAATAACTACGCAAACAACAACAGTAACATTGCAAATACCAATAACAACGCAAACCACAACAATAATGGCGACAACTTCAACAAGAACAACAGCAACAACAACAACATGCTCAACAACACAAATAACAACGACGAAAGTAACCAACGAATAGACGCTCCAGGCTACAATATGGCCCTCCGGGAGAAAGCCGAAACCATTGCGGTGACGATGACGACGTCGCCGGGAAACTGCCAGGGGGAAGCTCTGGGAGCTGCTGTGGGCTACCTCCACCACGCTACCGCCGGCACTCTGCACGATGAGTTTCTATTCTTCCTCTTGGCCGGCGTTTACGCACTCGGACGCATTACAGAGCCCACAAATGCAAAGATGCCGGTCACCCAACGACCGGACTTCTATGGCGATACTCTGGATGAAGGTTTTATACTCTTCTCTCTCTCTCGCTCTCTCTCTCTCTCTATATATATATATATATATAACGATAAAAAGTTAGACAATGGCGGCATGCGGCAACACTGCTAGGCAAACGCGGCTTATTCAATCGAATAAATGGCGTACAGTGGAGACCAGGCAAAGAATGTGTCACAGTTCTAGTTTTCTAATTTGTAATGCTATATCAATACTCTAACCTTGAGTGTCGAACCACATAGAGTATTTTTATTGTTTTATCGCAAACACACTTTTGATCGGTACAAACACTCGTATTATGTATGTTTTGAATGAAAGGTGACAGATTGCCAACTTGTTGGGCACGTCAATAAACCTGATTGATGGATTGTTTGAGTAAATACATTTGCGGTCAAATTAGCTCTATTTTTATTATTTAGCTTTGATAGGTGCGCGTTGTCGAATCGAACTCTAGGATATAAACGATCGTAACTCTTGCCGTGGTTAATGGACAACTAGCAGATGTCAAAATATAAACCCGGGCAGTGTCTTGGTTAGTCAACGTTTCCGCAATTTTTAATCATGCCGTGTATTACGGCAATCCACCACTATAACGATGTGTGTTGTGTGTATATTTGTATTTTAAGAATATTTACACTCATTATCGTGACTTTGTTATTTTAACGTTGGATAGATTAGCGTTCGCTTATCGTTTGTGTGAGCTGCGCTAAATTCAAGCTCATCATACACTCGTAAAGACCGCGACTGATCCGTTTTCGGGTTTAAACGTGCTAGTAGGTAATCGGGATATTAATACTAGCGCACAGGCGACCAATACTTTTGGGTACGCTCGTTGTCGCGTACATCTTTTGTACGGAGAGAGGACAACTCTACTAAACATTGTAATTCACGAACGCACAATCACAACTGTTTTGGCAGGCCACTTTCGACAATCTGTATTAACTGCATTAACTACATTAACGAACAGTCACAATGAATGCTAATGATATCCTTTGACTTCCCTTGGAAGTCAATGACAAACCCCCACCTCGGCAAATGCAATTGTTTTCTGCTGCGACCGCAGCCGGGACCGCTTTAGCTTAAATGTTTACCAATTTGGGCTACGATTACCATGTCGTTGCGATGTTTGCAGCTGCCCTGGAAGCCAAGAAGCTCCAGCATAAGGCGTAAACGCAAAATAGCCGTCCTTTTTTACGAACGCTAGGATTTGCTTGTATGGCAACTCAGATTGAATATTACAGGGGGGAAACTGGCTAAAAGCGAGTTTGGTAATGCAATATCCCTGCGAGTGCACGGACCCATATCGTGGACGTCGCGGACTTGGATGGCACTGTGTGAATGCTTCTTTGGTGCACTTGTATGTCCGTTGCCGTGCTGACAGATCTGGCCATGCTTAGGCCACTCTCCCGGGCGCAAGCTAAGTGGGGGCCGGAGTGTATTCTGGCCACCAAAACTGGCTCTATGCGTTACCACACTAGCCTTTAAACTTGCGTCCCGTCAAGTCGGTGTACTTGTAGTTACTTGCAATCGTGTCATTTACCTCCAAGGGTAAATGAAGCGCAGCAGAACGGGCGCAGTAGTGCAGTTTAGCGGGCAGGCGCCCGCCAAACGGACTACTGTACGGGAAGAGTACACGGGCTAGCGGGCTAGCTATTGCTTCTGCTGCTATTCGAACTACTGCCGTCGTCGACGTTCTTGTTATTGCTTCTACTTGTAATATGACAGTTACGCATACGTCTACTATAGCTGATGCTCTTTGCAGGGCTACGGCCACATTGTGTGCTTTATTGCACCATAAACACACGAACGGGTCGAACGTGTGGATCACCGTCACACCTTTTTGGTGTGTCTTGAAGGTTCGTCTTTTCACGCTGTCATATTCATCTGCCATCGGCTCGGCGTTGCAATACTATCAACAGCAGTAGCGACAGTTTTACTACGACGCTGTATTCGATTATATATATATATATATATATATATATATATATATATATATATATATATATATATATATATATAATATATATATATATATATATATATATATATAGGCATATATACATATATATATGCACTGGTGAAATTCACATGCGTGTGGCTGTAACGCGCCAGCAGCCAGTAGCAAAAGTAGTTCACCGAACGGCGACTGATAACGACGAAAATCAGGGCAGAATCAGGGTATGAAGTAACCTGGCGCGAGTCCCACGCTTTCTCCTCGTTGCCCGCTTGCTTCCCGCTCTCGCCCGCTTCGCTTCTCTTCGTCGTTGTCGTCGTCACAAATGAGAGCTCGCTTACCTACGCAATCGCCAGTGTAATCGTAATGAACGAGAAAAGACGACAAACCGAGCACTGCAACAGCTGCAGCAGCAGGGAGCAACAACGACAGTGACGCTGCGCTAATGAAGACGACGGGCAGACACAACCTTGTATTGTAGCTGCACGCGATGTGTTGATTTTAATATTGTAATTGCCGTAATTGGAGCATATATATATATATATATATATATATATATATATATATATATATATATACATATGCATATTATATTAGATATATATATATACATATATATATATATATATACATATATATATATATATATATATATATATATATATATATATATATATATATATATATGCATATATATTTATCATGTGGCGTGCCCCAGCGAGTTCATTACACGAGAGAATAGTGATAAAACACGCACGATGATCTCTACGTACCTCTACCTCGTCGTCGAGACGTCGAGGTCGCTGTTGTTGTTATTGATGGTGGTAGTGGCGTTGGTGTTGGTGTGTTGTTGCTGCTGCTGTGATTGTTGCTGTAATGTTTATTGTTGTTGTTATTGTTATCGTCGTTGTTGTTGGCGTTGCTGCTGTAGTCATTGTGGGCTTCTTCCGGCCGGCTGGTGGCACGGGCCCAGCGTAGCGCGAGCGCCTGCGGGTGCTATGGGGCTCAGCCGCGAGCAGAGCGTCTAGCTGAAGCAGGTCGTCGTCCGCCGTTGTCGTCGCGGCCGCTGCCGCCACCGCCGCTGTTTGAGCGACGGGCGCCAATCGTGGTGTACCAATCGCCGCCGCCACGACGCTGCTATGACGCTGCTGCTGCCACCACCACCAACACCCGTTACAGGAAGCCGACGGTCCGACACAAACGCACAGACTGCCAGATAGAGCAAAAAAACGCCGTTCTCCCCCCTCTGCTAGAAAGCGCGGCTCACGTTGATGTGCTTGTTGTTGTCATTGTTGTTGTTGCTGCTCGTTATTCAGTTGGTTAGTTATGATTATCCAATCAGTCGATCGATCGATCGATCGCTACCGTTGCTGGCTGATGTTGTAGTTGTTATTATTGCAGTTGTTGTTGTCATTATTACAACTGCAGTTGTTGTTTTTGTTGTTGCTGTTGCTGCTGCTGTCTGTTGTTGCTATTATTGTTGTTGTCGATATTATTGACTGCGTTAATAACTCCGAGATGCTATTAGCAATCAGCGTCACTGTGTGCGACACGCAACAAACGAGGAGGACTCAAAAGACACGTATGAGCGAGGCCACGAAGCAGCAACAACAATCATTATAACAACAACATAAACAACAACAACAACGACAACAACAACAACAACAACAAAACGACGACAGCAACAACAACGACAAAGGCATCCGCCTCTGCCAGTACAGACAAATGGATAGATAAATGATGGTGATAGATCAGTCTGTAGATTGACTGATCGAATGATTAAACTTTTCATTCCCGATCTCTCTTTCTCTCTCCTTTGCTCCTCTCCTCTCTCTCTCTCTCGTGCTCACCTTATCTTTTCCCGTTCGCCCTCCACCAGTCCGTAACAACTGCTATTGTCGTTTACATTGCTCATACTGTAATTACCATAACGGTGGTAGTAGTAGTCGTGGTAGTAGGAAAAGTTACTATAAAAGAACGGCCGACTAAGTACCAGGCAATGATAATGTCCGCGTAATGAGAATTATGACGGTGCTGATTCGGTTGCTGCTGCTGTTGCTGCTGCGAACGCTGTTTTTGCGTTGTTACAAAGAACGACTGTTGATGATGGGAGCACGATTATGGAAGCACTAGCGTTGATGTTGGTGCTTGGCCATGTTTATGGTGATGACAGCGATGATGAGCGAAGACCGTGACGAGTCGCGCTGCTGGTCACACTTTGTCTGGCTGTCGTCGTTGTTGTTGTTGTTGTTGTCAATGTTGTTGTGTTGTTGTTGTTGCTTTGGCACATTTACCGATGTCGCCAATACCCGGCTCGGCAATGATGATGGCAATATCGACAAGATTATAACGACAGCGTTCCTATTGGTAATAATAGTAAAAAGATTGGCGACGGTTGTAGCGAAAGTTGATTGAATCGAACACTTATCACGGATATATATATATATATATATATATATATATAATGCATATATATATATATATATATATATATATACATGCATAAGATGTTGTGCTTGCTGCGCGACAAGCTTCCACATCGCGAGTCTGTCATCGTATCAAACACTGTGTGACTGTTAAATTCCGTTAAAAACAGTAACAAGGAAGCTGTTTATCGCTTTAGTCTATTAGGTGTAACTTGCAGATGTTTTGTAGATAAATAACACGGGAATATCAACTATGATCTTGCATTTAAATATTCCCGTACAGTAAACGCAGTTGTTTTCATAATTAGTTGCAACCCGCTCATCATTGGTAAGATTTCTGTCAAATAATGCTGTCAGGAAAAAAGCAGTGCTAGTGTGCAGGTTGTGTTTTTAAAAAGGTACGTCAATATGGATGCCAAAAAACAGACGAATTTCGTTCGGCAAAAATAAGTGGCGATGATCTGACACGAATCGAGTACGCACTATAGTCACGCCTTAAAACTGTTCGCGATCAGACGATACGGCCGCTGCCGTTCTGGTCGTTTTCCGCTTTCACTCGCATGCAATGCGATTGAACGAACACGGGTTTTCGGAGCGGAGTTGCGACAAAACAATGCTGTCGTTGCGCCAACAGCTGAGAAAATTCTTCAAACGAAAACGAAAAAGAAACGCTACAAACGCCGGCCGTAACCGACAAAATCCCCCCGGCAGACTGGCAGAAATCTCCGTGCCCATCTTAAGCCCCTCCTCCCTTAAGCTAGACACCTGTGTGCGTGGTATGTCGCCAACATTCCGCCACGCCATTGAGCCAACTGATCTGCTACAGCGCCCCGTGTGCAACTCGATGACGACGACTATCCGACGACGCGTTCCCGCACATCCTCAGTTCTACGTCGGCGGGCGAAACAAAGTGAACAACAATAACAACAACACACGAGAACAGAACACACGGGAGTGTGACTGTATACTACAGATGGATATGAAATGCAGGATGAGCTAGAGGGGCAGCACAATAGTATGAGCTTCAGAGAGGGAGCGAGACAGAAAAAGAGTGTAGGAAGAGACCCAGGGGAAAATTGTATACACTGAAACGGAAATATAAGAACAAACACGAGACGAACTACCGATGGAGTCCTCTTTACCTCTTACTTTGGGCCGTTCCAGCAGGCTCGTTCTGTACTGCACGGGAGGGAGAATCTGCGTACAGGTAGTTCTCGTCGTCGCATTCCCATCTCACCATCCAGCAACACATTCGTATCAGTGGTGAGGAATCGGGGGTTTAGCGGTGCGTCAACGCCCATGTCGTCAGATCCCGTTTGCTTCTGCTGGACCGGCAAACGTGAACCCGTTAATGGGCAGAGGAGGGAAATAGCAGGCCGGGGCTGTAAAGCTTTTGTATGTGGTTGACTGCGTGACAGACAGCTCAACTCCAACCTCCTAGAGCCACGGCGCGATTTCTGCTGAGGCCTCTCGATCAGGGACGCCCCGTGTATGGGGTATCTGTAGACTATTCTAGACTTGACTCGACAGCCAAAATTAGATCCTGTAGGCTGCCCTACACAGGCTAATGTGTTGACTAGGCTAACAATGTGTTTACCACATCATATAAGTATTAACAGTAATATTAAGTAAATAATACAGTACCGCGTTTTAGAGCATTGACGCCACGTGTAAGACTGGTTAATCTTTAACATTTCAAACAGCGCAGAGCATGCAGAAGAGATGAGAGGATCTCTAATAATCTGGTACGGTTTTGACTGATTTTATAGTAATGTATAATCTCCTATCGTTTTTGTTGTGTGTGCATCAACATCAATAATCAGGATGCTAAACTTTCTAACATTTCAGTATAAATACCTCCTCTTAGTCTCTAGACTATTATTTGTAATACATACCTTTTTTATCATAGAGAGTATATTATATATAACTATCTTTCTATATAGTGTTAAACGTACTGAACGAACGAAAAGCTTATAAAATGTAACAATAACAAGCATTACAACAGCAACAATTATAACTCATTAACAATAATCGCAACAATGCTTCTGATCGCAGCACAGCAGAACTACGACATTCAATAAGTGTTATCAAAGTTGCTGGTTCGCCCATCACCAAGTGACAGAAGAAATGAATAAAGAATTGAAATGAACGACCCAAAGAGCTTTGCCTCCCCCCCAGCTGAACGCTATCAGTGCACGCGGACCATTTAACAGCACCAGCGTTCACTGGACGGCGACCGCTTGTGCAACCAACCTATTGATATATCTTTGGGTGTCTGTACGTACGTGTGTCTATGCGGGTGTCCGTGTGTGTGCGCATGAATTAGTGGGGTCGTCCCTCCAAATGTACGATCGCGCAACGCGGGGGGGGGCTAGTCGAATGAAGGGGAGATATGTCTCGTCTGACCGCCATGGTGAAAAGCTGAGGGTGTTTATTTTCGTCAGTCGAGTGTCAGAAGCCTGCGCGTTTGCCGCCGTAAAGAACTCTGATATGAGCGTGAATACTGGCTTATATCTGCACACTCACATATACACCATTGCGTTTTATTCGTATTATTCTTATTTATAATAATAATAATAATAATAATAATAATAATAATAATAATAATAATAATAATAATAATATTGTTGTTGTTGTTGTTGTCGCTTGAATATCCACTCAACATCATCTCGGGCGTTGCCTCTCTGTAGTTCCAATGGCACTCTCTGTCGGAAGAACGCGGACGATTTTGGCTCGCTCACGAGCCTCAACGAGCTTCTTCCCAAGCTCCTTTGCTAGTTTAGTGCATCCTTGCGCCAAACGCCAGATGACTCGAGACCAGATGCCACTACAAAGTGGCCGTCAAGAAGATATGCGCTTCTCAGCTTTCCGAGGAATTCGAATATGTCTTCATACTTGCATTGACTGACGTTAAATTCATTATAAATGAATAGATAAATAATCAAATAAATAATTAATAAAACAAGTTACACACAAACAAGCTTGTTGTACAGCTGTTGGCATTGCGTTTGCCGTGTCGTCCTTACGGTTCTACTGCTACGGGATTAATGCTGCGGATGTTGTTCTAATTATCGTTGTCATCTGAATCTTTAGTATTGTAGAGGCCAATTGTGCTGCGGCTCTATTCGTTGCTGCTTGTTGCGGTAATGCCGCCACGATTTTTCCCGCTTTCGTCAGTTACTCTGACTTCAAATCGTCTTAAGCATACCGTCTAGCTATGCGACTTCCGCTCCAGGTAGTTCGTCCTATCCAATCACTCCTGTTCTCGTTGTTTTGTTTTCTCTATTTTTCTCTTTAGGACGAGTTGTGTTGCGCCCTTCCGCCGTGGTTGCATAAGACGGCCGCAAGTGCTAACGCTCTGTTGAGTGCTATGAAAATGAATGCCGTTACAACATTATTGTTGCTGCTGTTCTGTTGTTGTTTGTTGCTGCTGTTACTGTTGTTGTCTTGTCGCTGCTGTTGATGCTGTCGTTGTTGTTGTTGCTGCTGTCGTTCTTGCTATTGTTGTCGTTGTTGTTGTTGTTTTGCTGTCTTGCTGTTGTTGCGACCTACAGGCGTTGTTACTGCTTCCGCTATTGCGATTGGCGTTTCGCCTACTGCTTTAGCTAGCACGGGTAGTAGGTTCCTGCTCACTTGCAAGTTACAAGAATCAAGACCAAGTGAGGCAAACTGATGGCCTGTAATACGCGAGTAGTACTCTCTGGCGCTTTGGTCAGGAGAAGCCGATATGCATCGTTCGTTTGCGAATCTGTACTTGACGCCTATTCGTAGAAGACGCCACGCATCGGTTCGCTCTCAATTATTCCTGATAGTCCAATCGCTTTCCGGCGATTGACTGTTTCCTATAAGCTAAACAGGGTACTCAGGAGGCATGCTAGCGTTCCATCCTCGATGGGCTGCACTGTAGAGGCATGTAATACCTCGGCCATATGATGCTGATGCTACTGACAAGGCGCCCTATTCCGACCGCTAGTTTTCGCCAAGCCCGAGCAGATGAGCTCCCCCGGTACCGTTGTCGCACACTGGAGACTAGGTCAGGGTCATCTCGTGGCCATCTTAAAACTCGTCGCCAGCCAGGCTGGAGCCTGGATCTACAGATCGGCAGTTAGCCGCGCTCCCGAAGCCAAAATATACCCTGATCCATTGCTTGGAGATTGGAGCCGAACTACAACTTATTATTCTCATCGACGCGCTTCGAGATGTTCGCGGTATCGTGATCGCGCGAGTTCTTTTTCTAGTCTACCTCCCGCCCCTCTTGCGTACTCTGTCTGCGTACACAGCCAAAGAGCTTCCTTGAGTAGTTGAGCCTAATCGCAAGAGATGACTGCGCACAAGAACCCTGCGTGGGTAGGAGGCTGTGGGCATGCTGTGACTCATCCGGGCGTCTGCCGTTGTCTGCTGGCTGGCCAACAAGGAGAGCTGACCAGTTAGAATTCAGTCACATTTGCAATGATATCGCGCACTGTGACGCCTCCTGACGACGATGACGGCGCAGCAGACTAATCAGGTTCTGGCCAGGCAGAGAAGACACGAGCACCTTATCGACAATGCCTGCCTGCCTGCTCGATTTGGACACCCCAGTCGCGCACTCGCCTGCCCGGTTGGCATCTCGTGCAGCAGTTTCCGATTGTGTGTGTCGTTTCGCGAATTGCGCGCGCTCCGCGTCTCCGTTCATCCGGCGTCACTTCCGGCACGTGACATGACTCCGTCTGCAGCAACTACCCGAGCAAGCGGCGGGCCTCCGACGCAAGGCAAGACAGTGAATTGTTGAGACAAGGGATTGCGGAGCATTCCGAAACGAGAGAGTTATCTTCTTGTCTGCGCCCGTAATCATGTGTAGAACAAGATAGATCCTTGTCTCGTCCCACTAGGTTTCGCCTCTATGCCTGCGAGACAATACCATCATAGTTGCAGTCCTGTACTGTCATCATCATCATCATCATCAAGCATCGGACAACTCGCGGCCGCGATAACTCGCGACTTTTGTACCAAGAAGTACCAACTTTATCAAATTGATAGAACAGTTTTTAGACAGAGAAATACGAACTACGCATTGCCCAACTTAAGTTGGCGGAAAGGTCCACTTTTTAATAACCCGGACTTTGGTGTGCTTGCTCATAATGCTGTATATGAGATATCTGAGCTGAAGATGGCCGAATTTACTCATACGATGCTTGATTTACCATTTCTTTATGCCATACACCCATATATATATATATATATATATATATATATATAATATATATATATAATATCTTCCACCATATGAATCGTTTCCTGTGCGTATGAATGGGGGAAAGGCACAATTGCCAAAGGGCAGCAAATGAAATGCGCATGCAACGAGAGAAATCCAATGTCGGCCAACGTAACACATTTTTTTAACTGCGTTCATCTATTTGCGTTGCCTATTTAAAGACAAAATAGCAGAGTTGCCCATTCGAATTTACCTCATATGTGGACGTTTTAACAAAATAGTTTTAACCATGCGTGACCGATTTTCAACTAAGCGAGCAAACTGTCGTATTGTTCATTCTATTGATCCTATAGTGTATATATATATATATATATATATATATATATGTCTGTGGATAAAATTGCCTAAATCGCCTTAAACCGCGAGTGTTTACGCATTGTTCAAGCGGCCAATGCGATTACTTTGCGCACACAAGATATCGCATTAAGGAACCGATAGCGGCAGGCAGTTGAGAACAACAGACGAGAGAAACTTTGTAAACGTGCGTTCCGCCGATGGTCATCACATCGTCCCGAACGACATAGATGTATTGCAGCTACCACGTCTATTGCTGTTGTAAGTATTGTTATTAATGGTATAGACTCTTGTGTAGCAGCAACAGCAAATTGTATACGTATGTATGTATATATCATTTTTTATTCAACAGTTCACATTACAATTTTGTGTCAGTGAACGTGCTTGCTTTTGTATTCTGTATGTTCGCCTATAGTTCGTGTATATATATATATATATATATATAACTTAACTATATTCTTTGATTAATTCCTTCCGTATGATACACAAGCAGATTTGCACACTAGATATTATACTTGCATCCGTATACGTTGGTATATAGGGTTTTTGTTTGGCTTGCCGCTTCATGGTATCAGCGATTAAATGCGTTGACTGCTGTGTGATGATCACTGGTTGGTTGAGCTGGTCTGATCAACAGCAAAGCGTTGTGTGTCTGGAACCTCTCGGGCTGGCACGACGCCGTTACGTGGCAGGGAGTGTAGGTTGGTGCTGGGGCACGTGCCGTCAGAGACGACGAGGACGCAAAATAAATCAACCGGTGAGGCGCGAGGGTTTCGTGACGACCATTGAGGGCCTATTGAAGCTGGCGAATGGACATGTTCGTTCCCTCTCTCCCGTCATTTTGGATAGCATCGCCACTCACACACGGATGTCTACCGCCGACCACGAATTTCGTTCCTAGCGCGTGATGCATCGGGCGTTGTCTTCAAATCAATGTTGTTGTTGTAGTAGTAGTAGTAGTAGTAGTAGCAGTAGTTGTCGTAGTTGCTGTTGTGATGTTTGTCGTTGTTGTTGTTGTTGTTGTTGTTAGTACTGTTGTTGCTGTTATTGTTGCTGTTGTTGCCCCTCTTGCTACGGTTATTATGATAGGGTTGTTTGTTTGATAGCTTTTTAACAGGATCAACATGTCAAGCATACAACAGTAAGTCGGTTTTCACCAGTCTTGTTGCTGCTGTCAATGTTTTTTTCGCTGCTGGTGCTGTTGTTATTGCTGTGTTTTTGTTTTTGTTGTTGTTGTTTGTTCGTGGTGGTGTTGTTGTTGATGGCGTTGCTACCCGCACCCCTGCCGTTGCTGTTACCGCTGCCGGTGCTATTGTTGCCAAATACTATTTTTGTTGTTGTTTAAAGTATATTTTTCTCCGCGTTCTATCTTAGGCATGTGTGTCGGTGTGTCTGTTTCCAGCACAAAATGAACTATGATCTTTTCTTATGATAGATCGTGAAGCGGCGTGAACGTTTCATCGTCGAGGTGCTTGTTACGTGACAGCCAACGACTAGCGCAGTGTTTTTTTCTGCTATCGACTATATTTGTGCAGTAAACATCTGCTTTGTTCGAAAGGGGCATTTGCGCCCCGCAGGCCACATTGGGCGCGCAGGAACTAGAAGCCCGGCAGGAAGTCTTTATCTACGAATCATTGACTGACTTATCACGTGTTCTCCAATATGCCGTTTATGTATGTATGTATGTATATATATATATGTATATATATATATATATATATATACATACTCGTTTATTGTCTATTTTCTCCAATATGCCGTTTATGCATATATATATCTACACGTTTATTGTCTATTTTGTCAAGTATGTTTTAGTTTCCATACCTAAGGGTGATTATGCACTCGCATGCCGGAATATCGTGGCCATTCTGGTCAAGGATAGTCTTGCATTACATTCGGTTCCGTGGTATCTGGTTGTACGGAGTGTTTCAATATCTTCGAATGCACGTCTCGCAAGGTTATATACGCGTACACGCTTGATACGGTGGCCGATTGCCGAGAACTGACGCGGACGAGTACGACAATTATGATCGATCACCTTTTCAAGGAGCATCTGTCACTGTTGCCGCTTCCTGTCACCCGGTTGTACCATCGCCAAGCAACGTGAGACCTCGCAGGAAATCTTAAGTGATTTCCTGTCTCTGACAGCGCCTCCTTCATCTCGTCGTGTCGTAGCAGAGGGAGACAGAGAGAGAGAGGTTGTTTCTCTTGTACGTTCGACTGTCGATCTCCCAATTGATCTCCTCTGCCAGAAGGCAAAAAGACACAACTTTGGGTACAGTTGGCGACGGTTGGTCAGTATAGTTTGGGTCTGTTTGGAATGAAAACAAGACTGGTGCGTGTCAAACCATCATACCATCAGCGCGTTCCGCTTCTGCCCGCTTCTGTTCACGGTGGCAACAGCTAAAATAGATGTGCCGGTGAACCGGTAAAAGCCGACACAAGCCGACAAAATCTAATGTACGAAAGGCCCATTCACTGGTGCGTCCGAACGAACGAGCAAATGCACATATTCCCCCGCCTTAAGCGCATTCGAGTTAGAAGACTGCGGAGACCCGCATAGGTCACACCAAGCAAGGGCTCGGTGGCGACCGTTTGGGTCACGCTACGGTCATCGGCAAACACTTATGAGAAAGGCAGTGTCGTGCCGAAGACGAAGAGAAGGAGACAAGAGGAAATAAAGCTGTGGATTTGATTGCTGCAAGTTTGGGCCTGATATACGGCCAACCAAACGTGACTGCGGCCTCATATCTCGGGTTGTCTTAGGGTGACAGTGAAGCCAACTCAAAGAAGTCTTAGCTGCAACAACGGCAATTCTGCAGTGCATGTGACAGTGGTCTGCGTATTGTCTTTGTTCGGTGAGAACCGCAGCCTCTCTGACGACGAAAAACGACGATTCCGCATTAAAACCAGCTTTCATGTGTCGCTGTCTCGTGTCGCAGTCGAACGAAAACCTGGCGCGTCGTTTCGACTTTCCTTCGTGCGTTGTTTTTTTTATGTGAGCGCACTCCGTGCTTACTCAGGCATACGGTGGATACGCGTCGTAGGCGAAGAGGACTTTGGTGGCTCTTTTACGGCTTGGTGGCGCTGCCGTATTCTATCGCCAAGCGTAAAGTGGCACGGGACGTCAGGTTGCGGCCGGTAAGTTCCGGCCGAATCAGGAGCCAAATCGAATGCACCCCCTCCCCCCAACGGCTAAATGCATGCCCCACCAAGCTATTGCAGGGGGGTGGGGGTCAACAGTTTGCCAACGTTTCGTCGCACACTTTACGTGCAGAGTACAAAGGGATGTACAAACACTGTTTTTATCTGTAACGACATACACAGGGCGAGACATGAAGGATCGCGATTTAAAGTCTTCCAGGATATCAGAGTCGCTGCGTCAACCGGCGATAGAAAAACATGGCAGTTTTTGCTACGAGGAATATCAGTTGAAATTAAACACAGAAACGCCGCTTCGATAATTGGTTCATTGCCCACGGGCAAGGGGCTCCCTTTTCTGCCGTAGTCAAATCCAGCCGGCGTCAAAATTATATGTGCAACTAACGGACTAAAATAAATATTTTACCACTTTCTATGATTTATGGGTAAGCACTGTGGTTACTATATAATCTGAGTCGATTTCGCGGTGCTCCAAAATGTTTAAGCTACGGTTTTATATGGACACACGCGAAATACTGGGCGAACGGGCGTCCAAGCGTAATTCAACGATAACGCCTTTGTGACGTTTTTCATTATGCTGTAATACCATCTGGGGAGTCTACTGCTGAAAATCGTTATTAGACTGCACACTGCAAAAAAAAGCTAAGCCCATGAGATTATGAAGGGCAACTGTCAAGTTGCCATTAAGCATAATTTCAAAGCGTATTTAAGTAGCCGGCATTGCTTTGAAAGGCAACATCATTTAATCGTCGCTCTAACGAGGCGAAGCCACATGAGAGGCGATTTATTGTGATTGAGCAATAATTCAAATGTCGGCTCAGAATCTGCCAGCGTTATTGTCCTGCTTGTAGCACTGTAGAAAAGTGACGAATCGAGGACGCGTAGGCTGCGTTTGCGTCATCTTGGGGCAGCAAATTCGTTTTCCTATCCTAGACGAGAGGGAAGCAAATGATCGCAACTTTAAAGAAAGTCAAGCGCCTTTAAGGTGTTTCTCAAGACACCCGTTCACCGACTGTCTCAGCTGACCACAATAATTAATGCTCAAGGTAGAGGCAATCTTATCGAGCGATCGTAGATTTGCCATTGCGCAACACAGCGGTGGCGTTTTGAATAGCACTAGATTTGGTAGATTGATCCTGCAATAAGCACTCATCTCTATTCTCCATTAACTCCTAGTTTGCATCCGCATAACACTACCCCGGCATGCCGCTGCTTTGCAGTCAGGTGCCGTTGTGCAACTCAACCCAACTCCGTAGCAATTATTAATTAATTAACAGCTAGTGGCTGAAACAACAATTCGAAGAACCGACATCTCCGGTGGATGGTGTTTTCAGAATTCCACTCCAAACAAAAGCGTGCGCGCACTTAAGCACGTCACACAGATGTGTTACCAATTACGTTGGGCGGTTAGTTGCTCGTTTGTTTGCGACGGAGAAATCATTTTCCCACAAAACTCTTGAATAACTCTGAGAAGCTGCCAGCCTAGTGACTATTACTGCTACTACTAGCAGTTACGCCTTCCGTTTCGACGAAACGAGTGCAGTTTAAATTGAAAAATGCAGTACGTAAATGTGGTTTAATCAGAGAGAAAGCTAGGCGGTTAGTTGTGACGTTTCCGAGGGAACGGAGTTGGGAAAAAACGCCTCAAGCAAACCGGTAAAGTATACAGCCAACTTTCCAAGTGGACCGACGACGACGACGAACAAATGAACTCGTTAAAGCATTTTAGACGAAAATTGCTCGTAACTCCCCATCGTCGTGTCGACAAGTGCGCGTGATTTGGTGGGTGGGTAGGTGGGTGGTTGGTTGGTTGTGGAGGGAGTAGACAAAATCCCGGAATGTTCGCCGAGTTCCTCTCTCTTCGGCCCCACCCGCCGCGCGGCAATCTTGACGACGAGATTTCGTAGATGAGAGGATGAAGAACTCTGGGTCGGCTGGTTGTTGTTTGTTCCGCCCGAACTCAGGACACAGGAAAACGACCAGCCCCCGGTCCGTGATCTGCCTTGGTGGAAGCGATCATCAGTAGCCTAGTCATCTTCACCACGGACGCAGTCATCAACACAAGAACAACGACCGCAACACCACAGTATTGCCAGAAGGTACAGGAAGACAAAGATCCTTTGCGCCGACGGCAAGTTAGGCCCCAAGACGTGGGTGGCTCCCCAAAACCTATTTCATCTCATGAAGTCGTAGAAATACAGAAAAAGAAAACGAAAGGGAGCGTGAGAGAGAGAGACAAAATAAAGAAAACGAAAGGGGAGCGTGAGAGAGAGACAAAAATAAAGAAATCGAAATAAAGAGACAAGGGCATTGAGCGCACTAAGAGAGGAGAAAATAGGGCGCGAGCAAAAGATGAGTATGTGTAGAGTGAGAAAGAAACAGGAAAAAGTTGCTATTGTTGGCTTTTGCTGGTCGTTTTCTTTGTCCATGCTGCGCTTCCCTTCGTTTGCCTTGCCCAGTAATGCGCCACAAGTTTGCGACATCCGTCCTCGCCATCGCTGGTCGCACATTGACCAGGACACGAAGTAGAGAAAGAGGAGGAGGAGCAGGAGGTCAAAGAAGGTCAAGATGTGCCGTCCGAATATCACGATGCTTTAGGGGGAGACTGCCACAACTCTTTGTCAGCGCGATAGAAGAGTTCGGCTGACCGTCCGGCGTTGGCGAACGTATAGAAAGAAGCACGAGTCTGTGGGGGTGCAGGAGACAGAGATAGATCGGGAAAAGGGGCGCGGGGTGCTAATGCGACAGGAGAACAGGGCAGACAAGCCAGTGGGGACACAGAAAGGCGAAGTAGCAATGAGTAGACAGAGCGCAGATCAACAGCGTGAAGCGGTCGTAGGCGGATGCCATGGTGCAAAAAAAAGTGCGGCCAAGGGCAAAGTAATATCTATAATCAGGGCGACTTTGCTGAATTAGCAAATGTGTGGTGGACCCACCCATCAGCTCCATAGTCGTTCTGTCTGTACGACTGCCCTATGGCTGGACGGGTTGCCCTATCTGGCCAACGCAGTAATAACGATAGCCCGGCTATAGCTTGTCCCCTGGACAGTTGGCAGCAAAATGCGTCGTTCGCATAGCCGGAGTCGACTTTGCTGGCCATTGCCGGTTATTGCCTGCTGTCTTATAGAGCGAGGCCCAAACGAGGAAAATCATCCTTCATTTTGAGACGACAAAGGGTGAGAAATAACCTGCCCCGACAAAGCCCCGTGTTGTAGAAGCCATTGAGCATTTGACAAGGAGATTTCTCAGAGAGTGCTCGCAAAGACAATCCAACATTTGGTTGGAACGATAACAATGCCTTGTTTAAGCGCACAGAGTGCTAGCTACGAAAACTGGATATGCAGACGTTGCGGTACACTCGATAGTCTGCAGTTGTATATAAGAAAACAGCCTACTAATTATAAGCTTTTGTCATTATAGTTCGTCGGCCAATAAGCAAGAGAGACCTACTGCAGTACTTCTCTATGCAATAGACTGTCCGCTATCAAAGCGAGATACGAAAAGCGATTTTGACAGAACGAATTTTACGAGATATGCTGACGATCGCATTTAGTTTATGAGTGAATGACTCCTTGCACATGTAATCAGGTAACATTCGGTTGTCTGCAAATGGCAATATTAGGAACGATTATGTGTATTGTGTAAACGGACTTTTTAAAGTTTATAAATCCAACCAATTTGTACGTAAACGTCTATGCGGACGATCTCAAATGTGTATTGTAATATCATGGAAATCGAAAAGGGACTATGTTCTAGGAAACTTGTAACTATATTTGTGAAATGGTCCAATTCCTTAATCTATTAAATAGCATAGTAGCATACTACAAATCAACATAATTGACACTGTACGTTGTGCAACATAAATTGTCTACCAATGATACGGTTACTGAATATGGATGTCAATATATTGTGCATAAAAACGTTGCAAAGCTGTACATTAAAATGACGTGCACACATGCACCGTGCACACGACTAATTGACGTGCACACGTATACCGTGCACACGACTAATTGAAAGTGTGTCGATATTCACGTATTTAACTGAGTGACAAGCTGCCCTTACCGGTCGCGTCACAAATCCTATGTGTGGACGTGCACTTTCTCTTAAATCCAGGACGGTTTCTGCCAATCCCACTTCGATCACAATCCGCGCCTCCTGCTAAGGTCATTCTAGCGCAACTCTGCTGCGCGGCGCAATAAGATTCCACGCAGTTAGTTCGCGTCCTATCGTATTCCGGAGAAATTGCTCATTCGTTCGGCCGGCACGCGATGATTGGAACGCGACGGAAAGCAACTGCGGCTGCGACAACGGGAATCGAACGACAGCAGTACAATTAGAGGAAAACTGCGCCGGCGAACACGACGCCATTTTTGTACCTTGCCGCGGGGCTCCGTCCTTGTCAGATTATTCGAATTCTTCGAAAGACCACGCAAAGGTTTCTGTTCTTCTAGCAGCTCGCTGTACAGCCGGAGGGAGGTTGACCACAAATAGGAAAGAACAGGAAAAGGAGGAAAACGTTTCCGGCGACCTTTTTCGTACTACGAAAATACTACGAAGAAGAAAAAGGACACAGCGAGAAACAGGAGAGGAGATATGCCAAGTCAGCAGTAAGTCCAGCTCAAACTGCGCACTCAGGACGGGGTTGGAAATGCAAGCTGTGACGGACACGTCGGCGTTAAACGCTATTTCAGGCGTTTACGTTCCACTATACTCACGTTGGCGGAGGCGGTGGACTCCGTCGTCTCCTCTTCGTCACATTCTCGGGCAGCCGTCATCTCGGCTTGGTTAGGGCCGTCTGTGGCTGCAGCCGGTCGGCCGGCAGGCAACAACACTAGCAGCAATGCCTATGATCAAGCGAGCCACAAGCCTTACATGGAAGGTCGCTTGGTTTTGTCACCATGCGCTCGTCTCAGCGGATGCATCATAGCCCATGGTTCGGTCACTACGTTTACTGAATTTAAAGGGCCTATTACATAAATGCTTCTTATTGCTTGTGGTTTCAATACGATTGCTGAGTGATCAAATAATATTTAAATTAGGATACCTGTCTTTAAGACGCACCTTCAACACACACTTATATACATATATATATATATATATATATATAAGGCTCCAAGAATCCGTTAAACATACTTTGAAGTCTAGTACAATTAGGCAAAAAAAAAAATTTCGAATCTAACAAATCAAATGCAAATGTCCTCTTTAGAGTGAGAGCGAAAATATTGACGTGGTTGCATCAAGCTTTTATCCAACATATCTTCATTAAATCTGTGATTGCAAGCCCCAGTCATCCTATAAAATAAAAAATAATTTTTTTGCGAGTTGTACTAGACCTCAATAATTGTCGAACGAATTCTAGGATACTGTATGTATATATATATATATATATATATATATATATATATATAATATATATATATATATATATATATATATATATATATATATATAGAACTTAACTATATTGTTTGATTATTTCTTCCGTATATATATATATATATATATATATTGTAGCAAGTTGCAGCTGTCTCAACAGCTTAAAGAGAGACACGCATCCCTGTGGTAAGTGCGTCGCAGCCTGCTCGCTTTTGACGCTTGAGAGGGAAAGAGAGAGTGAATATCACTTTTTCTTACTCTGTCCGAGAAGGGAGCCCGATAACCCTGTCAGCATGTGGGAACATAAAGCTGCCACTAATCCCAAAGCTTCGGGCAAGATGATGGTGATTATGCCCTTGCTACGGCTTCGGCGTCTGCCTCTCTCTCTCTCTCTCTCTCTCTCTCTCTCTCTAACCTCCTCCTTCCTTTTTGACCGCCCCGTCAGCCTTGCTCTGATGACTGTGCCGTACGTCGCGGGGACATCTTCATTGACGACGCTTCCGTCGTCGTCGTCGTCAGGAACGACATGCACTACCACGGCGATGAGGTTAAGTCTTTGTTGCCGAACGGAACACACAGGCGGCCGTCTGCCCAGCGGCAATGTGCTTTCGCGAAAGCCATGGCAGAACGACCATGAAAACCATGGAAGCCACGAATGTCGCGACGACGACGATTCGCGACCACCATCACTGCCACCACCACCACCACTACTCCTACAGGGTGGGCAGACGACGTTCGTGCTAAGGGTGGGCTCGCGGCGACTAGAGCGATCCCGTAGGAGCAACACTGAATAGAGTGGTGGTCTGAGGGCAGAGCCGGCTAAGACAAGACGGCGTCGTCTCAAGCAAGGGATCGGAGAGCTCGAATAGAAATACACCGTGCGCTGTGCGCTTCGAGCTTGAAATAATTCAGCTCCCCCTGGATGAGTGAATGAGCAGTGCTAGTGTTAGAGGTGGTGATGGTGGTCGTGAAGACTCAGAGGCGTAAGGAGTCAGTTCGTAGTGAGACAGTTACTCAGCGACGCATTCAGCAGCACTCAGGTTCTCGGTAGCGGCGTCGCCGGCCGGCGGTTCTCGCGCCAGTTTTCCCGTTTCGGCTGTTTGACTGCTTTCCTTTTGGTCGTCGTCGTCACCGCCGTCTCCCCCCCCCCCTCGACTTTGGGCCCTATGTGGAATTCTCCCAATGCATTCCCTGCAATGCCCCCCCCTCCCCCCGCTGCTGCTGTCGGCTCAACGCTGCGACAAGATCTGAGGGCGCACGATCTCGGTCGCCTTGCCGCCGCTAGCGAAGAGGTGAAGTACCCACTGTATACCGAGGACCGCGTGCTGGTTGGTGGCGCAGTCGTTCCGTAACGAACGGGGTTATGCAGGCGAACTTGACCGCATCGCCGCAGGCTCGCGCGGGGTGGCGTAAACACCACGAATAGTAGCGAAACCAGACGCAAAATGTTTGTCCCCACCTGACTCCAGTAAGTAGTGCATCTGTTATAAATGGCTATGCAGGGGATTACAAAGGTTCTGCATGAATATGCCGGGATTACAAAGTAAGCATTGACGACGGTCAACGATACGACACCGCCATGCTCATTATGACTATTGTCGCCGAGTACATGAGTTTTATGACTTTTGGACGAGAAAAAAAACTATATTGTTTAACTACGCTTGTTAAGGCTCGTACCCGCGGAGATGCGAGGTGCTGATGTGCGACAAACAAAGATTCTAAATCTTGTTGGGTAAAAATAACCCAACTAGATCAAATTATATATATATATATATATATATATATATATATATATATATATATTAAATGCTTTGAGGCCTGTAAGGCCATAACCATAAGAGATACTATTATCAGCCATTCCTACTAGTACTAAAGAGGTTATTCTTTTCGGGCTGACTCTCAGCCAACATTTAACGTTCACGGAACTGCTTGCTTCAAGACGGACTCCAATAAATATAATGTGCAACGGTGGGGATCGAGCCCGACCGCCCTTGTGTGTTGTCCTGTCGCAAGGCGCAATTTCTACTACTACTACTACTACAGGTGGTGCTGTTTTCCTTACCGTTGCACAATGGTTTGCTCAGACGGCTACAGGACGATGCGAGAAAGAAACAAGAGGCTATGACTAAACGGGGCGGAGGCGTGCGAGCGGAAAGGAAACTGCAAGTGCCCTCAAAGCGAGTGCTGCTGCTGCTGGTGGAGCTTTTACTGGCGCTGCTCTATGAGGCGCTTTATGCTCCGTTGCGCCTGCTCGCTATCCGATGGTCATCATAAACACTAGAGGCTTCAACACCCCCCCCTCCCCCCCTTATTCTTATTCATTCCCCAGGATGCTCCCTCCAACCCGATGGAATGGAAGCGCCGAAGTGCTGGTTTATTATTTGCCTCAACATCGTCACTATCATGGCCTCGTGGTCATCTTGATCATCAGCATCATCACCATCATTATCATCACTGTACTTTGCTAATCAGGCTTGCCATAAAATCCGATCAGAAATCGAAGAATATCCAGAGGTCATGTCTGACAAGCACAGTCGATGATGAATCGGAGTATCGCAGCGTTTCGCCTTCACCAAA
>QVRM01003893.1:0-138265 GCA_003439945.1 Dermanyssus gallinae | reverse complement strand
CCTCGTCGTAACTACGATAATTATTGAATAAAATTATGATAAACATTATAATTATGAAGATATGGGCCCGCTTAATAGCTGCCCTGTCGACTCCGGTGACGCGGTGTATTCGCGTGTGCCTCGCGACCGGAAAAGTGCACGGGTTCGAGCCCCACCGTTGCACATTTGTATTTATGGAGTCCGTCTTGCAAAAGAAGTCCCGTGGACCTTAAATGTTGGTTGAGGGTCAATTTTGCAGCAATTTGCAGTGCAGGCCTTTATACTAGCCACGTAGTAGTCGCCAATTTGCGAAATAGAGCACAGAGGGTACAGTTTTAGAAACAAAATGTTTCTTGTGAATATTGGTCAGGTTAAGCTGCATCAATGCCTCAATACTTCATAAGAATACATTCTACAAAAATAAAAGTAAAACGTAAAAACACCAGAACTTCTATCTATGGTCGGGCAAAGCTGCAGAAACGACTGAGACACTGAGAGATAATCAACATTCATATCGAAGGCAGGAGTTCACGGAGGTGACTCTTTGGAAAGCTATTGAACCGTTAGTGTCGACATGGTCGACTATAGTCGAATCACGTCGTCCACCTGTAGACTTTCATTTCTGCTCGAGAAATCTGGATAAGCATTTGTGATGTCTGCTTTGGACGGTTCCAACAAAACGGTGCACCACCGCTCTCAAATTGTCCGCAAAGCCAACTCGAAAGCAAACTATAGCCTAAGTGAATTGTCAATCAACGTTAAAGCTTTAACGAAGAAACATATCAAGTCAATTTCCCCCTGGCCTCGGATTTCAGATATTTACGCAAACTGCGGTCGCGCGCCTAGAACCTCACAGGGTGTGCGAAACCACACAACCCGCTGATTCCGCCACAACCTCGCTGACCTGACAACCTGGAGGTTCTAGGCGCTTGCATGGGCCCATGCAGTGCAATTCCACAAGTGTGATCAGCGAGGAATGAGGCTCTTCTAAGGATTTGTCTGCGAATCACAAGCATGCACTTGTAAGAGGCACTCTGCGGATTAGGATACAGCTTCGGATGGTCAAGATTTAATCACACTCTACGAGCATCTCCTACGTCGCTGTACGGCAAAAAGAACTAAGCAAAACTCATAGAGACTTACTAGGCGAAGTTCTCAACATCAAGCTAGAATAGAACATCTAAATAAAAGCAAGCTTTCCTGTACGCAAAGGTGGCCTCGGTATTAGAAAGGCTACGCTGCTGCACTGATACAGTTTGACTCTTTCGCAGAGTCACTGGTTGAGGAAGCTAAGCAGTCAGGTATTAGGAACGCAACAACCAAAGTAGATCACGCCATCAGAGGCGTGCTGGATTCGGGTCCCCTAGAAAACCCCCATTCCTTAAGCGCTTGATAAATACATAAACAATAAATCGCCCAGAGAAGTTTTAAAAACTCTCGAACAACCAATGGACCGCGCCTTGTTTTTAGCGGCACAACATCCCTAGCGGCGCAAGGAGTGGAAGCTGAATCAAAGTTATAACCTCGCCCCAGCTCGGTACTATGCTGGATACCTACATTTTTCACATAGTGTGCGCACTGGTGATAGGCGGGCGTCCCAGTTGTTGAGCCATTATAATTATGCAAACTATATGGATTGGCCGTGGATTCTAGTGGCCTACACCTACTGTTTCCTTTAATACTTTTGTAGGATCCCCAGACATGCAGATTAACAGCGTAATTGGAAAAGTACTCAGAAGGGCCGGCATCCACATCTAAACCACAAGGTTTGGCCATTAGCGACGAAAAAGGCCCGATGGGGTAACTATCCCATCATAGGCATATGGTACTTACTTGCATTCGAGCTAGAACGGGTAGAGGGACATGCGAAAATCGTGACTGAAAAAGAAGTGAGTGTACTGAACTGGCTCGAAGATACACTTGCGTGCTCATCGCAGTGGAGACCCCAAGACCCATCAGTACATTCCTAAAAGACTCATCTGAATGCATGCAGGAGATTAACGCGAGGCACTGGCATTCCTAAGCCAGATGTTGCATTTGTCTCTGTGTAGGAAAACTGCGTCCGGGGGCTGATCAAGTAAACCATTAACCCAAGCAGGCGTTTACAGCCCACAACTGTACTAATTCAACAAGAATTATGAAAAGTAATAATCATATTAAGAAAAATAAGACTAAGTGCCAGTCATGTGCCTGAAATCGCACCCAAGGCATCCATCGCATTGAATCCACATATAAGGGAGGAAATGAGAAATTATCACGCACGTATTCATTAGGACAATTCAAACAAGCAACTTCTGGTATTCCTTGGTGGAAGGTGGAATACGCATGAAAGCACATGTGCATTTTCAGCACAGAAGCCTGCAATAAAGATTTACTCGACCAACCAAAGGAAACGCTGGGATTAGGAAGTAGCCCGGAGTAGTAAACACACGTTGGACGCGTGAGAATGGCACCCAGGGAGGTTCTCGGCCACTTTGTGTAGAAACAGTTATTTTTCCAGCTGCGCACGATCTTTATGGCCAACTGAACGGCCACAAGCTTTATCAACAACTAGCGGTGCTACGCGTTTAATATAAATAACACTTTCTGCATGGCCACCACAAAAATCACGATTTGAGCGTTGACCTGCTCTTCCACTGCTGTTTCTGTTGTTGATGTTTAGATCGTCCGCAACTTGCAACGTGCGACGGACCGACTGCATCTAAATAGGGACGGCTAAAGAAACGAAAAACGTGACCCGTGCCTATCCTATGCTGCACGCAATAAAGGTGTATTACACTGCTGAAAGATATGTTAATCTCAACGTACTTATAATAATAAAAAAGGTACTTCTCTTTCATTCTTCCTCTTCGCAAGAAATGCGCCATTTTTTACCGACGCCGAGGTCGACAGTAGGACCGTTGGGCTTTTATGATTGACCAAAAACCAACCGGTCGGGAACCCGGGAATTGGCAGAAAAAGACCGAGTTGAATAAGTATGCGTCCCCGCTCACTTCTCCCTCGCGTGCGCAAGGACAATTCGGTGCACAGTGAAGTCAGTCGTGGCTTCATCGTGCCTAAGGTGTTAGGGGCTCGCGACGGGAGCTCAAAGCATTATGCACGAGCACAAGCGAACGACCAAGCGAAACGAAGAGAATAGCACAAACGACAGAATTGTGTTGGCGTGACTGTGGTTTTCTACAAAAAAATAGTGGTTTTAGTCATTTGGTTAACTGCGCTAAAGTTTGCTAGATGCGTGCCGAGATGGTTAGACCTAAAGGCTTTGACGTGATACCAAAGCCATACCGAACCAGGGGCGGGGGAGGAATACAGGACCACACTAGTTACGTTAGCTGCTCGTAACGTGTGCGCATCAAGCATTCCCAAAACCTAAACAAAAAAAACCGAAAAAGGCCCATTTCAGACGACAATTGTAGCAAGCCATACCTTCATTTGCAACCGAGTATCTTAATCTGTTTCAGTGCTGAACATGCATCATTTTCTGCCAATTCCCGGGTTCCCGATCGGTTGGTTTTTGGTCAATCATAAAAGCCCAACGGTCCTACCGTCGACTTCGACGTCTGTCCTGGCGCATTTCTCGCAATGTGTCGAGGAAACGCCGGTTATCTCGTCGGTTCCATGGAGTAATAATTAGAAGCTAAGAAATGACAAGGAGTACACGTTCATATCTCACAATTGTAACGTTAAAATAATAATAATAATAATAATAATAATAATAATCATGTATTATATAAATATCAATATTATTGTTATAATTAGAAAAAGGAATATGTTAAAAACATAATAGCAGTGCAGCCTTTTCGGTGAAAAACTTCATGAAGCGCAATACGTAACTGCACCAAGCTCTGCGACTGCCTAACTACATGCAACAAGATATCGCTGCTGTCGATCTTCAACAGAACCACCGACTGAGAAGATCATCGATGCGTGAAGCCCCTTGTAGGATATTTTACGAGCGACGTCTTCCTTTATGAATATTGCTTTAATCCATTCTTATTGCAGAAAATAGAAATGAATAAAAAACATCGATAAAGTAATCAAGCAATACGTGTACACTGCCATATTAGGTTCTCTTTTCTCAGCCATTCGCATTCTTCGGGAACGGTTTAACGGGAAAAGTCTGGAAACGACCTAAATTGGCGGCCCGCGTAGAGTGTTTGGAGTTTGAATGAACCAGAGATCTGAAAGACCTAAAAATCTGCAGTTCAAAAGCCCGGAGCGGCGTTTATAAACGATATTGATTGCATTGCAAAACGCATTGGGAAAAAATAAGACAGATTTTGCTTGCGCCACATAAAAATGCAACATCTCCGAATAAGGTCGAGAAAGTTCCAAAAATTGTTAAATATGAGTGGAGCTCATTGGTTACACTGGAACGATAGTAACCCAGATAGCCTGAAAAATCGTACCTAGACAGATTCTAGACAAAAGTCTCTTCTTTGATTCTCTGAGGTAATTGCCGAATATGTAATGCCGAGGGTCACACGCACCAAAATTACAATCTGACCGTGGGTGGTTGGAAATGATATACGAGTACATAAAAGTATATAGATCTTCACCGCGCTCCAGAAAAGCCTAAAACAAGACTTAATGCAGAAGCAAGGGCGTACCATTCATGTACTATAGCAGACGGACTCTTGGCTAGATTCTATCACATTACATTACTTACGAGCAGATGAAAAACTTCACCGTCTATCCGAAAGCGGCATTTAGTATTTTGTACAACTCATGCAGCAGTTACGCAAGCCCGTATACAGAGCAACAAATGGGATATGTCTATAGCGTACACATGCATGGATCAAAACTTAGCTTCGAAACTCTGCGCTACATCTAAGGGTGCTTAAGAAGTACCGGTACACTTTTGCCATAATGCAAACGCTAAGAAATACTTACATTCTGGACTTTGTAAGAAAGTCAGGAAAGATCTACCCAAAATATTGCTAGGACAAGGCTCGGCCATCAGGTGAAACAATGTTCATATCTTAGAGCATAACTAGGGCATTATGCTCGTGATTCTTGTTCGCCTAATACTAGCACAAAAACACAACCGCGCACACCACACATCGCAGGTTGCATACGTCAGAAGTCGGGACAGCAGCCGCTTATAGACCATGATATCATGCAAGATAGCCTGGTTGTTCTGCATTTCCAAACGTTGACGCGTCTTTATTTTTCATTTCGTTCACGCTGATATATATATATATATATATATATATCGTAATGCATCGTCAAAAACGATGCTAGAGTCTGGTACCGTTGTATGCAACGATGATCCATGACGGCTTAAACGTCCAGAAACCTTTCGTTAACTAAAAGCAGAGCCATCCACCACGTACCTTTCTTTACACGACTTCGGTATTGCTAGCATTACGATGTTTGTCCCGACATTATACAGGACGCTATGTAAAATCAGTCATAGAAACGGGGCAGCGCAATGGTAGTAAAACATTTCCGGTCCCTTATGTGTTTAGATGTATAGCAGTATATATTTGCTAAAATTTGTAAAAGTTGTAGTCGTTTAGTAGTGTCTCCCTCTCTCTCACACACTCTCTTTCTCTATTCCGGCATTGCTGGAATAATTTATGCGTAATGAAAAAGGTTTTGACGTAACAGGATACAAGCTTTATAACCTATGTACCTACGACACAATAATGTTTTGAACAGAGATTCTTGAATGACTTTCTGTCTCATATATATATATATATATATATATATATATAATGAACGTTAGCGTTCTAAACGTATAAATTATTTAAAGTTAACATCTTCTGATTTTCTCATTTGCTCACGGTGCGAGTAACGTTATGTTATATAAATGCACCCTAAATGGTTAGTATTGTGAGCGTTGTTATCGTTGTGGATAACTGCCCTAGACGTGCGCTCTCCTTCTGTTGTTTTTCTGTCAGACAAGTTACGCTTCACTACTTCAATGTAGCCTCATGTTGTTTGGTTGGCACAGCTCTGTGCTAAGATCCATATCCTCACGTTGCTGATACGAAAGTAGTTCCGATGGAAATGGTTGCAGCACCATAGCGCCGCACATCAGCGGGTCGTCCTACTCGGAGGTCTTGAGTCACCTTAACACCTCCGTCAGTCACTCTCTCAGCGAGTCAGACACCTCCGTTGTGCGCGCCAGCTTCCCAGAATTCCAAGTCTCCTCCCTCTCCCCCGCCCCCTCCCTCCACGACCACGACTACGACCTGTTTTCTACGGCCATGAACTGGGAAGCGGTGGAGCGACCTCGTCAGCCCCGCCAGCGTCATTCGCAGGACGCTTAGCGCCGCCAATGTCGGCTTTACTTCCACGGCGCGCGCCGTCTGTCCTGCTGGCGGCGGCGGCGGCGGCAGCGACGGCGGCGGCGGCGGCATGACTGTGCTTGCTGTGCGAGACCATGATCGAAGTCGGCTTCCGGCACTTAGCCCAAACGCAGGTCGCAAGCGGCAGCGTGGCCATAACGCTGACGAGCACTATGATGGCGACTTTCGTGTAGAGCTTGCGCCAGTGCGAGCACTTCACCGTGAAGGTGGTCGCGTGAGGTGCGCCGGCATACACCTCCGCCTGCTCGATCTGCTTGATCTGCCATGCGAATGCCTCTGAGCAAATGTCCTGCTCGAGAAGTGAGCGTCGCATCCATTCGACGACGTTTTGCCCGTCCTTGGTGTACACGTCGACGATCAGAAGTGTGTCGTTCGCATGCTGGTGATTCTCGTCGCTGTTGTTGTTATTACTATTATTGTTGTTGTTGCTGTCGTCGTCGTCGTTGTCCTCAATGCTGCCAGTGTCGCCACTGTTACTGTTGTCACTGTTGTTGTTGTTGCTGCTGCTGCTGCTGCTGTGGTTGTTGTTGTTGATGATGATGGTGACGTTATTGTTACTGTTGCTGTTGTTTTCGTCGCTGCTGCTGCTGCTACCGCCTATTAGAAAGCTTCTTTCGGTCGCTGCAACCAGCGATAGGATATGAGCCAGCGTCAGCTGCAGCGGCGTCTCACTGCTGACTTTCGTTGTGAACATGTGGTTGGCGAGTCGGTTTCGGTCGGCCAGGCGAGTCTCGACGTGCAGCGTGCCGTTGATGATGCGTCTGTCGTTTGTCGCCGATATCAGGCTGAATGCGTGAACTCCGGAAGCCTTAAATCGCGTAAAGCCGTGAAGTCGAGTGCCGTTCTTGGTCGGAAACAGCCAGACGGCGGGTGGGCTCACCGCCTTGACCGAAATGTCATACGGTGCCGGCATGGGCGAGGGAAAATCGAACACTTCACCGGCGAACACGTTCCACTCGAGTATCTGACCGTAGGCGGCAGACTGCGCTTCATTGTAGTTGTGTCGTATTTCGTTAGCCTTCGTCGTCTTCATCATCGGAGGAGGAGGAGGAAGAGGATATAGCGGAGCAGATGGCGGCGCAGGAGATGGCTCTGTGTTGACGACCGGCCGATCCGAACTGTCGGATTCGTTGTTCGGTGTTGTCGGAAAATCGGCTCCAGCCGCCGCACCTGTTGATGTTGTCGACGAATCCGCCACCTCAGCTCGCAGTGATAGATCGTTCTCTCCGAGATCCGATGCCGTCGAGGCCGTCGGTGGACCGGTCGGTCTCGACTTTGCGGCGAGTTTCTTGAGGAGGACGCCGCCGCCGCCGCTGCCATCTGGATCACGATCGCCATCCGACCTCAGTCGGTCCTCACTCGAAGACGTGTCGTCTAGGAGCTGCAGTTTCAAGACGGCGATGTCTTTTCCTATGGGCGGCGACGCTGCCGGCCGCCGTGTCATGCCGTCTTCCTGCTCGGCAGAGTATGACGGTCCGGCGGTCCAACGGGGCACCGAGCTGTTAGGCCGGTGCCGATGTACCGCGTCCTTTACGGCTGCCCAATCGCTGCTCGCGTATAAGATCGGCCAGCGGCTGTCAGCAGCAGTTGTGTCTGTTGGCTCATCAGACTGCATCTCCCCGCGAGACCTCTGTGCGGCATAGTACAGTCGGTGTAACGCACGATGCAGTTCCACATTGCAGCCTGACGCGTCACGCGAGTCACTGTCATTGGACACGGCGGTTACAATAACCGGGCACGAGCGTGCCGTCAACGATAGGGTTAGATTTACTCGTCCAGGCTTGTAAGCAGTCCCGCTGAACTTGCCTTTAGAAAGCGTCACCCACCGGTTTTGGTAGATACCCTGCAGACAAGCAACCGACGTTATGCTTTAACGATTTGTTGTCGTACGTGGTCACGCACCTCTGCTGATGCAAAGACAAGTTGAGAAGAAGGAAACGCTTTGCAGATTGCACCTTAACATACGCATCTGCAACTGCCCTCCCCCTTTCCCCTATATATATATATATATATATATATATATAAATATAATAAACACATATATATATATATATATATATATATATATATATTTAATTTTTAAATATATATGAAGCGTACATGGAAGCCACAAACCATGACAAAGTTTGCTTTAATTATGTTTGTATATACACTGTGTACATATACTCTAAATACATTTACTTGAAAGCATTTACATACACATACATATATAATTCAAATATGTACGTCCAAAGCCTAAATCTCTTGGCAGACTTGGCAGGTTAGATGGCCAGTTAGTTATTAGGAAACGTCTGCAAGACGTCGAAGAGAGCACAAAGGTCAAAATCCACATTCAACATCTCCAATGAACTGAAATGATGAACCGAGAGCATCCTACCGGTCGCAGGACGGCGCAGCTAGGAAGTCGGCCTTTGCATGATTCTTGCACAGTGCAGATTGGCGCCAGGCAGTCCAAAGACGCATCAGCTGCGCTAAGCTGTAGCCAGGACGAGAACAGGAGCAGGCCGTTCAGCAGAGCGAGTAGACAGGCCACCGGCGGCCTCGACGCCTTCACCACAGAAGCAACATCTGTGTGGCGCTCGGCAGCAGGCAGCAACCCCCGAAGCATTTCTGAGGATGGTGAGGTCGCCGAGCCGACCGAGCTACCCCCGTAACTTAGCTTCAGCTTCAGGGCTGATTTATCGTCCGAGGCTGCGTGGATGTGCGGTGTTTGGCTCACTGGCCTTGCGTCTTGCCGCCTGGCGTGATCGACGGAGACTACTGGAACTTTGCCAGCTATCTTGCTGCTGCTGTTGTTATTATTGTTGTTGTTGCTGCTGATTGGTGCTGATGCGTCTACGATTGTGGGGTTGTGCATCTAAACTCGAGTTTTGCGTGTACGTACATACGTCACCCGTCAGCCACGTCAAGGACACAAAAGAAGAGCTACACATCTCACGATGCGTTCGTTACACACAGACACCCTCTCTCTTCTCTGGCCTTCTTCAAAGCCTACGTCTTAACGTGGTTAAACAAAACACGTAGTATTTTGGATGCAGCTGCATTAGCCGAAACGAAGAGAAAGAGGGGGGAGAGAGAAGATGGGGAGAGCGAGAGACGTGTAGTCTGCAAAGTCTGCCATGAAACATACGTACTTTGCTCGGACAGCAAGCAATTATGACTCTGCACGTCATGTTATCATTCGTCCCCACACAGCTGATTCGAACTGTGAGGTCTGGCGCCGAGAAGCTCAGCCGACATGTGTCTTGGCCATGTGCGTGACATGTTTCTCGCTTATGTGCGTGACATGTGTCTCGCTTATGTGCTCCATATGTGTCTCGCTCATGTGCTCCACGTGCACGTACCGTGGTGGGAGAACGGGAGAAGGAGATGGGCGGCGGGAATATTTGAATTCTGGTTCCCTCTCGACTCGAGATCGGTGGCGGCACGGTGATTCGCATGCACCTTGCGACCGGAGGGAACACATAGGTGCTGCACGGGTTCGATCCCCGCCGTTCCACATTTGCATCCTGTGCAGTTCGTCTTACGAAGCAATGTGAAAACAGGTTTATGGACGTTAAATGTTGGCTGATGGTCAGGGTTGGGTCTGTCTGTCGGCCGGCCGGCCTGTATGATATGATACGAACCTCTCGGATCGATTGCGTTGGTGCGATGTTTATCTTAGCAACACTTTACTTACGTGTAGTGCATGCACGCAGCCTTTGATGGCAATCAATATCCAATAAGGTGTGCGAGTTATCGTGGCGAACGTGTGCACTTCATATAATATATATATATATATATATATATATATATATATATATATAAAAGGTACATAAAGCAATGCGAAAAGCAGTACTGTAAACGTTATATCTTGGCTTAAGGTCAGCCCGAAAGCTTTATATATATATATATATATATATATATATATATGTGTGGCGTACAACCAAGCAAATAAAACCAATTTAACAACTAACGTTCGTTGTTAGTCATGCTTTTGGCCTTTAATCCGCTCCTCTAAGCCAGATTGTTTTTACTCATATTCACGCTAGTATTGTCGAAACAATGGCGATACTATCGTATTCACCAGCAGCATGAGCAGCACCAGTACCATCATCCAGATTCAGTACCATCAACGCAGTATTTACCGTCGATCTTTCCAGACAGGTACCACAAACTGCCGTGGTTAATGCAGAGAAGGCAGCAGCGACAACGACAACAACAACATAGACGGCAGAAAACAACAACAGCCGCATCGGCGACACGAAAGCGTTTAGTTGGGGTGGGTGGTTGTCTAGGGGGGACTCTTCCTGGGGGTGCGGTTCTGAACGATTTGATAACGATGTCTAGTCGACGAGTGGTCACCGTTTTACACGTAGCAATCAACGTAGGAATTCAATATGGCTGTATTTTTCATCAAAGAAGAAAAATAGTGGAATAGTATTAGTCTTCATAATAGACAACAACTCGACACGAACTATATAGTAGTGTCGAGCCTGGTGGCGTGGTGAGTGCACCCGCCGTGCACCGGAGGTGGAGGGGGGATCCACATAGGTGCCGTACCTGTTCGATTCTCCCCGCCGTTGCACATCATTGTATCGATAGCATCGTCCGTCTTATGAAGAAGCATTGCGAAAGCGGCGATTCCGTAGCCGTTAAATGAGCGGCGCTGAGTGTCAGCTCAAAAGACAACAAAAAAAGTTCTGTATAATAGTAGTCGAGGGGAGATGGGGTTGCGGCGCTGTGGGCGTACGTAATAGTAGTATTAGTAGTAGTAAGTCGAGCCCGGTGGCGTGGTGCATTCCGCCTGCGCCTCGCGACCGGAAGAGACAGTTCATAGGTGCGCGAGTTCGAGCCCCAACGTTGCACATTTGTATTTATGGGGGGTCCGTCTATAAAGCAATGTGAAAGAAAATTCCGTGGACGTTGAATCTCAGCTGAGGGTCAGCCCAAAAACTTTACTTTTCAGTAAGTCGAGTCCAGTGGCGTGGTGCATTCCGCCTGCGCCTCGCGACCGGAGGAGACACATAGATGCGCGGGTTCGAGCCCCACTGTTGCACATTTGTATTTATGGGGGTCCGTCTGTGAAGCAATGTGAAAAACAGTTCGTGGACGTTAAATCTCAGCTGAGGGTCAGCCTGAAAACTTAGTAGTAGTAGTAGTAGTAAGGTAAGTGTTTTTTTTTTGTAGTAAACACTGCTTCGCTGGCTCCTCAGGCACGCTCAATCAATCGCCGCACGCGTGCCCCGGATGTAAGATGCTGGGCGGGCTAGACACACAACCCCAAGTGGCGACGGGAGGCGGGGGGAGGTAAAACATATGCGCTTCGTGGGGTGCACACTCCCACCGTCTCTGGTTGGCCGGAGGAACGCTCGTATAGAAGTGCTACAGTGATGATGATGATGATGGTTCTGCTGCTGCTCCCTCGTTCGCAGTTGTGATTGACCAACGTATGTAAACGCGATGTGCTTCGCACGCATGTGTTGGGCTGTTGCCGTTGTTGTTGTCGTCGTCGCCGTCATCGTCGCTGTTGACAATGTTGACGATATACGTCAACGCCTCGGCTGGTTAACGATTAGCATAATTACAAAGTTGTGGCCGTCGGCTTGGCGGAACGACGTGCAGATTGGCGCGAGGGCGGGAAAGTGGGTTGCTAGCGTCTGTCTCGGCACGCTGAAGAACAGCGTGTCTGGCTACGACTGGCTGTTTCGGCTGTCTACGAGCATGACGCCATGCCAATGCTATGCATGCCACACAGAGGCCACACCTTACCCAGTTGGGAGTTTAGATTTGTCTCAGATAATGATATTCAGCATTCACTAGTAATACTAACTGATCTCATCATCATCATCGTCATCAGCAGCATATGAGTAATCGCAATCATATGGTGCTACTAAAGTACGAAATATGCAGCACTGTATTGACGTTTATTTTGATAATGTAATTGATGATTGCATAGTTGGGAGTTTAGATTCATCTCAGATAATGATATTCAGCAATTACTAGTAATACTAACTACTATCATCATCATTGTCGTCGTCATCAGCAGCAGCAGCGTAGGAGTAATCACAATTATATGGTACTAATAAAATACGGCATATGCAGCACATTGCCATTTATTTTGATGATGTAACAAATGCGTGACTCATTTCTCTTAGCCCGGCTGAACTTAAGTGAAGTTATAGTTAAAGTACGTATTCAATTGGTAAGTAATGTATGCTTGCATGTCTGTCTGTCTGTCTCGTCTATGCGTCTCTCAATACGGCGTGGCCGCTTGACGTAGACTAAGGTTAGACACAGAGTGCTGCTAGTTCTGTGCTGCTACAAGAGCCGAACATAGCCCAGAAATAGCATCATTTAATCCCGGCTTGACGAAGACAACAACATGTGGGCGAAGACGACGACGCCTTCGTTGTATAACCCAACAAAAGAAAATTGATACATTTTGAAATTATTTGAATGGATGATTGCATAATTGCAAGGTTCTCTTCCCTACTCACATATATATATATATATATATATATATATATATGTTTTAATGGAATTGACATATACGGTGTTATTGCTGGCAAACGAGTCAGCGTTCGTCTGTTGTGGAAGCGAAAGAGAAAGAAGCAAACACGGAAGGGAAAACTTAACGTGAGCTAATAATAGAGAGGCAAGGCATGATAATGGCAGGCCGATGCAAATGCGATGGCTATTTTCTTTTCTGCTATTGCCTCTGCTCGCCGACGATGCCGTCGTTTCTTCTTTGTCGTCGTTGCCGATATGCCGATCTGTAGTAACCTCCTCCCATTAGCGACATAAGCAAGGCTGGAAAGTCTTAGTCCAGAAGCGTATCATCGTCCTCCGCTACTATTCATCTGCAACCGCCACCTGTTGCCGCCACTCTCATTGTCGTAGTTGTTGGTTACTGTCGTTGCTACTCTTGTTGCCCCTGTCGTTCGGGGACAGTCGCCGTTCTGGCAAGATACTGCAAACGAGCCAACGATTAATGAGCTGGGCAATGGTGACTGCAATGAGTTCCAGAACGTCGTCACGGTCGCCGGGCGTGAGCGCCCACTAACACTTGCAACACGTGTAAGAAGTGGCCTAAGAAGCAGAAGATTTTGATAACGGCGAAGGGCGATAGCGAAAAATGAGCATGACGAGAATACCCAAGACGGATGCATTTGACGCATAGGCAACAAAAAAACGACCAAAAAACAACCAGCAAATGGGAAAGGACGCTCGTGCCCATTCCTGTCAGTAGGACTAATTATAGTTTATCAAGATTTCAGCAATGTCAATTTTAGCTCTGCCATGGTCATTGCAAAGTCATGCCGAAGCAATACCGAGTCTTTCGGGGGCGGGCGGGGAGGGGAGGAGTTTAATGGGTTTGTAATCCCCACAAACGCACTAAACCTGTGTTCCTCTAGTCACGCTAGCTTCTCGTGGCGTATGTGCACCAAAAAGATCCTTAAAACAAACAAACAACCAGAAAACGTATAGAGATGCGTAGGCAAGGAGGTAAACTTAGATACCGGTCGGCCGATACATGGGTAGACCGATAAATTTTGATACTCAAGACGGCCAAGGAAACGGCCAGAAGAGAAAGGCTTGAGCAGGTCTCTCGGGGAAGTGGTCGAGATGAGGAGCCAAGGGAGGGGGAGCAGCCGGGCCCTCACGGTCTCAATGCACCCTCACAGGACGGTTTACAAAATGGCAGTAACCCCCTATCCAACTGCAGGCAGACATGGGGGATTATAGAGAGGGATAGAGCTGAGTAGAGGAGAACGAGACAGACGCCTCTCCCACGGGCCGTGGCCTCGTCGTCGCCGTCGTGATGCTGATGAATGATGATGATGATCATGAGGCTTGCAGCGCCAGGCATGTCTGACTTCAGTTTGTTAGCGCCTACGGCGTTCGACTATGGCAGCCCCGGGCACCCCGGGCGCGTGTGGTAGCCGCGTTGCGCAACGCCATTCAAACGCGAGTTGGCAGCCGCTTTGGGCCGGCCCAGTTGCATTCACAACTTCTCGCCATTCTTCATCTATCTCCGCCGCCGACGACGACGGCTGGTCGCGTGCCAACGTACGTAACGAGGTCTAATGCAAGCTTACACATTCGCCGCTTTCCATTTAATCGTCATCGACTGACTTGTTCGCTGCTGCTGGCTCGCTAGCATAGGCTTAGCCCCGCTGACTGAGTGAACAGTGTTACAGACGAGTTTGGTACAAGTCCAATAGTAATACGAATTAAAGTTCTAGCAACAGTTTTGTTATACCCTCCTCTGATATACAAACACATTATATATATATATATATATATATATATATATATATAAGGCGAGCACTGCTAAGTGTGCAAACATATTGTAAATGATTAATAAATCATTACAATATATGTATGTATATATATATATATATATGCGTCGACGGAAAATGACAAATATCGTCGTTAGCATCTCTGGCGCTTGGAGTCGTAGATTCTTCGACCTTCTTGGGTAAACCTTAGATGTCTCAACATGTCCGCTTATGCTGCCGCTCTAAGCGCGTCTGATGTGAAATGGGTGCATTTAGGTATACATTTCAAGCGACTAATAGCGTCATCCATCCATATAATCTCATCTTGAACGGCGCAGTCACGGCCGCCTCCTCACGAAGCCTAGGCCGTCTTTTAACCATAGTTGGTGTCCTAGTAGCAATTTATTTGAAAGCTCTCAAATATAGCTGTTTTTTTTCGAGCTTGTGAAGTGCTACACATGTATGTTGATAGTGTTTAAGACAATAGAGGGGAAATAGAAGAAAACCAGCACGGTTTCCGAGCCCTACATTCTACACATACAGCCATCGATAAAGTACTAAACATAGCTGAAACACAGAAAAATGCTGACCATCATCTTAGAGGTCAAAAACTGTTAAACACGCTTCTGTCGTATGTCGTAAACAAAGCTACTTGCAAAGACGTAGACTATGCAGTCACCGTCGGGGTCCCCCAAGGGTTCGTAATGAGACCAACTCTATAGAAGATAACCTACGATAGAACACGCGGAGTTCGACATCCCCCAGGAGTCTATTTCCATCGCCTACGTACACGATCTGGCACTGATCTTTAGTGTTCGTGACCAGAATCTACGCGAAGAAACATCTAACAAAGCCGTGTCGCATGTCCGACAATACCTCAACGGGCTAGGCCTCATATTGGCTTCACAAAACTGAAAACAGCTCTTTTAAACCAAGGGGCCAGAGGCGCCCTCCACAAAATCGAAACATTTTAGTCTGAAGGGGCACCCAGTAACACCCATGCCCATAGTTTCGTACCTGGGCGTGATCCTGCATAAAGCTCTCACAGGAACACCTCATGAGCGATATGCAGAAAAGAGCTGCCAAAGACTCAGCAGAGCTACGAAAAATACTTCCACGGACTAGAAAAGCAACCGGCTCTTGGCGCCGGTTGCTTTTCTAGTCCGGTAGGTGGTAGAAGGTCTCTCAGTATTAATATATAGCATCATGCGATATGCCGCACCCTTGTGGGAGCGCACAAACACCAAGGTTGCAACACGCCGCCCCGTCAACAAGATCCAAAGACCTCTGACGCTCGACATCGCGCAGTTAAGTCGCACGTCTTCCCCTGCAGCAATGCGCGTCCACTCTAGATCGATTCGCTGGAATCTAAAAATTAAAGAACTAGCCTCAAGAAACGTCTCAAATAACGTCGAGCCGAAGGCAACACTGAATCAGCTGAACACATCCTTTAAGCAAGTGGAGCCAACAATGGCAAGCAATCGAGCCGGGCCGTCCTGGCTACTAGACAAAATCAGTGCTCCCTGATCTCAACAAAAATAGTACAGCCTAACACACGGCTCGCGTACCTATCCACTCGCGCAACTGCTATCGAGCCACGGTGAATGTTTTCAGCAATGCCTACACAGCATTGGTAAAACTGGTTTCTCTTTATGCCTCAGCAAGGGTCTGACAATGCAAGGCACTAGATTTTACTGGATTTGTGAGTCCCACACTATCGTAGCTTTAACATCGACGGTGGATGTTAAAATGGTGTGCATCATACCAACAAATATATACTAAAAAAAATATATATATCAGACTAGAGGCTTCAGAGTAGAGGTAGCACCAGTTATTTTGGAAGCTCTCAAATACCGCTGGCAGTATTCCAAGCTTGCAAAAGGCTACATACGAGGTGTGTTCAAATCGCGACTTTTGTGTTTTTTCAAAAATTATTCATTTATTCATGAATATCTATTTTGTCCCCTTCAAAGTAATCCCCATGAGATATTATACACTTGTGCCAACGGTTTTTCCAATCTTCGAAGCACTTCAAAAAACCATTTTTTTTTATCTTGTTCAGCTCCTCCTTCGATGCCGTCTTTATCTCGTCAAGCGTAGCGTAACGTCGTCCTTTCATGGGCCTCTTCAGTTTAGGGAACAAGAAAAAGTCACAGGGGGCCAGATCTGGGGAATACGGTGGCTGCGGCATCATTAGTGTGTTGTTTTTGGCCAAAAACTCGCGCACAAGCAACGATGTGTGAGCAGGGGCGTTATCGTGGTGCAAAAGCCAATTTTTGTTCTTCCACAAATCCGGGCGTTTCTGGCGGATTGCTTCGCGCAAATTGCGCATAACTTGCAGGTAATATTCCTTATTGACCGTTCTACCCTGTGACAAGAACTCATGATGCACCACGCCCCTGCAATCGAAGAAAACTGTCAGCAAAACTTTCACATTCGACCGAACTTGGCGCGCTTTTTTCGGTCTTGGTTCGTGCGGCAGCTTCCATTGAGATGATTGAGCTTTGGTTTCCACGTCATAACCATAAACCCACGATTCGTCACCAGTTATGACCCTCTGGAGCAAATTTGGGTCGTCGCGGACAGAGTCCAACATCTCATTAGCAATGTTCATGCGATGCTGTTTTTGGTCGCAATTGAGCAATTTTGGTACGAATTTTGCGGCGACCCGTCTCATGCCCAAATCATTGATAAAAATCGAATGGCACGAGCCAATCGATATGTTTAGGTCCTCAGCAACTTCTCTAACGGTGATTCGACGATTGGCCAATACCATTTTCTCCACTTCATTAATTTTTTCGTCTGTTGTTGAAGTGCTCGGGCGTCCGGCACGCTCTTCGTCGTTCACATCTTCTCGGCCTTCTGAGAACATTTTGTACCACCGATAAACGTTGCTTCGGTCTAAGGTAGCTTCTCCGTATGCCACAGTCAACATTCGGAATGCATCCGCGCACTTCATTTCGTTTTTCACACAAAATTTGATACAGGTTCTTTGATTCATTTTTTTGAATAGGTAAAAATCGAAGACGATCCAAAACACGTGCAAGCAAAGCAGCTGTCAACAATTAAGTGAACATTCAAAATGGCCGAGCTTGTCGGCATAAGTGAGAGACATGAGTACCAACATAACGCCACAAAAAATCGAAATTCGAATATACGTAACCCGCGAAAATAGGACAGAAAACAATAGGACAACTAGGCCTAGCCGTATCGAACCTACGAACGACGAGAAACTACGAGAGAATTCGCGAGCCTCATTAACACCTAAAACAATAATGGGACGACAAGCGGTGAAACAATAGTTCTCACATGCTTACTGCAAAAATGCCCTATGCCGCGATTCAGCGTGAAAACCTCACCGCTGTATCTATACTAGGGCTCATTATGAGAGCTAAAGCGTGTGGTAGTCCAAAACGGACCTCATGAGTGAGCGAAACACCGGCAGGACAAATAACACGATCAGACAGCCGCCCCTGCTAGACGTCTTTGCTGGTACCACGTAATGTGTCAGTTTTTATTCAATACATACACACATACATGGGCGCACAAATTGCAAGGTACGTCTTTGCCCAGCAACTCTGCGCCGCCTGGGGCCGGCGAACCTTCAACGCCTTCAACGCCTCTGCGTGCGTCAGATATACGCTGCGTCCGAACTAAGAACGTTGTTGTTCGAATCTGCGGTCCAGTTTGCATACGGGTGTAACACGGGCGTCGCTGGGCCAGACGGCGACTCGTGTCGCCCTAGATAATGAAACAAGCACATAGTTTTGTTTGCATTTGTAATAAGCTTTTCCGCTGCGCAGCTTCAACCGACAGGCGAGAAACGACAGCCGGCCTAAGTGTTCCATAACCATGGGCCCGTCAGCTACAAGATCCGTCAACCGGTAAGGCGTCGGTCGTTTTTGATTTGCTATTATTACAGTTGTAAGGTATGGACTCCTGAGTCTTATTATTATTATTATTATTATTATTGTTATTATTATTGTGCAACACATTTAGACACGTCGCGAAAAGCCGCGAGCAGACAAAGGATGTCTAATCGATCATTCCTCAGGATTCCAGATGACGGTGCTATCATCCAGCCCGTCAGTGGCGTCAATGTCAGCAAGAAGTTGCGCAATTGCAGGCCTTACGGCCGGTGTCCTCCGTAATAGAGTGAAGGTGACTCGGTGTTGCACTCAAAGTGAAGAAGTACAAGACTCCTCATTTCGAAGCCCAACAACGAGCCCAAGAAACGAGCACACCATTATTGTCCGTTCATCCTTTGAGACATTTGGCGTGTGAGGACTCAGGAAGGCCTGATATAGCATGGCAGGATATTACCTGTTATAGCATCGCAATCGCTTCAATAATATTGTAACGACGGTTGTTGTAACAGCTGTGGCTGTGTTTGTTTACCTCTACTCATACTTTCAACTCTGTTTAACGATTACGCACAATGGCGGCTAGCAGCCGTAACGTATCGCTAAATAGGACACCGCTTTATGACACCGCTCAGCGTCATGGAGTTATCGTACATGACACTAAGCATAAGCGCTTTATAAATCAGCTTTATAGGCAACCCAAAGCACGACATACCCTATGCAGCGACTGTATAGCGTTCTTTGGAATGCTAGTGATGATGCCACTTGGGATTGTGTCAGTTACCGACACGTGCCCGCCATTTGCATCATTGAATTTGATAAATATATATTTGTTAGTTCATTTTTTAAAAAGCGATTTAGAAAAGACAAATATGACAACAGTCGCTATTGGAACGCAACACAACAGTATGGACAGATTCAATGCTACGTTTATGCTTTAACTGAACATACGCGTGTAGATGTTTTTGGATTCAGATAATTTAAATTAGAATACAGTACAGGCGGTTTCATATCGTACAGCAACGACCAATGTTACAACATTTAAGAGCTTAGCAGCAGAGCGAAACATTTATACTGCCAACTGGGTTTGCGCAGGTATAAGAGTCAAGTATTGTAGCGCACATATGATCCAATGCATATTGTGTAGTCGCGTCAGTTCGCGCCTTCTGGACTTTTAAAAAAAATCCAAGATAAAGAAACAAAATGACACGAAATACTGTACAAATGTTAAACACAAGACCGTCCAGCTCTGGAGGGGGGGGGGGCGTACATCTGGTATCATTTTATTTAATGGTTTATTATTTTATTTTATGGTTACAGAGAAATTATCTGGTTTGATCTTATGTTGTCGGTTTTAACTCCATTCGCTACAAGGATTCGTCACGCAGGCGGACTAAACGAGCTCAGAATAGCAGAACACGGATTGAGGTGATGGCTGCCTTCTGGGTGGTCGCATAATAGAATGTACCGGCTGCCTTCTGTGTGGTCGCATAATATAATGTACCGGCTGTGCGTTTCCACATAGACTCTTTTGTCAGTTCCGTCAGGACGACGTCGTTCAAAGACGTCGGTAATCAGGTCGTTTCAACAACCCAACTTGGTTTTCACGAAATGCCTGGTGGCCCAAGCGCGTAGCCTTTAATTGGCTACCGTCGAGCGATGCAAGACTAGCTCTATAACAGCTATTGAAGGTCCCTAACAATTCGTTAGTTCAGACTTTATTGCAAAAGACCTCGCGCATTATTGTTGACTTTTGCGCAGGCCGTCTAATAACTAAGCATTCTATCGCTACATAACACTAATCCGCTTAGCAATCGCAATAGCTGTCTTGTTTGTGCCCGACAGTCATAATGACATAAATGCCAACTAAATGCCAGGAATCATCTACGCATGAAAAATTGGTTATGTATCTATGTACATATACAGGGTGTGCAAATCCAACTTGCTCAGAGTTGAGGGGATGTACATGTGGTTAAACAAAATTTAGCACTAAATTATCCAACATTATTATGAAGATCCGAACATGCGGTCGTCGTTGTTCGCCTCAATACCCTAGAAACGCAGTCAGTTTCACCCCCTCTTCGTCTTCTTTATCTTCTTTTAACAATTTGGCAGAAGATGCGTTGGAAACCCGTGTCATCATTATTGCTGGGATGCCGTCAGGAGACGTTTCGCGCTTTTGTCTCAGCCTACATGCAGTGTATGATACATTGGAGTACATAGAGCGATCTCCATCCACGATGGCATAACGTTGAAAGCCACAAAGTACTCACCCAGTCACACGCACTGGCGTATTACAAATACTTTTTAATGACTGTGTCGTCACACACAGGCTCGTGAGAATTTTCACAAGTTACATTCCGGGCTCACCGATTATGGTTCCACGCATCGAAAGCGAACCTGAACGTACTCGACAAAATTAAAGCCAGTTTTTTAATCTAAAAGTAGTGCTAGTGTATTGGTCTTGCATTTTGGCCTTGACACCATTCATTGTGGAGGACCTCAGAACGACCAAGAACGGAGGCCTTTGAGAATCATTTTAATAAATAATAATATAAGTTTGCGGATGTTAGTTGGCGCTTTTACGAGACTACAATCACGATCGTTAACTACTGGAAGGGTCCCTATTATAAAATAGGTGTTTTGTTACCCGGTTTGCAATACGTGGATTTCATACAAGGTTATGCGTACGGAACGAACGCATGTCATGAAATATTGACCAAGTGCCAATGTAACCTACGTGGGTACTCGTGTAATCTGTATCACGTCCAACAGTGTACAAGAGCGATACGGCTAACGAAATCTGGTGTGGGAACGGTCTTATATTAATGCATATAAAATATTAATTATATAATTTGATAATATAATATACTAAATACTGGTTGATAAAATAAATACCATTTCACCAATTCTCGGAAACTCTGCAGTTGCCATACCAACGACAACCAGAGTGGTGACCTCGCGTAATGCGGTCAACATCTGTCGGAGACCATTTTGTGCTTATCAAGTTGCTAAATTCCACGTATTCGTCTGCTAAAGTGTCTAAACAAATAAATGAAAAACCATATATACATATATCTATATAAAGTAATTGACTATAATTGATTTTCTTATTACTCGACTCGATTTTTAGGGTTTCTTTCATTCGTATTGGACTTCTTAGCGCTCTCGCTTTGCTAGTTAAACCAACGGAATAGCGGCAACGGCCTCCTATGCGTTTTAAAAAATCTCCACTTCTCTGCTAATTAAGGATTCATGAATGGGCAGGCATCCTGGATCAATGTCTGGAACAAATAACCCACCTCGCAACGTCATAGCCTAGAAGTGGCCACCTTGAGTGCACTCTCCGCTGACAGGACCTTGTTTCTAAGCTAAGTAACTAAGCTAAGCTCTAAGCAATCACTCTGCGCAATATGCTTAATTGAACAGCATGCCGAGCAGACACAATGCGTTGCTACGTGCGGCCCTTATATGTACGTATGTATAAACATATATAGGCACCAAACATATATACATATATATATATATATATGAGTTTTAGGCTTTTCGACCTAACAGTTGTTACGGCTAACATATATATATATGTATATATATATATATATATATATATATATATATATATATATATATATATATGTTAGCTGTAACAACTGTTGGAATGTTGTTACAGCTAACATATATATGTTTCCCGATATCTCAAATTATCCAAACATACATCACATATGACATACGGCTACAATATATACGTATATACGCACGCACGCATACAGGTGTTTTTACGAGAATGAGTAAACGTTTTTATGAAAAAAAAGTATGCAATTCAGCGATTGCGAACGCCTTCAGATTGCCTTCGATTGCGGCAGAAACTATATCACTACCTCTGTTTACTCAAAGAAGCAACATGAAAAGACTCACCTTTAGAAAAAGTTTCAAGTTAGGTATGATTGCGAGCAGTACTTATTGTGTACGTACAGTTGGACAACTTTTCTACGGACCGCTCAAGGTCGTCTTATATCATAGGCTCATGGTGTACGCCGACTGATAAAATGTAATTGGTACATACGAAATATGATTCCATTATTTGGATGCTGTTTACTAAATTATGATATGCTCAATTGCTTGTTTTTTTCGGAAGCCGGCGTTTTGCATAAATCTATAAATCACTCATTAGTTGTTTATTGATCGAACGAATATGATTTGGGTGAAATTATTACCGCTGTGCTCAGCTGTTGTTTACCACACAGTGGAGCGCACCTGTGTGATTAGGCACAGAGTCACATTTTCACGCAGCCTTACTCCTTGATATCGTTGACAAGGGGTGCCGACGACTTTCTGCGATTAAACAAGCGAATTAAGGGAAATATTTTCTTCGAATGATGAGACAATCCATTGCGTCGATAACATTTTGACGCGCGTTTTAATATATATATACCGAGCAAGATGGTATAGTGGCAAAGCCTTTGCCTTGCATTCGGAAGACCCAGACCGGCCACTCTTAAATTGGTTTGCATAGTTTCCAACTAAGACAAGGTAATTTCATTGGAAAAAAACATATTTTGCTGAGTTGTACTAGACCTTGAAGTTGGTTGGAAGAATCCTGGGAGGCCCTGTATATATATGCCCTTGGCTTTCTGCCATAGAACTGTTTGTGTGATACAAGTTGGGCTCTCATGTGGTCTCGTATTAACAGAGGAGGGACAATAGCGGCCGCCGGATAATACGGACCGAACATAAGCAGCTTCCATCTTCTCTGTAGACGGGACCCAATGGGATTTCCGACATTGAGGAACAAGGGAAAACAGCTTACGGTAATCATATCACGAAACGAACCACCATCGACTACCCACCCATATATATGGGTGGGTAGTGCGTATCGACGGCAAACATATGCATGCATGCAGCGAATGTAAAGGCCGATAAATGGAATTGTAGAGCTCGTTAAAGCAAACCTTTTCTCCAATAGAGCATAGTCACAATTACTACCATTTGTGACACTGCTTTTTTGCCCGATATAGCGCAAAATGTGTAATTGCGAGACAACTAGTCTACCTATACAGAAACTAAGCACGCCGTCGTGTTTGTGAGAAAATTCTGCTTCTTCTGAAAAGTATGTAACGCCGGTCGGAAGGTGCGACATGGTCGGTTAGAACTGAATTCGCAAAAATGAAGGTATTTGATTAGCTTTCACCCAAATGCCTCAAAATAGTTGCCTTATAACCATTTACGGCGCTTCCACATTCAGGCAACGCAGATTCATGACGATCAGTTTAGTACCAAACGTATGGCAATACGATATGGCTGTGGTTGCGGAGCAAACAAGATTTTTCGGAGGCCATGTCGAGATTGAGTGCATGCATAAATGACAGTGAGGCGACATTGCGGCTGTCGCGCGACACGTCGGCGGTAGTGAACGTCGCCTCACAGTCATTTATGCATGCACTTAATCTCGACATGCCGTCTGACGAATCTTAATTACTCCGCAACCACAGTTCGCATTGCCATAAGTTTCTCGATGGTGAAGTATGTTGCATGACACGTTTAATCAGACGACTGGGTAAGCGCAATACGGTAATGTCTGCCCATGTTATTCATGACGTTGCCCAGCGATCTGCCACGGATCGTGAAAGAGCGGCAACCAACAGCCTTGGTCCTTCTTTACGCAGATGACCTAATAATAATCAGTAGGTAAAATCCGTTGTAAGGCCTGCAGGCATCGAATACTTGATGCATATTTCTTGCGGAATAGCCGCAACGTGAACGTGTCAAAAATAAAAGCTGCATTGTTACGGCGTGGGGGGCTCGATATAATATACTTGTAGGCCGCTTACATTTACCGCAAGCAGCCGCTCTAAAAACGTTCTGGAACGAGTATTCTCAGAAAATGTCTCTAATCTCCAGATATTTTATTTATCACCAGTTATTTTTTATAGAGATAAACTGGTAAAATGCATGATGCACACCAGACATCGTTGTTAGAGCCACAAATCCTGATTGTGTAGAACTCACAAACTCATTAAAATTCAGTCGTCCTCTTTGCGCCTTCTTGAGGGTGGCCGCAGCACTGACTTCTCGAGAGATTACTTCACCTGGCCACTTTATATTGCCATTAAGGCTGCCACAACCGACGTGGTGCGGCGGTTATTTTCGCCTCGGAAACAAATTCTGCGAATCTTCTCACCGTGAACTAGGATTCATGATCCTTGAGAAGGATTTGGCATGTCATGGAATTATCACCAGCTATGACTAAGCAGGCCTCCTGGAAAGATTCTCGCCGTCCACGCCGACATGCTTTCAGCTTGAGTGAGAATACTCATAAACCGTTTTTACCCTGAGTACCGTCTACACTATGTTCAATGCTACATAGCCAAGTAAGGTGCAGTTCAACAAACAAATAAAGACAAATGCAGCCTTGGCTCAAACTGCTACGCTGGAACTCTCGCAATGCCAATAATTAAACGCCTGCAGGTTATGATTTTGCCATTGTGAGGTAGAACTTGAACATGAAAGGCCAACGCCCTAAAACGCCACGCTTACTTACTGGCTGCTAAGGGAGTCGTGAGGGAAACGCACGTTTAAACGGGAGTTCATAGCGCCGACTCATCGTTCTCAAGGTTTCAAAGCCATTGTAGGTATGGCCATAAAGTAGGCCATAATTCGTTGCTGCGCGCCGAGTACTAGTGAAATATTAACCATATGGTTGCCACGAGGGGTCAATCCGCCGACGCGCTTCAACTGGTTCGTGTCTGCTGTCCATGTATGCCGGTATGGAAAAGATGGCTTTCTAAATATTGTACGCGTTACGCTGTACGGCCGTTTATGGTGTTTCTATTGCTATGACCGCGGTCGTTGTTGTTGTTGTCGTCGACTGTCGTTGTCGTTGTGTTTTTTATGTGTTACCAGAGGAAGATTGTTGTTAAGCATCTATCTGCTCATGCTGGTCATACATATATGATGCGGTTTATGATGCTTGCAAAACTGGATTATCACCCAATCCAGCTAGTAGATGATACCACAATACGTAACACTTCTCGTGTTGCCGTGCCATGTCATGCCAAAGGCGTTGTTGGCTAGTCATTACGACTTGAACTTGATAGCCTCTACAATAGAAACTGGCGGTCATTTTGTACGCCGCCGGACTATAACTACAAAATGTAATTAGAGCAAAAGCAGAATTAGCAGTTGTAGTCATTGGGAGGGCACCGAGAGTTCGTGCGTCCTACGAGAAGTTACGTGCGAAGTACAGCATAGTCGAATAATATTTAATATAATATTAAAAAAAAAACAGCAGCAACCTCTGTTCATCTAGATTTATTGACAGTCTACGAGAATCAAATATTATTAGTTACAACCGCGTTATGACCCGCTTTCAACACACTGCTTCAGTTTCTCGCATTGTGTGCCGTAATGCTGGACGCTGATGAGAAAACGTGAAAGGTTTAGCTGCTAACCAGCCCTACGAGCAATTATTATTTTGCTGCAGTTCTATTCTGCTGCTGCTAGTGGTTCAATTGCGCCATAAAGCAAACACTATCGTCGATGACATAAAACAGTTCGTTGTTGTGAGTTACAAGCCAGAACTATTAATATCAAAAGCGCGTAGGCCGCGCCATTGTGGGCATCGAGGCACAAAAAGTGCTTCGTATAGCCAACGTGCTGATATTTTATTTTTTTTGAAACTTCCTCCTCTGTTGTATAGACGCGCCTGATGTTCTGTACGACAATGCGACTACGCCATTGTTCGTCTTTAAAACGCAGGCTTTTCTGTTGGTTGCTGTTTCCTATCTGTGTAGTGTGAATAATAACGTTGCTTCTGCTACAGGTGCCACAGCTCACACACTACGAAACGATAACAAACGTATATATATATATATATATATATATATATATATATATATATATAGTCCAGTTTGTTTGCTTTCAATGACAGTGGAAGAGTGCACACAGGCAAGAAGGAGCATACGAGGCCATCGACACATGTTGATGTTCACTGCTGACGTCTATGTAAACGAGCCGCAGGCCAGAACAACATCTGTGAGCGACTTGAAGCGCATACGCTTACAGCTGTGTAAATGCAGCTATAATTATACTACAACAATAACAATAACATCTCGTGGCAACAACAAAATCATAATAACAGCATTGCTGTAACAACAACAATAACTGTAGCAGCAGCAACAACAACAACAGCAGCAGCAACTGCAACAACAACAGCAGCAACAACGACACGGGCTGTAAAGACAATGACAGCAGAAGCACTAAGAAGTAGAGCGGTACGACAAGAACAGCAACAAGTATTATTACTTATCGTCACTCTAACTACTCCACTTGTCGTCGATTGGTTTCAGCCGTCACCGCGGCCGCCGCAAGCCTGCCGCAATGTTGTAGCTTGTAGCTGAGACATTGTTGACCCAGCAGGCTAGAGGATCGTGGCGACAGGGTGTTGTCGAACGCCATTTCTGTACTCCATCAAACGTAATTCCCTGTTGTTGTTGATGTTGTTGTTGTGTGTGTTGTTGTTGCTGCTGTTGTTGTCGTTGTTTGCAACGTCCTTCTACACAATTCTTAATCATGTTAGTTTGCTGTACTTGTGACTACCGTGGGAATGGCCCGTCTTTTGGGCTTGCAGATGTCAACAACAATCCGAGTCGTTTTGTTGTTGTTGTTGTTGTTGTTGTTGCTGCTGCTGTTGTTGTTTTTGTTGTTGTTGTTGTTGTTGTTGTTGTTGCTGTTACTGTTGTTACTGCTGTTGTTGTCGCTATTTGCAACGTCCTTCTACACAATTCTCAATAATGTTAGTTTACTGTATTTGTGACTACCGAGGGAATGGCCTTTTGGGCTTGCAGAAGTATGACAACGTGTGTCAACAACAATCCAAGTCGTTTTGGTGAAAACCTTAATGGAGGAAGGAGGGCATTGTTGTATCACACTTCAACCGGTTCCACACATCGTTCTTTACACAGTTGTATCTTCACATGAAGAGATATTTCGACTCACAAATAGTTTGTTCAACATGTGTGCTATGACGATTGCAGCTCTGCGACGGCAGCAGCAGCAACAGCAGCAGCAGTAACATGAAGCCTGTGAGGGCTGCGTATCCTCCGAAGCCAGATACGAACACTTTTGACTTCTATCGCCGACGGGCTCCTACCTCTGCCCTAGATTTCACAGGCACAAGCCCTCATACTGCAAACCTGTTTGATGTGTTCTGCGATCTAAAATTTAAACTTTTCGAGTGTTCAGCGATCTCCAGAAAAGGAGGAGGCTGAGCAAACAAAATAAGCAGCAAGATGTATATATATTTATATATATATATAGAGAGAGAGAGAGAGAGAGAGGAGGAGAAGAAGAAAATGTCACCTGAGCAACAACTCAATGTGAGCAAATGCTACGTCAGCGACGAAAAGACTAGGCTGAACAAAGGTCAAGTAGTCTCCTCCGTCCGGGAGACTCAATCTGTCCAAAATCGTGGCATCGAGCGACCCACACGCCAGAACATACACAGAATAGCCTCCCACCCATCCACACGTGCGCGCTTCTATGTCACTTCTTCGACACTTTCTCAGCTCTCGCCCAGTTCGCTTTGTGTCGGGATCACGCTTTTATTTTTCATTTCTTGGCTCGTTTTGGCCCGCACGACTATTTATTTTTCTTCCGAATCTCTGCAACAACGTCGTCTAACAACATTCGTTCGTCGGCGGCTGCGTAGTCAAAACTGGGCAGGGATTTTTAAACAATTTAGGATCGTTCTTGCTATGGCACTGCCTGCGGTTCGGCCGCCCGGCGACCAAGAGTGCGCCGAAACATGACGCAATGAGTCTGACGACGATGAGCTGTGAAAATCATTGTGCAATTTGCTTTTTTCGATTCACGTTTAGTAAGCCTCATTGTAGCCTTATAAGTTCGCTGTTTGGACTCTGGACGCACTGGACGCGTATGCTATTCGTTCTTAATTGGAAAGTTGGTCCTTGTCGTAGTCGTTGTAATACATAAGTTCGTCTCGTTAGTCGTAACAAATCGTACACACGCTTTCACTCTCACTACAGAAGATGCTCTCAATCACATGATTATTTTGCATTGTGTGATATTCGTGACACTCTTGTCGCCGATGTTATGTCGATGTAGAAGTTAGGCAGCCTCTGGCTAGTATTATCGAGCTCATTATCAGGTATGTGTCGAGTTGAATTGGTGCAAGCATTAATAGCCTCAGCGCGTCTGTTTGCAGAAGCAAAAACAGAGAAGACGCTATCGAAAGTGCGAAACGAACTTTTTGATTGTGCGTTCGATTCGTAAGATCCGTGATCCGATTCGTAAGAGAGTGTGTGTGTGTGTTTTCGTGTATGCATATATATGCACACATTATAGCGGCCCAGCGTTCAGACCTGAACCTACAAGGGCACGAGTCGTAACCTTGTTCAGTATCAATCCGATGTGTTACTGCTAGGTAGGTGCTGTCAGTGATTAGTTGAACTAGATTTTATTCGAGCAGACGCTTTTGCAGGTCGTGTATAAAAAAAGCACGCCTATTTTGCACCACGCACGATACCATTACGTCCACGTCCATTGCCGCCAGCGCAAGAGGTATCAAGAGGTCTGTTCCTTCTCTCTGTCTCTCTTTCGTTTGCACTGACAAAACTTCACCAGGCTTTCTTCAACATCCTCCTGCAGTTTCTCCCTCTCTCTCGCTCTCTCCCCCTCTCTCTCTCTCTGTAACAATATCCAGTCTATGCTATACCGTTTGCGAGGATAGTACAGGACGGTATACAGCGCAGAAAACCTCATTCCTCCCTAACACAGGTGTAAAAACCGGGACTGCGTTTGCTCGACCGCAAAAGATCTCGGCACGAACACACAGCAGTAGCGGCGGCGTCACCATCACCGGCACCACAACAACAACAACAACAACATGACCTCGGGAAAGACCTGTTCACCTGTTGTTGTTCACCAATGTTGACGAGCTAAGCATATATGGACCAGCGGCCATAGACGAGCCCCGCCTCAAGCTACATTGAAACGACGGCGCGCAGTAGTTACATACGGCGCGCCTCCTCTTCAACGAGCTAATTAGCTGTCTGAGAGGTTTCCAACGAACGAAAACTCGCACCCTGGTGAGTGCGGCTGTGACCCAAGTGACACTCCGTAGGTAGGGTCAGGGAAATGTAAACACATTCCCCTCACTCTACGGACAATGGACTGACTGGCTGGCGCAATCTTTTCTGGCCTGCCATAGCGCCATGGTCCATAATGTATCATCACACTAATACATTCGTCGTGCGTCGGGATATCAACAAAAGTTTTTTCTTTTTCTGGCTCTCTCCTAGTCACAGGAGTTCGTCGTTTCGGAAGAACTCGATGCTGGATCCCACGCCTGAGGTCCATGTCGACGTGTCGTCACATTTAGCTGCCTACATTTACTGAGAGCTTTTTTTAGCAGGCTTTATTTATCTATACTTTTAGCAAAAGAAGATAAAAGAATCGCTTTTCTAACAATAGACACTGCCTACCGTGGTTTCAAACGCAAGTTGCTCTGCAAGTAAAAACAGAGCCGACTAACCATGATAACCTATCATATTACAACATAAAATTGCCTTTATTATTACATAAAAGAGTGTGTGCTTCAATTATCATGGCCACATATATATATATATATATATATATATATATATATATATATATAATAATATTGTTTTCAGTATACGTACTCCTGAAATAAGAACGTAACCAATCGCCAAATAGGCAAGTTTTATCTGAATTTGCATGCGCCTATTTGGCCGTCCGCCAAGCAAACAGTCCGTTTACAAACTCACAACGGGCGACGGCTTTTGGAGCGGTTGAACGCCGGCTCCTTCGGTTATTGGAGCGCACATAAAAAAGTTCCTAACAATTCACATTTGCTTAGATGACGTAAAACAGATATGTTGCCTTGTATAAAAAGTGAGTCAATACTAAAAACAACATCATCTAACACGTTTTGAAGGCACCTGATCCACAGGCGTCACAGGAACGTGTCTTGGATGCCATACACTAACTTCCTGTATTTCGACATTGGGGGTTTCCAGACAGGAGAACAATATGTAAAATTGAAAAACACAGAAGATTTATAAAGACGAATGTCCGCATGAAGAGTCGTTAAAATGAAGCAGCGGAAGATGGTATTTATAATATATTATGTGCAATAATGTCTTCATAGCTTTGGTAATGTAAAGGCTTAAATTAAAATCAGGCGTAATATATATGCCTAGGTCCCGTGTATAAGAGAGAATCGGTAGAACGCGGCCGTTAATGACATACATCAAGCTATGTTTTCTTGCACACAAGGTAACGGTAGCCTTGGAGTATATATATGTATATGTATATATATATATATATATATATATATATATATATATATATATATATATATATATATATATATATATATATATATAATTTCTATTGTACGCGCTCACAACTAGTTCGTACCAACCAAGGCAGGATAACTGGATTGTATGCCCTGAGTTCTCACTTTCTGACTAATCAGTGAAAGTGTTGGGCGCTTCGTTTCGGAGGTTTTGGAACTTTAGCGAGGACCTGGGCTATGCAGCAGCAGCAGTACGGCGAGGCTATAGTGGTAGTATTAGGTAGCACCCTGCCGTCACACGAAAATGACTTACGTTCAATTATGGTTCATTAATAAAAGACTCGAACGCAGCACCGTGCCGTTCTGATCCATACCCACTGGTCTGGTGAGTTATGAGCGTCTGCGTTGTTAACCAGCCTGGCCCTAATTGCATTATCAGAAAAAACGAGAGCCTCAAACAGAGATGTGGACCACCAAAAATGGTGACGACGATGAAAGCAAGGCTGCTGGCGAGCGAATCGCTCACCGATGTTCAAACCGACAACGCCTTACGTCGTAATTGATGCCAAGCAATTGTGGCGGCTTGTGGATCTTTAAAGTGCACTCGAACGAGAACCAGAAGCTTACTGCAAGGCGTGCCAAGAAGCAGCACGCCTACGCATCTACACAGTTTTGCGACAAGCGGATATGTCGACAGTAAAATGCAGCCTCTTTCGACACACTCGCTTGCTTTCAAGAGCATCGCTCTGCTTCATGATTTCATGGAGACATAAATTCCTGCTATAGAGCAGCTGAGACACACAGATCATTTATATGTTTTTTTAGTTTTGTTTTTCTAATTATAATTTACAACCAATCAATAAAACGGGCGAGCTATTGTCGCCCGATTTACGAATCACATTTATTGGTAACGCGTACTTCTGCAATACAGACTTCTCGGTCCCGACGTCCAGACCGTTCTGGTTGTCGAGTTGTCAATCAGTCGCACATGAGCATTTTTCTTTCACAGGCCGCACGAACCGTGCAAAAACTTTTAATGAACGTCACACATAAAACATGTACCTGCTGTATGTACACGCAACGTACGCCTGGGTTAGTTAGTGTGTTGTGCTCTGTACCTAAAAATACGCCCTGTCTGTCCTTGTAGACCAAAGACTGGCTCGAAAGAGTCGTTCATACTTTTAGTTCAGGGCGCAGTTTCAAGTCTCGGCGACGGTACAGTGTCTTGAATACGTCGAGCTCTTTTCTCCGCGCGCAGGCCGACCAATAGCCACCTACATAAACTATACCTTTGCTTGGAGAGGCCCTAATTTGGAGCACCTAACGGTCGTTAGCAGTTGAAAATCTCTTACGCCACCGATAGCAACCGCGCATGTGCTGTCGCGATGCTGCGGTTATGATGCAGGTCGAACTCTGCCTTGCGCGAGGCGAGCGTTAAAAATGCAAGCAAATCGCGCTGTATAGCCGACTGGCTTGACTTGCTAGAGGGCTATGCGCTGATCTCTCGGGTTCGGCGCCACTGCATTGTTGTGAACGTCCTGACATGACAAGAGATTGAGCGTTCTGGTGAATTTTTCAGCTTTAGCGTACCTTGCGTGGGCGCCACCATCGCGGCTGTTTCATACAAAGATGACGGTTGTTGCCGTCCTGCCAATTCAACTCAGATATTTATGAGAGCGACTGCGGGATGTTCGCGTTTGGTATGACGCTTTTTGAGCAGCTGTCAGAGCCACCTTGATGGAAGATGGCGATGGTTATGGCCTTGATATCGACGGCCTTCCTTGCAACGACAGCGCCCTAATCCCTCTAGCCAGTTAACAAATATTATGCGGACTAAAAGGTTCGTATCATGGAATACAAACAATACACGGACAAAAACCACGTACCTTTCGTTGTACAGTAGAGTCCCCTCCCACCGAAGCTTAATACATCTAGTCCAACGATCGTAAATGGCTTTTAGACCACGAGTAAAATGTTTAGTTAGGCACAATCCTTAGACCCAACATACTCGTCTATCACACCATTGTTGATTTAATATCTTCTCAACAAAGTAACGGCTGCCACTACTGTACATCCCAAGCAAGAGATAATTGGGAGGTGCTGAGGACAATGGCGTTGTCTTCGGCCTGTTAGAATCCTCGTCTGTTTGAGACGGGGGCCGACGGAGGCGCAAAGGCACTCCTCCAATTGACTAGCCTTACAGCGATGACCTTACAGCTGGACAGTGGTGCGAGTTGCATCCGTTAACATCGAAACGCTGAGTAGTGAATGTCTTTGTTAAAAACACAATATTGTAGCCCACGAGATCGTTATGTGAGTCGACCGGAAGCACTGTCCGTAGGCTCGCACAATTCCAGCAGCTCGTCCTTAAATAAGCGGTGCTCTTTTGGAATGACTTGACCGATCTTTGTGGTTGGACTCGTCAAAGAAGTGCCGCCGAGTTGTCCCGATAGTACTTCCTCTTGACCTCGGCTGCCGTCTTCAACTTTTGTATGGCTTTTTCCTTTTGCACCACTTGCATAGGCAGATTAAGTCGGCTGGAACGGAAGCCGGCGCCACTGTTAGGGTGACAATCTGCTCGACCCTGGTGTCGCCTTTCTTCCTAACCATAATGATCTCTGACTTCTTTTCTGCTTCGTCATCGTATGTCGTGGCAGCCCTAATAAGCATTGGTTTCATTGGGCTTTAGTGAGAAGCTGACTTATGATCCAGCCTCGATTGCAGAGCACTTTAAGGGCATCGTTGGTTGCCTTTCACTTCGTATGTAGAACTATGATAAAATACATTAAATACACGGTCAACTTGGATCTCCTGGCATATGCAAGATGCAGTCATGAAACGAAGTCCGCTATCCCAGAGAGAAGTTCGTACATGTAGACATCCAAGCAGTCATCCGGCCCTGGATGAAGATAACCATTTAACGTATTATTTGACTATCGTCAGGTCGCCATTATATAGTATTAGCAATTATAGTACCAGGGTCTTATTCAGCATTTTCTTGGCCTCGTTTATTATTTCTAACTCTGTTCTGTAATGCCGTTTCATCACGGTGGGCTGCTGAATATTAGGTAGCTGCACCTGCAACGAGCCTCAGAGCTTTTTTTACTGAGGGATTGCCAATGAGTAAAGCCCTATTCTTTTTCTCTGTGAAATGCTTGTTTCCATTTGAAACCCTTGTTTTGTGCCGTCTGCAGCTCGAACTGGGATTGCGGCTGGTCGAGAACTCTCCTTCCGAGCCGAGCTTTCCAGCGTCGAATAAATTCGAGGCAAAATGTTGCCGCCGAGTGGGTGACTGACGCGGCAGAGGGCACATTTGTATTCATCAGGTTTTGGCTGGCTGTGGGAGGGCCTGCCTTACCGCTGATCGGCACTGCGCGTGAAAATAGTAGGAACAGCTTGCACATTGTATACCAGTCCCATGCACAAATCGTTCCACGCACCTCACGCAATTGATGGTTACATGTGTCGGGGCTTTCCCGGTGTATGACCCTATCTGTGGAAACGTTTTTGCTGCTTTTGCCATCTCAATCGCCATTGACTGTTGCGTTTGTAATGTAATGCGTACATTTTCTTTACTTTATAACAAATTGCCAGACTTCGGTCGCGAGAACTTCCACATGGTAGCCAGTACCACAATCTCTCTCTGCACCACTGTGGTTGCGGCTTCTTAGCGGGCCATTCAGCGACTGGATGGATCTTAACTGAACTGTGTGTTCAGAAGGCACATTAGGTAGTCAAAGTGGATTACGTCGAAGCAAAGTTATTCATACACTTGAACAGTCGCCTTAACAGCAACCAGCAACATCCTGAGTTTCACTGTTGAATCTAAATGCTGCTATTCTGTTCAATTGTAATAGATTGGTCGCTTTAGAGCGTGAAACGTTTGCTTATGAAAGTTGGAAAATTGTGCGTTCCAAGGCACTAAAGAGCTGTAGAAAGTATCCCGGAGGAGAATTGCAATCTGTCTGTCGCGGTACAAATTCACTTGGTGAAAGCTGCAGAAGCACCGATAAAACCACAAATTTGTGGAGCGCAACATAACACGTCAACACAGCCGCCATGGACAGCTGTGGGCGGACGCTAGAGTCGCTTAAGTCATAATTTGTTTGTGTGTATCTCGAAAAATACAATTAAGTTGTGAAATAAATGAAAAGAAAACATATCATGTTATTTTTAACAAAAATACAATATTGGTGAGGCGATGTTATTTTGTTGGTTTTTGCAAACTGTACACGGGACACCCAGTTGTTTTTTTTTCGTATACATCAGGCTCAATTACATTAATTTACGCTTCAATGTTGCTCTATATTTCGCTGATGGTCGTGGCGTTATTAGCGTATACTATTGAAAAACAAATTCACAGAAAAGTCTAAAGGCGTTAAATCGCAATATCTACATATAAAGACGCAATATAGGAGAGTTATAAGCAAAATATCAAGAGCCGACGCTAAGCTGGCTAGACTGTCCGAGGCCGGCAAGTATTAAAATTATACATGTGTACCCATCAGTGCAAAATTTGCATAGACATCTCTTCCCTGGCGCATAAAAATTCACGCGTCTACAGGACTTGTATTGGATGCCACGAACAGCATATCGCGTGAGGACTGTGCCATTGTAGGGAGCCCTCCCAGGACTGAGATTTCATCGCTTGCACATTCGCTAGGTACTTGTCACATTTTGTCGAAGAAGTTCGTCCTAAACTCCTAAAGAGCGCGGGGGGGGGGAGACTGTCGAAAATGCGGCACTAGAATTTCGATAAAGGGTAGAGTGCCCGAGAGTTTGCAAATCACGCCTTGCCAGCGTTGCGAGATAACCCAAGGATCTTTTTGAGAAACGTTACTCTGACCTTATCGAGATCAACTGTTTGTCCGATTAGGACGATATCGTCTAGAATGTTGTCACTTAGAAGAATGAAGAAGAGTAAGGAGCTTAAGTTGTCCTCCCAAAGGTATGCGGATGTCCGCTCGAAGGGTGTCATGCTCCTTTATCGAGAGCGATCGGGTTGACTTAGAGCATTGCCGCTAGGAATCCCAGTATTGACCAACACCGCAACGACCAAACACTTCCAACACAATGTCCCTTGGTGCGACATGAATAGCAGATTTCAGGTCTACAAATACTGCGTGCTGATTATATATATATATATATATATATATATGAACACGCGCTGTTCTTCGCAATTCTTCTTTAAGATGGGTCAGTCATGAGAGGGCTTTATAGCAATAACAGTGACGGGCGTAAGAGCTTTTAATATCGAAGCGCTTAGCAATAAACGTCTCTGTCAGAGGGATGATGCCAAACTCGCAGAGTTGCTTCGGCGACGCAACTGGTTTTCTCCGAGTCGCCTTGGTCATGAAGTTGGCGCTCCGCTTGCATCTTGGGATCGCGGAACTCTCGAAGCGCCTCCTCTATAGATTGGTAGAGCTATGGGATTTCTGTTTGGAGCTGGACTGCCGGGTTTTTATTTCGCTGGCTTTGGACTTAATGGGCTTGTTCATGCCCTTCTGCAGGTCTGCAGGATCTTCCGCGTCTGTTTTTAGCACAAGGCAATACCAAAAACACGCCACGCTACGGGAAGCGACGCTGGTCACATTGCTAACTATCCCCTGATCGTAGACGGTGGATAACTTGGTGATCATTAGCTGCTAAACCCTTGTCAGGGATTGGTAGGTGATGGCACCGACGTCAGCAAGAATCTAGAGAGCATACTTTGCCTCTTTTTATTCAGCGTGAAGTACTGTCACAGAGTATGCTGTGAGTTTGGTCGTGGTCTTGGCGTGGCCTGCATCGCTATATAGACAGCTAACCAATTACTTTCACAAATTCCCTTTCAAAGTAGGTACGCACCCAGCTCACTTGTTTTACTGAAAAAACGGCGACGGTGATGATACTAAAAGAAATCAGACGGGTATAACAGATCTAGTTTCTCCGTTCTGGTATGTGATAATAAATATTGTACGTATGTATCGGCATTATACAGTCAACTATGACCTCACTACTGTCAGAGGTAGACGGCGATAGCTGATAGACTAGGGACAACATAATACATTGCAGTTAAAGTCGTAGCAGAGAAACAATGCTTCGAACACTTTTAGTGAAATATGACAAGGAGAAGTCGAGAATTTCGACACTCTTTTCGACTTGACCGCCAGACCGGTGCAAAATAGAGCACGATGTTTACTTTATTGTCTCTCTCGCACAAGGCAGCCTCAAACAGAGTAAGCTCTTAGCTGAATGATTCTATTTAAAAGTCGACCTCAACATTCATGACGCAAAAATCGATTTCGAGCGTATGCTTGCGCGCTGAGTGGATATTTACCTTGTAGCTTTGAAACTCGTAGACACGGCATTGTTTACCAACTCTACCAGTTCAGGTTAACCGTTACAAATGACGTTCAATATGTTATGTTTGCATTGGGCTAATGGGGGTGTTTAGTTGTGTTGGGGCTACGTACACACGGCACTGTGCTAACTTCGCCAATTGAGGTCTACTCTTAGAGAAAACCCCACTGTATTATACTTAAATTAAGCAAACAAGATTTCGTTGCCACTGTTTCGTGGTGGCGCTTTGTACTCCGTTTCAGCCCTTGAAAGTTGTTGTTTTCAAATCCTGAAGGCTAACCACTCTAACTTGCACATTGAGCCGGACTCGTATAAATCGCATGTCGACCATATCACGCCACGTTCAAATTTGTGTTGATCAACTAGCGAACACGATATGTAGTAGAATTAATATTGCACAACACATTAAGTTAATCATGCTACATAATACTTAGCAATAATCGTAGATTATATTAGCATATATATTAGATATATGCGGCCGTTGGCCTCGTTGGTTAAACGGTTGGTTAAGGCATCTTATAAAGAAGAAAAGCAAAGGTACTGGGAAAAGAAAGAATGGGCAGCAATAAGGGAGGCTGAAGTACGGCCATATACATGGCTGAGGCGAAAGGGGAGGAGGCAATGTTCAGTAGAGACGGGCAGGCTAGTCGAACATTTTGGGAGGATTTTGGCCGGGTCGGATACAACCCCGAAAACGATGGTAGAATATGAAGGCCCCTGGGATCAAACGACAGAGGAAGCTAGAATTTGGATAGTGAGGGCAATCACTCTTAGGGAAGTAATAGAAACAATCGACAGAGCACCACGGGGGAAAACGCACGGAAATGATTTGATAAGGAATGAACACATGAAAGATACCTTAGTTCTCGCGCCATGCTGGCAAGCTCTATTCAATGAATGCTTAAACACTGGGGAAATTCCACAGGCCTGGAGGGAAGCGACATTAATTGTCATTCCCAAAGGAAAGGGTATAGAAACGGAACCAGAGGCTTGGAGAAGAATAGCAATAAAGAGCTGCCCATACAAAATATTTTCAGGAATAATAGCTAGGAGATTGGAGACTTTCTTAGAGGAAAGGGGGGTAATACCAGAGGAACAGCATGGATTTAGGAAGGGAAGTTCAACTCACTCAGCAATTGAAGGGCTGCTCGGAGCAATCTGGGATACTCTGTCCAGGCCGAAGAATTGCCTATATGCTGTGTTCGTAGATTTAAAAGCGGCGTTTGACATAGCGCCAAGGGATAAGATAGTTAAAGAGCTAGCTAAAATGGGAGTGCCGGGAGCAATGCTGAGGTTGCTCATCAGCATCTTAAAACAAAACACGGTGCTGATTGACAACGGGGTTGGCATTGCGGGGGAGGTAAGTCAAACCACAGGTGTCGCGCAGGGCGATGGACTGAGTCCACTACTGTTTTCCGTTCTTCTGGGTGGGCTCCCCGAACGGATAAGGACGGGCTCGACTCGAGAGTGGGCCAAGATTTTAATGTACGCAGATGATGTAGTTCTCTTTAGTTGTAGCCTGTTCAGAGTGAAGCAAGCAATGAATCGGCTAGTTACATTCATGGATCAAATGGGCGTAAAGGTTAATTGGGAAAAGACAGTAGCCATGAAGTTCCGAAGGGGCGGCCGTCTGGCCAGGGATGACGTACTTCAAATCAGGGGAAAGGAATTACAATTTGTAAATAAATTCACATACCTAGGGCTCACCTTAACAACAAGGGGCAGTAGTTTTCGATCACACATCCAGGAGAGGGTTAGGAAGGCCACCATCGCTGCCGCGGCAATTAAATGTCCACATAAGCTCTCGGTCGATGCAGCGGTAGCCCTTTTTGGGATACAGATAGCGCTCATCGCCACATATGGCATTTCACTAATATGGGATAAGGTGGGAGTAGACGAATTGCGTTTAATCGATGGGGTAAGGTTTTTCTTTCTAAAGAGGGTTTTTGCGCTTTCAAATACATGCAGAAACAGGGTGGTCCACGTGTTGGAAGGTGGCCCACTGCTGACAGAGGAGCTACAGAAACGATGGAATCTGAAGAAGACGTGCGCCTTTGACGTTTATATGCGAAATTGGCAAACCAAAATTAGCGAGGTAGACATAGGAATTTATGGGACAGCAGCAATGAGAAGCTCTGGGTGGAGGGCTAGCGGGGTGAAAGATCGCCACTTAACAACGGCATTTGCAGCCCACGGATTTCATTACGTTCTATGCAACAAGGAGGGCTTCCATGAACCACAAGACGAATGTCGATGCAAAGAATGCTGGAGTAAATGTGATAAATACCACGCCGCGGTTTGTCCGGCGGTTCGGTCCATAGCAGAACTGGCAAAACGCTAGATCGATTGTTGTGTGGAAAACTGTGATGTAACATAAACACACTTACCCAGCCCGGGTGTTAATAAATAAATAATATATTAGATATTATGATAGTCAACGAATATAATAGATGGTGGCGATTCGTAGGCAAACCTCGGGTATGTTGTAGGTGATGAGAGACGAAGAAGCAAGGGTATGATAAATGGTGCTGCTAAATTGACACGCCCGTGGTCGAGCCGCTATTAACAAGTGTAACGGCTCAAAAAGTTAGCGGCAACGTTAAATCTTGGTTTCTCTCTCTCTCGCTCTATATATATATATCGCGCTCTTTCCACGTGTCTTCTCTTTTCATCTCGCTCTTTCCCGATCAAGGAAGGTGGTTATTTTTGGCGCGCGCTGATCGTAAACCGGTCAGCCTTCGCGACCGTACCAGAGACAAAATGATGGCAAATGGTGTTCTCTATTTCACTTACGGGGGTGTGGCTCTGTAGGCGTATGTGTATGTGTAATGTCTGCAAATATCTAACATACATGTGCTATCGTCTCTTAAAGCACACGTAGCAGATACGTGGATAGGTGGTGGTTCGCAATGAGGCGATTCCACCCCCCCCCCCCCGACCGTCCAACTGACCAAGCATAGTGGCGCTTATGCTTGTAGCCGGCGGATGAAGTCCAGGAACCCAGCAGCGGCAGGCTAGAACATCCACGCTGTGAAGCTTTCCAGGATGTCAACAAGTTGACCTTTCCGATTGGCAACGTCCAACGGTGGCAGCGTCAGCGGCGGCGGAGTCGGAGCCCGCGCCGTTTCCACGTTACCCGGAAATGTATCGAGAAAGCTGTTTGATGCCTCGAACTTCGGCGCAGATCCGCTGCGACTCAACCCCTCTGTCGCGACAACGAGCGAACGGGAATTGCGGGGATTATACAGCCAGCCAGCGGAACGTCGGCAGCAACAGGTTGGTCGCACTAATGCATTTCCGCTCTATCGACTAATAGCATCCTTGACGGTGCGATTTTAACGAATCGATTTGTTTTCACTGTTTCGTCGGGCGTGTGTAGGTGTGTCTGTATGTGTGTGAGCGTGGGTTCTTCGATTTATGCGCTTGCAGTTTCTTGTCCTGTTGCGCCATACGTCTTCTAAGCTTGTGTACTCAAAGTCTGCTGTTTGCGGCCGAAACAACTTGACTTGATTTGAATGAGGTACAAAAAACAACAACAACAATAGTAGTAATATCAACTCGTGCCTCACGACTTCATTTAACTTGCTTGCATGTATGAAAAGATAGAAATTATCGTGTCTGAAGCCTTGATGAAATTGCCGTTCAGACTGCTGCCATATATATATATATATATATATATATATATATATATATATATATATATATATGCACATATATGTGCACAATATTTATATGTTAACTGTTTCCATCTCCTTGAGGCGGCTGTCGATCGGTGAGTATGCATCTACCGTTGTTTCCAGCAATCCGAGAACGTAAGTACAATATAGTGCTCCATCTTGTGAGAGAGTTGCAAAACCACTCGAACGAAGACGGATTTCTGCTGAGTACTCAAAGGCTGATACGGCATTTCCAACAAACACATGGTGTGCGCTGATGTATTATCGTGTATTTGTCGTACGATAACGAAATACGCATGAGAAAACGACCCAGTACAATTGTGTGCTCTGCTGTATAGAGTGGTATATAGATACGTTTTCACGCATTCACCTTGTTTAAATTGGGAACCATGAAAACCAATTTAGGAGTGGCCGGTCTGGGTCTCGAACCCAAACCTCCCGAATGCAATGCAAAGGCTTTTGCCCCTAAGCCATCTTACTCGGTAAAATGTATATATATATATATATATATATATATATTATACACGGTACGAAAACTCAGTAATCCTGTAAGCCATTATATCCGTTCGTTTAATGCTTGCATGCTTGATGATTAAGTCCCCACCCGTGAGTAATGCTGCAGCTGGCGAAACAGATGGTCTCCTATCTCACTCTCCATTTTGCTCTTTGCGCACAAGTCAAGAATATGGCACTACGCATTTGGCATACAATAGGCTAGTCTTTTCGAGCATCCCACGTTATGGTCTGCGGCCGCCAACGAAATACGATTCCAAGCTTGATGCATGCACACAACAATCTAACCTGTCTACTTCTCTCTCCCCCACACACACAAATATATGTTGAATTGACTCCATTGCTAAAGTTCCCCTTTAATCCATTACACTAGATGACAATAAGGACGATCTGAGCAGTGCCTCCATCTGAGCGGCCCTCCCTTTATGCTTAAAGGTTTCAAGCTTCCTGAAAATCCAAACGACCCTTTTTCGATGTGCACTGTTCATCTAACTGACATCTATCCGTAACCTTCTACGTCAATCCCAAAAACATCCCTTAACCCAAACAAAAAGACACAGCCGACACAAGTCAAACCTTGACGACACTCTGCATTACAGAGAAGAGCCTTAGAGCCGCGCTGAGATTCCTTTGGCCTATCCTCTTCAATTGACCGCTCTATCTATGAATTGCACTAATATGTCTCTCTGTCACGCAGAACACCACGAGTCAAGACCGAACACGTCTCGAAGCTTCGAAGTACCACCCCCTTGGGCTCCGGGGTGACGACGTCAGGTCACGACGTCCAAAGCTCTCGGGCTCTCGACGCTGTGATGACGTTGACGGTGTCAGACTTTAAACTCCGACCGTTATGATGAACGGAACTTTAAAGTCCGACCGTTATGATGAACGGAACTTTAAAGTCCGACCGTTATGATGAACGGAACTTTAAAGTCCGACCGTTATGATGAATCGATGGATGATGATGATAATGGCCGACTGGCAACGTACGCTATGCGGACCTTCGCTGACGGCACCTCACAGGGGGGGGGGGGGGCGGTGAACAAGGGTAGACCAGCCAATTTGTTTGCTGTTGCCGAGTTGCTGCACAGCGTGCGCGACATGTTTATGTCAAACCAAAATGCCATTTCACTAGAAAGAAGTCAGTGCTGCCTTTTCTGATTGAAAACGGCTGTGATTGAAAACTGCAGTGATTGAATTTCCAACACAAAAGCGGCCGCGTGACATTTGCGAATGGCAACATCGCAACCAAAGTAAGCTCGTTTGTTGCTGAAAATGAAGTGCAGATGTCTAGTCTCTTGCACAGCGAGCAAAACATGCCTGTCTATATATATATATATATATATATATTTATATATAGCAATTTTCATCATGCGGAGTTTTCCTTGAATTAGGACAAAACCACTCTTTTTAATTGTGGCGAATGCACCCGGACTAGTATTACATTTTGCTGTGTACACATGTAGCTTATATATATATATATATATATATATACATACATATATACATATATGCTGACGGCTAACGCGCCGTCTATGTGCAAGAGGGTTTGCCCGCACATTTAAGGTAACACTCGTCCGAGTCTTTTAACAACAAGTTTTGCCGAGGGAGAGTAGGAAGACTGGTCTACTTCTTCATAATACGTCGTAAGCCGAGCTTACTGTTTAAATATGTGGCTTTTTGCTTTGGGGAAATGCAAGAGCCGGTGATACAAATCACTCTTTTGCTAGCCTACTGGCTCGGACACATGGCGGCGCTGTTGTAGAAGGGGCTCCAGGGAGAGCCTTTAAGGACCCTCGTCCACTCGCGAAGCCGAGACCCGGAGGCCTCGTGGGCCTTAAGTAACGCCGTTCTAGCGGCCGTCAATCCCTGCGGCCGTTCGCAAAAAGGTTGGACGCGGCGAGCTGGTCCTCTGGGAATTACTCGGCGGGAGGAGCCACGGCGCCGCCGAATGTCATCAGCTCTACAAGCCCTCAGCCTTGTCCATTTTGCAGGAACCCTTCTCAACTCGGGTCGAACACGGGGCCGAGAGGACCAGATAAGAGTGGGTGTAGCATTTTCAAAATCCGCAAAGCAATCCGACAGCAAAAGTGTGAAGCAGTACTAGTAAAATCAACAGCGCTTCCCTCATCCGCCTCTATTATTATACACAAACAAGTGTCCAGTGTCTGTACACATATTTATGTGTGCAATATACAGATATAGACATCTACGTAGACCTTTCAATAAGCGACCAGAAATTCCGCGAGGTGGCACCACAATGATTTGTGCTGTATATGGCGGCGAAGTAACGACGGTTAGATAACGCGAATCTTTGGCACAAACAAATTGACTGCATAATTTGAGTTGATCATGTCGGTACTTGTCGTAGACCTGGATTGACACGAATTCCGTGCCGTGACTTGACATTTCTATTTTATAGAAGTGAACGGCTGTGCATATCAAAGCCGAGTTGAACGAGGTATTTGGGGACTCTGTGCCAGCCTTGTCGAGCATTTATTTTGGGATTGATTAATTCAAACGTGGCCACATTTCGACTAAAGGCCGCACTTCGTTGAGGTGAAAACCTCTATCGAGCCGTCATGGAAGATCGCCGAATAAAAGTGTGTAAAGATTAGCAGAGATCGAAAGCATCGGCCGTAGGCGGAGTCGATAGTATACTGCACGAAAAATTAGAAATCAAAGAGCTGTGTGCAAAATGGGTGCCGCGACTGCTGACCATCGACTAGAAGTGCACAGGAAGAAACATTTCAATGCTTAAGCGCAGTCGGCATTATTATGTTCAGCGTCGATTCATTGCCGTGGATGATACCTGGATCCTCCACTATAGACTCGAATCGAAACAGCAGTCAAAGCAGTAAAAAAATGCCTGTGAATGTGCGCCGAAGAAGGCGGAGACTGTTTTGTCGGCGGGGAAATTAATGAGCACCCGTTTTTCGGGGTTTCCCAAGAATGACCTTTATGAACTACGTACAAAAGGATCAAACCGTCACATTACTATATTATTCCACATTTCTGAACCGTTTGGGGAAAGCAAACGAAACGTCCGATATTGGTGCACAATAAATCATCTTCTATCTAGTAACAGTACTTCGGCTCACATCTCCACAGTCGCAGCGGTAAAATTTGATGTATTACGGTTCGGATTAAGTACTCTATTCTCCCGATTTGCTACCTTGAGACGTTTTTTTTTCAGAGAAAGGAAAAATTCGTTTGATGAAGATGTCTGCGCTGATGAAGAAGGATGCGCACTATGGAAGCCCCGAGACGTTCTATTTTTACAAAGTTGGACATCAACAATACGAATGCAGGCATACAGACATCCTTAATGTACTCTGATCCTACCATGTTTACTTGTATCCTCATCCTCGTGTGCGCAAGGTAGAACTCCTATTACGTTCACGAGTAATGGCGTGGCCTCTGCAGCATTGGTGTGTGCAATTGCCACATCTCCTTCCCTCGCTTCCTTCTCTCTCTCTCTCTCTCTCTATATATATATATATATATATATATATATATATATATATATATTGTTTTTGTTTTATATATATATATATATCTATGCATGCGCCTTTCTCTTGTGCCCCCACAGACACACGTAGACACGCGTTCTACTGTTGACTTCTGCCTCATTGAGCACCAGCAGCAACAAGCAGCAGCTCGATGTTAATTTGGGATGGCCGCAAATAACAACGACAAGCGGCGTGCCGGGGTCTGTTACTGTGCTGTCTGTGGAGTGTTTGTGCAGACCATCCATCACTCGGTGGGTGAGCGTTTCGCAATCAACAATCCAGCCAGCCGTTCGATCTTGCCGGTTAGTTAGCCAGAAGTTGTCGAGCTACGTCGATGATGCCTAAACCGCGTCGCAACTGCTCCCGCCATCTGGTTCCACCGCCCCCCCGTCCGCACTGGAAACTGCATCCAGCAGAAGACAAGCGAAATACCGCTGCGGCGATGCGAATGGCGTTGCCAATGGCCGTGTTAGGTAGGCAGCGATATAACAGCACGGTTTTCTCCGGGAATTACGAGATATATAACTGTATTTGTGTAAGAACGCGTATGCATATATATATACATATATATATATATATATATATATATATATATATATACATGAACTCATCAATAATATGCTTGCAGTGCATATACCCAAAGAAGAAGGCTTCACTGCGTCCCAGCATCTCCATTATATATATATATATATATATATATATATATATATATGGCAGTGCAACGTATCTAATATGTTGATGAAATTGTTCTTTACCCTAGAAGTTGTTTCTATACTCAGCAAGCGTTGACCACCCTTGCAAAGTTCGCGACAGATACTTCGTTGAAGATAAATATTGTCAAGACGAAAGCAATGAAGTGCCGTCGTGGAGGACACCCTGCAGCGGTTGATAACATACGCCTGCACGGCTAACTTGTCAAGTTTCTCAGCAATTTTTCATATACGTGTGCTTAGAAGTTGCGTCTCGGAGCGGTACCTCGTTGTGCAGATATACAGAAGAAAAGTGAGATGCGCATCGCCATTTACTCATTGAATCACCCGCAGCTTCTTTCACTGCAAACGGCCTTTAAATTGATTGACCTGAACTTGCCCCTACAGCAGGCCATGTGATTGAGCTCGCTTGAAAACGATTCAAAGCCTCGAGCTTCGAAGAACTCGACCGCCTAAAGGCAACGTATTTAAACGAGTCATTTTACATGGGTTTTGTTAGGACGCAGACAATGATGATGATGAGTATCTCGAACGAACGACGTGGAAGGATGCCCAGCACAAAACTCGCCACATAATTACGCGGCCGTCACGCAATGCACGGCTCTCGTCACGAACTAGTGTTCACAAAGGCCGGCAGCACGAGCAGTGCAGCTGTCGACATTGTGTGCGAAAAACTTGCTCAACTTGCGAACTGCACTGTATTGTCGGGGCGACTCACCAGCACTCTGTCATATTCATATTTTTTTATAGGACGAGAGCGTTTGAGGCCTATACTTTGAAGAGGATGGAAAAATTAAAAGAAATTGATTTACAAATATATAATACGGTAGCGATGACAAGCACGGCCTGGTGAGCAGCCGGATACAAGAGCAGACATTTAACTACGGCGTTTGCAGCCCACGGGTTTCATCACGTGTTATGCAGCAGCACGGTAGAATCCTACAATCCTCACGAGTGTTGCAGGTGCACGAGGTGCTCTGCCCAATGCGATAGATACCACGCCGCAGCATGTCCAGCAGTTCTGTCTATAGCTGAACTAGCAAGATGAGAGAAGACCCAATGACGTGAAGGCAGCACTAGTTGTGTCTTATGTATATGTTTATAATTTTACCCAACCTGGGTGTTAATTAACCATAATATTTTTTCTTTATATAGCCTACACTTTTGAAACTATCGATAATGTCGTAGCCAAGCATCATGCCTGTTTTCGTTTTATGCTGTATTCGTTTGAATACAGCGGCATGACGCTTCTGCCGAAGTCGAAGTTTCGAAGCCTTTAAGACGAAGTATTGTGTAACAACAACAACAACAACAAGTAAAGGCTGTTACACAATACTTCGACTGTAGACTAAAGGCGGCAGCCAGCCAGCCAGCCTTATTTCTTCTTACTTTTTGCGAGCCGAAGCCATACGAACAAGCACACCCCAAAAACGTTCCGAATTTTGCCCTTGAGCACGCTAATCTGGTTACTAGCGCAGATTAATTGGGGACAGAGCGTCGTTGCGTTACGGGATTCTGCACGCTAAGCTAGGACGCGTGCGGGATCCTGGCACGAACAAATCAGTCCGTCGAAAAACATACGCCAGGCTACGAGCTCATCGCAGGCGCCACATTCATGCGCACGATACTACATAGTCCAACTATTTTCTCTTGCAGTGTGTTGAAGCTGCACCGCTCCCATCGTTGGGGTGAGTAAAGAAGCTATCGTTGCTATGTAAGACCGATAAAATACGTTTGAACTTCTTAGTAATTGCAATTTCGAAAAACTGATAATAAACGTAATAATAACAATTATTATTATTATTATTATTATTAATTTAAAAGTAATAAAGCATAGAAACGTTTATTGGATAGCGGCAATGTATTGATTTGCAATGCATTAACTACGGTGTTGTGAGGGCAAGTAAATGCCGTTTACGGGGACGTTTTCCCTCAGCAACTATAAGCAAGAAAGCTATTACTAGGTATGTCACGAATTCTAATGCTGTGTGTGCTTCGTATGTGTATTAGGAGTCAAGAGCATTTTTGGAGCGGTCATATCGGCTGAGCGCCATCTGGATATGACAAACGCACACCAGCAGCCGAAGCAGAACACTATAATAAAACACTATGCAATGACTGTTAGTCTGGAGTGTTTAATATGCGTTTTTTTTAAAGGGATCGCGCCCAGAACGAGAGTACGACAAGTTTAGTGTTTCATATGTTAATAGTCAAATAATAGTTAATATGCGTTGTTTTAACTCTAGTATTAGGTACCGTTGTAGCGTATTCGACGTCCACGACCGGAATCTTGCAGCGCATTTCTCCTTGTGTTCATGAAAACGCTATTCTCCAAATTGTTGAAATAATGATTCAATTTAACCAATGCTAAGCTCCGTCTCTTAAAAGCGTCTTCATCAATTACGGTTCACATGCCCAATGAATGTCAGATATACCGTTATTGCTTTTGAGATGAGTTGTGGCAGTTGTTGGTGCTGTTGATGAAACAAGTAATTAAAAACGTTGCAGTACCCTCATTTCAAATTTGCATGCGTATCGTTTACGGACACAGGTCGGAACGAATTACCAAGCCTAAGCAAATTCAATTTGCACTGATGATGCAGTCTAAAGTCTGGGACATTTTACGAGGGCGTTTTATTTTACAAGAAGGCGATTCGATTTATTCATTGCGTATGAAAACAAAGACTCCTTGGCCCTTGCCATTCCCAGTGTCCTATTTGTATGCCTAACGAATTTCTGCAACGTCGTCTATCGCAGAAGGAGAAAGTGGCTTCGTATATATAAGCGGCGGCCTGGCCTAGAGGGCCAGTGCGCTTGTGATGCTTGTAATCTGTCGCCGGGTGTTGCCGGTTCGATCCCTGTTGTTGATCGAATTATTTTGAGCCATATTCTTTAAGAATATATGATAAACCCTGTCGCTGAGAGTCCGCCACCAGCGATGCTGCTGCTGCTGCCACAAGGACGGTTGCGAAGGCCTTAGATATATAAACATGTCCGCTTATGCTGCCACTCGAATAGCCCCTCGTATGAACGGGCGATATGTGTATTTAGGCAAACATATCAAGCGATAACTTTCGCTGTTAGCAATTTAGATAATAATTAATAAATTAACAATAACACTTTAACGTGGAATGAACAAATCAGCGGCACATTACCAAAAATACCGTCAAACGTTGCATAACAAACCTGTTGTTATCACTGCAGCAAGATCGTAATCGCGGTTAATATGTCGAGTAAGCGAATTACGTATCTATATGGTTTCGTATAGCAAGGAAACACCCCCTTTGGGTTACATCCAGTCAACTCGGTTCAAGTCAGCAAAGGGCGGTTAATACAATGTTGCCTTCCACCTCAAAGCGGTCATAACGCCTAGGATTTGAACATAAACGCATATGGTTTGAACAGTTCCAACCGAATGTAGCAATACACACGTAAGGAGTTGCTGTTTCACGGTTTGGCACGGGGAGACAACAAAACATAAGAAACATAGAGAAAGAAAAGGGAAAACGGATAAAGGGCGTTAGATAGAGAGAGATAAAGATCGAGTGAGAGAGGGAAAAACAGAGAAAACTTATTAGAGTCAAGCATTTTTCTGACAACAGGAGCTATGCTGTCCGCATGGCAAACCCCCCTGATAAGCAATGAAAACTGGCGTAATGAGCAAGCGCGTCGTTTTCCGAATGTCTTTGTCCCAACCAACCCTCGTGCAGCTGGCAGCGGCACCTGCATGTGGCAGGCAGTCGTTCTATTGTCAAGCCTGGTAGCCTGATAGTGGGTGCATTCGCCTCCGTGCGCCTTCCGACCGGAGGAGACACATAGGTGCAGCTCGGGTTCGATCCCCGCCGTTGCGCGCATTCGTATTTATGGGGTGCTTTGGCATTTGACAACATAATCGATTAAAGGCACACATTCGCGTCAGGCAACCACTTTCGCTACCTACCCCCGAACCACAATTCAGAGACAGGCCCGTACCTGTTCTGCATCTAGCTGCTACTTCTGCGCTGTGAAGTACACCGGAGCCTGTCACTGTATGTTGGCTTCGCATGTTGCGCCATGCTTATAATGTTGCGAGTCATCTTTCTCGTATTGTTTTATCGTTCCCTATATAAATATATATATACAGGGTGTTCCTATTTGTGTGTCCAAAACGCTAGGGTATGGTCAAACTCGGTGAGAAAATCATTTTTGCCAATGGGTGGAAGCCGGGAAAACTTTTGTTTAGGAGTGAGGATGAAATTTATAAAAGCAGTTATTCTGTCTTTTTTCTCCTACATAGTTGTGCAAAATCTACGTTTTCGGGAGAACCAGTTAGCGCACAAAGGAACCGATCATACCGGCGTGTTTGGCGGAAAATTCTGTACAATAAAGTATACATTACTAGCTTGCGTAGCAAAAAGCGAATAGCCAGATTAAGGAAAGTCATAAAAAGTCAAAATGTTACGTTAACGCTTTTTTGTGCAACATCGTAATTTTTTCCATTACGACCAAAAATGCACGTCCAAAAGACTACTCTCAGGCAATAGCAGATTTAATGCCCACTACATTCGTACCAAAGTGATGGTGCTGCGTTACGTAGTTGCCAAGTAACTAAGCTTTTTCGACAGTCATATCGAAAGCGAAGGCATGCATACTTGCATAGGGTGTATGAGAAAGTTAGGTACATATTTTGAGGTTTGGTAGAACTCAGCAAGAGAATATTTTTTTCTAATGGAAAGAGGGGGCGGAAACGTCTTGGCAAAATGCTACGGTTCTGGACGTGAAAACTTCAACGTGAAACATAACAACTATGACTGTCGAAAAAGCTTAGGCACTTGGAAACTACGTAACGCAGCACCATCACTTTGGCACGAATGTAGTGGGCATTAAATCTGCTATTGCCTGAGAGTCTTTGGACGTGCATTTTTGGTCGTAATGGAAAAAAATACGATGTTGCACTTTAAAAGCGTTAACGTAACATTTTGACTTTTTATGACTTTCCTTAATCTGGCTATTCGTTTTGGACACACAAATAGGAACACCCTGTATATATATATATATATATATATATATAGTCATTCATATCGTTATGTACCTATTTTAAGGTTTGGTAAAACTCGGCAAGAAAATACGTTTTCCGAATGGAACGAGGGGGCTGAAACACCTTGTTTAGGAGAAAGAGTGAAATTTATAAAAGTAGTCATTCTGCCTTTTTTTCTCCTACATATTTGTGCGAAATCGTTTTTGGGAGAACGCTAGCTTGCGTAGCGAAAAGCGAATAGTCAGATTACGGAAAGTCATAAATAGTCGATATGTTGTTAAATCACACGTTAACGCTTTTTCGTGAAAAATCGTAACATTTTTCTATTACGACCAAAAATGTATGTCCAAAAGACTACTCTCACGCAATAGCAAGTTTAATGTCTACCATTTTCGTACCAAAGTGATGGTGCTGCGTTACGTAGTTGTCAAGTAACTAGGCTTTTTCGATACTAAGTAATATCCATTTGGTGATGGCACCGTATGCCGGTGCAATAGTTACCTAAACAACTGCATCCAATTAGAATTCAATTTCTTCTGCAGTGTTACCTAAACAACTGCATCCAACTAGCATTGAATTTCTTCTGCAGTCAAGTTTTAACGGAGTACTCTTTCGACTCGGTTGCCACTGTGACATGTTACCGTTGAATGGCCTGCTGGAAACGCAACTCGAAACCGATCCACGTGATACTTATATCGTTGTTATTTCCGAAGAACGTCTCCCTCCATGTGCATACATGTATACACGCACAACTATCGGTAAACTCTTTTTCTAGATATAGGATAAAACAGAAACAGGCACTTTATTTGCGCAGTCGGCTCACCTAAAGATTCTACCCACAACAAAGAAGAAAAGGGTAGTCCGAAACTGCACGATAACTATCCGTCTGGATGCATACCTACCAGCCACCACGCGCCTATATGCTATACAATATCCGATTCGGTTCTGCTGGGACAGAACTTGCTTAAGCAAGTGTCGTTCACAGTGAGCGCCACAATACTTGAAGTCGCACGTCTACCTGTCTCTCTGTCTGTTTGACTGTCAGCTGGTACTCGGTTTATTGGCGTTGTACCTTGTTACCTTCCGTGCAACGAATAAACAATAAATAATTAAATAAACTAATAAATAAATAAAATCCGCTGCGGCCATCCTGCTTTTCACAAGTTTTCGATACCTGATAAGCTGGTCTTTGTTTAGCAGCATAGAGGAGATGCTGCGAGCTGCTGACTGTATAATTGTGTAATCTGACTGCATAATTGTCCATGTTGTATGCATACTCAATATGAGTGAAATAAATATGATGCATGCAAACAGAGGAGATTTGGCAGATAGAAGAACTCGGCGTACTAACGGCACTAGAAGCATAGTCAGCTGCATCCGCTATAGAACCTCTGCGGAAATCATTCGCTACAGAACATCTGCGGAGATCGGAGAAAAAGTGTTTCTACTAGTACAGAATACTCTGATTTTTAGTTACATTCGACGGTGTACAGAAACCGGATTGGAGCATTCATGTAACTGATATGTTGTGCACCGCAACATTGACAAGTACGTGATTCGTCAGCTTCATGGTGGCCAGGTCGAACACAAATTTTATGGTGAAATTCATGCATAGCGAATCGAAGAGTAAGATGCCGATTTGCCATATTGGGATGCTCTTCAACGTGTCCGAGGAGCATATGTAAGTGTCTCATGCTAACGGCGCCAAACGATGCCCAGCTTTACGTTGTGTTTTTAAAGCCCAATATATTACTGTGAAATTCTGATTTCACCTAGTTCTATTGTATATATACAATCAATTATTATTCAAATCAACATCTTGCTCTATTGTCAGATATTCATTAGTACCAGTTGATTTCCTTGACGCTGCTGACGTTCTCTTTTCTCCCCTCTTCTTTGTATAGCTACTTTGTTGTGTCTCTACCATGTTCGAGCAGACAACAGTGTCAGTGGAAGTCGGGGAAGAATTAAAGAAGGGGGGAGGGAAACCAGCATTAAAGGTAGAGAAAGATGCTCAGCGAACATGTTGCAATGTGCACTTTGGTGTTGGCTCCCGAGAAGGTCGGGTGGCGGAGAAGACATCGTGTGAACGACGTGAGACGTCGTAGGTTGCGGAGTATAGCCGCTTGAACGGCGGTTGGCTGGTGTTAAAGTTTTCCTTATTTTTTAATAAACCTTACGTTATTGAAAGCCATTCAGTTGTACTCTGTGAGATCCTCTACTACGTAGGCAGAAGATAGCATTTTCTGTTGACATTACAATATAATACACAAATAATAGCTGATGCAAATCGTCAACCAAGTTACGGAATTGCAGACAAAAGGGGCTAAGAGCTAACTAGAAACTCGTTGGTTAGTACGCCTTCCCACGGGGCGGCTCTTGTCCAGAACAATCTTCCCCGGATTGCAGAATTCCTCTCCACCCCCAATATAGGACCAGAGCGGCTATAATTGGCTGTTCCAGCGCTACCACCGTGGCAATCCACCTCTGCGTCTGTCTCACAACACTCCTTCTACCTCTACTTACTCCGTTACGAGTTCGCTTATATCAAAAGTTGACTCGAGCTATTATTACCTCTTCCAGTCTTGACCTTCGCACCTGTATTTGTATTTCTAAATCTGGCTTTAAGTTTTTGCACAGTCCGCGTATTGCTCAAAAAGTTTCTGGAACATTTCTGTTGGACACATATTGTGGAGCTCAGTCCAGACCGTATACTGCTATTAATAGACATTTTGACAGAAAAAAGTAACTCTTAGAAAAGGTCGACTAAACACGTCGGCTGTTTTCAGGTAAAAACAGCAACGACGATAACAAGCCGTCGATTCTCACAGCTCAGGTAGTCAACTCACAAGGAAGAGCGACAGAGATCGCTCTTCCTTGATTTTTTTTGACGCTCTGACAATCACATTTTAGACGCTCGTAATGGACTAAGTTGCCTGTGGCACGATATCGTCTAAATGCATCTATCGTCATCGCGTTCTCGTACTCGATGTTATATGGGCTTTCTCCAGCAGAGGTATGTAGCAGCAGGACAATGACGACCACGTCCAACAAATACAACCAACAAGGCCGAGGTTCGAACTTGCGTTTGTTTTGCTAACCATGGTTGCCATGGCAACGCCCCGTTTCAAACGGCGCGTTAGCCGCCTAAGCCACCGCCGCTACAGAAATTACAGAAGAAAACTCAGGTTAACGTTCTCCTCACTTGTTGCTTTGCATAAATGCGCATATGCAGATACGCAGAAAGCAACACATGAGTTCCTGATATTCAATGGCTAACATCCGAACACAGGGACACACATAGAGCAGGACAACGCCTCGTACTGAGCTCATTATTCGTAAAGTTGGCCATTTGCGAGGTGAGACAGGTACATTGATTATGTATATGCTTATTAAAACGCTCAATGAAGAATACAACTACATATATTGTAGTTAAACACACAGGACTTCTTGAAACACGCTAAGTCAAAATCGCTTGTTTTACTCAAACATGCCACTGAGTCAAAAGGATTAAAGTCTGCCCCGATTGACCAAAGCAAGAATGCAAAATGGAGGGCGGGAGAAAGAGAGACTGCGGGAAGGACAAGTGCTTATATACAGTCGCCTGCTACTACCAAGAATTCTTTGCATTAAACCTTCTCTCTTGTCTTTTTCAACTTTGAAGCCTGATGACTGCCCGAGACCCTAGTTGTAGGTTCGTGGTGACGTCGTTTCTGCTTGTCGACGGCTTCCCTTGTGATTTCAGTCATATATATATATATATATATATATATATATATATATATATATATTTATATATATATATATATATACATATATATATTGAGTGGTTTTTTTCGCGTTTCGGGACTGATTGTCTTGTCCGATTGCTCGGACCGACACACATCACTCAAGTGAGCGGCCCGAGCTGGCAGTGGACCTGCCGTGGGGATACAATACCTCTGTTGACTATCTTGTCAACCGTAAGCTCTCGTCTATGTCACTGTTGCCCCGAATTACCGTACTATTCTACACCAAGAGAAGAAGACACAAGCACTTTGCCTTACTAGTTAGCTACCGTCTCTCTGACGGCTCGACTGTGTAGTCTTTATTGCTGCGATTACGATCGAGGAGTGGTTGTCGTACGACTGAGCTCGTACGGTAGTGTCCGTTGGGTTTTTGAACGCACGAGCTGAATGCCGCTGACGCTGGTTGCCCGCGCAAATAAATGGATTCCAAACAAAGGTACTCAACGACGGCGACAGATACGGCTCTCATCATATAAATGCAACAACCTCTGTTATTATTACAACCTAGCTTCGATAGAGGGACATTTGCGCCCCAAAGGACAACGACTATTACAACTGCTACAACGAACTATATGTAGAACAACAACAACAACAGCAACCACAGGCGGCTCGTATCGGCCTGTTGACAGGCCGGCAGCTGGAAACCAATCGCTATCCAAGGTTACGATGATTTTCTTTTGACAAACGTTACTTGGCGTACGCTCTCTGGCTGGATGGATGGTGGTGTCGACAATAACGTTGTGGCTACGGACCGAGTAGCTCGAGTCCTGCCACCGCTGGTCCTGCCATCGTCACGGTCGACAGGAGCCGTTAAAGACAGCCCTCGTACCAGCTGTACCCCAGCAGCAGTTTCAACAACAACAGCACCACTCCCAGTTGCAACTGCTGCAGCAGCAGGACATCAGCGTCAGGCCAGAGAGGTACGAACAGAAGGACACACAACATTTGCGGCCATTTGCGGAGTTTGGCGTCACCGCCGTCGCATTAGTGCTCAGCGTCTTCTTCCTAAGTACTAACTACCTTGTCCGTCTAGCCTCGGCCTTGATTCGCTCGCACTCGTTGCTGGGTATATTTGTAGGGCACGGCCTTACGACGCGTCGAGCCCGGTGGCGTGGTGGCATGCGTCTGCGCCTCGCGACCAAAGGAGACACATAGGTGCGCGGGTTCGAGCCCCACCGTTGCACATTTGTATTTATAGGGGTCGTCCGTCTATAAAGCAATGCGAAAAACAGTCCCATGGACGTTAAATCTTGACTGAAAGTCAGCCCTGAAAGGCCTTACGACGCCCTACGACCCCCCAGCTGCGGCAACGAGCGGCAGCCTCGTGTGGGTGGTAGAATGGTCTGAGTGACTTCGTCTGCGGTGATAGCTAACATTATTATTACTTGATTAATGTTTAATTCTTACAACTGTGATGAATGAACGCCCTTACTTTTATCAGTCAATTGTCCGTGTCAGTCCATGGCGCCCACGTTTGCTCTACAAACAGCTACGGGCTTGAAACTATCTCCCGAGCTAGAGGAATGCCGCAAAAACCGGCATGCTTCAATTTTTGATGTGAGGCTATCTATGGTATCCTCTGCGGATTTCCCGCTTTTACAAACGCCGACATAATGCAGCGTTACGTGCTCTTTCGGAGAACCGGGACCAAATTAGGTCCTAATGGTTGTATCTGCCAATATGTTTGTTTCCTTTGTTCTATTTTTTTGCATCGTCATTAATAACTGATGACGCCACAGAACCAAATGAATTGATAAAATACAATGACGCAGTATAGCAGGCAGGGTGGGGTCCGCAGCCCTTCTAATACGAAGGCCCCCGAAGGCTATTTGGAGAATCCATACATTTCCTTTTCAACTAATGTTCAACACCTCGCCTAGAATGACCTTAGCAGTCTCGTCGTAAGCAGTAAGTATCTCGGTATAATTGAAAGTCGGGGACGCTCGTGACAGGTACGTAAATCTTGGTGAACCAAGACTGTGCCTCCATAGACAAAGGTCCGCCTGGGGGCGCATAGTTGTTAAACATGGGTAGATTCTTACAAAAGGCTGCCTAAGGTTGACGTTGTGAAGGTGGGATTTTTTCACACGAGGCGGGAGCACCTAGAACATCTAGGTCATTACGTAAAGCGTAAATTATGAATATTATTATTATTTGCAAGGCGCAGACGTGCGCTATAATTTAGTCGTACGGTAAACAATAAAATCGCTCGACCAGCTCATGGCGCCCACAAAAGAAGCTGCACTTCCCGTGCAAACACTCAAGGACTACTTAAAGTATTCGGATTTTGCTCCATGTTACAGCAATATGCCTTATAAACTTAAAAATCAAAATATTCAAACGGTCATGCCACGATCGGCATACTCGTACGGTGAATCAATAATATTTTCCTTTAGAAACCTGTTTATACGAACCTATGTACTCACTACGTACACCGTTAATTACTTTATTTTGTTCTGTGCTAAACATGGTAGTTTTTTGGCGTATTCGGCTTTACCTAGCGCATACTCATTGCATCGCAATACTTCGTCTGTGCGTTGAGCCCCCTGCACGTTCCAACGCAGCCGCCCCGCCGACGGGAGATTTATCGGGCTTTGCCCGAATAATGCTGCTCCGGCAGCGGTGTATCTATCTTGTGGGTGCTGCACATAGGCTTGTAAAGAGACAAGCTCTGTCAGTGTTTTATTACGTTTAGATTAAATGTACTTCTATTCCCCTGAGACATGTAGACAGAAACTTCCACAAGAGGCTTGATTTATTTTATTACGTAGTAACTACAGTGACGACACTTTATAGGGTGGCACTTTGCTAATTTCACACGCCCGCTTCGAAGCAAAACCTTGCGAGAAATCCTTCTAGAAGTTCCAAGCTTTTGTTTGCCTCTGCGCTCTACGCTAGCTGTGTCGGACCTGGCCGACAGCGCTTCGAAGCGGTGCTAATGATCTATCGCCGATTTAAGTTAAAGGTCATGGAACAGGTTCGTTTGTTAGGAGATCCATGCGGTCGAGCATATGCTTCTAGTCTGCGGGCTAAAAGCGCATTATTAAAAATGCCCTTCTGATATATGATTTAGGAGACTTTGGGAATGTATGAGGCACACGCGTCACTGGCAGCTATCAGTGAATAGTGTGGACTCGCACACCCACGAAGCGCGTCTTTTGTTTTACCCCTCAGGCTCGGAATTGCGAGTCGCATTTCGGCGACAACCTTGATCTATCTAGAGCGATCCACCACGTTCGGTCAACGTGTTTTAATAGAAAGTACGACGTCTGGCTTGCTGGCTAAACGACGTACTCAGCTTGATTACGTGCCTGGTAAATAGTCGTCAGCAGTAGCGTAGCGCTGGGACGGTTAACTTCGTGGCGGTCTGACTGATTGATCGGATACATGCCTTAACGCTAAGCCGGTTGGATTTTCGCCAGCACTTACGTTGCGCCGTTAAGGAAATACCCATATGTTTGTTATGGATGTTGATAATAATAATAATAATAATAATAATAATAATAATAATAAAGTTGGAACCCTGTTACGGATGCGTTCGTGATGGTGGTAAATGTGTAAGTATATGCCAAAACAGTACCTGAACTACCTGACCGTCGTTTAGCGTCCCGACCAGTCTACTGTGAACAACAACGCGCCGTAATAGACTGACAGAACCAAAAACATGGTACAATTGTGTAATTAGGTCTTCTACAAATGGCGTTGCACCACATTTGTTTTCGAAGCAACACAGCTCAAACGAGCATAAGAGTGTAACGTTAGGCGTATCCGTTTCTAGTCGTTAACGGAACGCCGAAATGTGATTTTTGATCAATCAAATTACTAATGCTCAATTTTCATGTACGTTCAAGTGATATTTAAAAACTTAAAATGGAAAAAAATATAGGGCCTGCAATACACACACGCACACATATAGCTTCGTCTTAATGTGTCGTTAGTGCTGCAAGCCATTTGAATTACACTGTGTCAAAAAGTATATATATAAATATATATATACATATATATAATTTTTCTAAAAATATATTACCGCGAATGTGAAGAAAGAAGTACGCGCGCATTAACCTTACGGAATAATTAAGTCATGTTTATCGCACAACAAAAAATATTTACGTTATCAATTGTTATCAGAAACTCCATTTGCAAAACTCGTTTTTACGAAATGTATTCTTTCTGCAGCACTTGCGCGTTCTGCTGAAACGGCCTAGCACGCCGGCAAACACAATGAGCCGCAAAACGAGGGACCAACAAGAGCTAAATTTACACGTGACCCAAATCGACGTTACTAAAAAACTTTGTCGATCAACATCAGCCCTTTCATGGCTTTCGACGTCGAAAGGATCTAAGAAAGCATGTCCAAAAAAGTACGTCGCGGGTATTTCATTACTTTGGTGGATGGGGCAAAAACCGCGCATCACAAAATCGCTATGTTAGCGGATTACGTGACGGAAAGTGCTTCTTTTGATTGCTGAGTACACACGTCTTATATTATAAAGCATGTAGAGCGCAGATTTGATCATAGCAGTAGTAGTAGTAATAGTATCGTCGAGCCCGGTGGCGTGGTGGCTTAAGTCTGCGCCTCGCGACCGGAGGAGACACATAGGCGCGCGGGTTCGAGCCCCACCGTTGCACATTTGTATTTATAGGGGTCGTCCGTCTATGAAGCAATGTGTCTATGAAGCAAAACAGATCCGTGGACGCTAAATCTTGGCTGAGGGCCAGCCCGAAAACTTGACTATAGAAGTAGTAGGCTAGAGGAAGGTGCTTTGATACAGATATATCCAAGAGACCCGAACATACAGACAAATTGCCACACGAGAGTTCTGTAAACATAGAATGATATACAGCGGATCGGAAAGCGTGGTCACGTCATTCATCCCAACCCTGTCGCAATTTGCAGCGTACGGCGTTCGAATCACTACTGACGCCAAGCGATTCGCGAAGTCTATGGCACGATCCTCTACGACCTTCTAGGTTAAGTACTGTTACGCGTTAACGTCTTTCACTGGCTTGGCTTTAATTCACTGACGCCTCAGCTATCTTTTAATCTCTATAAAAGGTCTATCTTTGTCCAGCCATGTGTAAGCATTCATGTGCGGCGACTAGCTTATTTATCAAATTTGAGACGCTTCAAATTGTCATTTAAACGGGTCGATGTTCTGTATTTCATCAGGGGGGCTGGCGAACCTGCTACGCTGATATCAGAATTTGCTGCCGGTTCAATCCAGACGTTTTGAGGAGATCTTCCGTAAGACAAATCCGTACCTTCGCCATGCAGGGGGTAAAGACATATGCGTACTATAAGCGTTACCTATTCTAATTTGAAGGCAAATAAAAAAATCTCACGAAAGATCCCCTTCAAAGTGCCAGCTCCTCTTACTGGCTTAGAGTGGAGCGATTGTGGCTATTGGACCGTTAGCGCAATAGCCAAGTCCGCGTTTCGTCAATTATGCATGTTCGTTTTGTTAATCATCATGTTGTTATTTTACCATAGACCCATGCATGCGCTTCTTTCATCTACCTACAGCGCGTGTCAGTAATTTATTGATGACGATATGCTCACGTTCACTATATACATATATCGTGTTCGGGCTCGTAGCTAATTTATCTGGCTTGATTATCTGGCGCATACTCGTACATATCAGTCGTTGTGCACTGTTTCCAGTCCCAATATCTAACTCCTAATCTGTTCCTGTCTGTTCTGGCCACTGGCCTCAGTTTGTTTTTACGAAAATATATAATTTGCTCAAGTTAATCTTACTTGTCTATGGGACGCTACACGGAGTATGCGTATGTAGTTTGTGTTGCATACTCAGCCGAGGCCGACCTGCTCTGCGTTCAGACTGCCAAGTGATCACGACGCGATGAGGCTGCGTGACGAGACCTCGTCGCTAGGAGCCAACTCCCCGAGGGAACCTTCACCTCGTGCGCCGCCAAATACGCGTCGGCCGCAATCGACCGATACATGTGGCAATTCCCCCTTGACTATGAACGCTTGAACGCCCCGACGGAACTTTCTTCACTCCTTCAACACCCACTTGACAGAACAGTTACCTTCATTAGCTAATAAACAACACAAGCAATCCAAAACAACAGACGTCATTGTTGTCCCGTTGTCAACACAGTGTGACGCCGAGTTTGCTGTTGTGTTTAGTAGCTTGTTAGTCTAGCTGACAAGCTAACAATGAATTAACTACATCTGAGCGTGACTGTGAGATACAATAAGGTGGCAGGCAGCCGTTTGACGATGCCAAAACGGCTCAGATGTTAATTCAGAGCTTTGTATAGTTCAGGTGTATTCCACTATTCTAGAATGGGGAATATCTTTAATATTAAATTATATATCTACGATAGCCGCCACCAATTGATTAACACCTGTTGATTTTTCTAAACAGAATACATAACAGTCTGGTGAAAAAAGAAAGTAAGGCGGTCGTTTCCAAAGGTCTCCATGGTTGGGTTAAAACGAAGTGCACAAATCTGCCAAGTTCGCCTGTTGGCTGCTGAGCGAAAACACAACCACTCATATGGCGGCTATTCTAGGAAACTAATCTAATTGTAGGCCAAGGCCGAGGCGAAGTTGATACACGTACATTTCTGGTTCTTCGTTGCATCGTCACAGAATCGACCTTATTATGCGCTGCTGTGCATACGGATAGCCCACGTATATGGCAGGAGGCACGTCCCCATACATACATATGTACATACACTTCACCCGCTGCCCTGCATACACTTATATATAACGGACACTCATGATATTTATTTGCCTGCAATGCATATAGGCGTATTGTGCATACTGCTAGAGATCAGAGCATGCTATTGGACGCTATAGAAACGTGTAGCAAAGCTTGTGGCGTTGGCAAGTCATAATATAGACAAATTGTTGGCAACGAAATACCAACGAGTTCCTATATTTTGTGTCATTTTTCTTGTTCAGCGTTGGTATCACAGTGTTCGTGTTTTCTTCTTGCCCATTAGCTTCCATTTTATTCCAACGTCTAGCGACACGCATGAGCTCGAATCCTCCGCATGACAAAACACGGCGAACACAAACTGGCTAGTCAACCCCAGCTCCAGGGGTCTCGTGTTGGAACTAGTTGCTAGTCGCAAGAATACGAGCGCTCGCGGCGTGCACGGCTAACTTTCGCGTAAAAGTTGGTCCCAATCACGGCCCATTGGATCTGCATCACACCAGAGTAGAATCGACTACATGTATGCATGTCATCTATCTATGTAAATATTGTCGGCAGGACAAAGTGGAAAGGTAACCTACGAGTATCTTGTACTCGGAGTTGCAAGTTCAGTCCTAGAACCACACATACCCATTTGAAGCGTGTTTTCTTACAGATTTTTTTTTACAGATTTAGGTTAAACTTATAATACATCCACCAAATCATTCATATCAAATCCACTAAACCCACATTCCTTCTCACCCCTCACACGTATTGCTCTGCGTTTTCTCGACCATCTGAGAGGTGAGCTTTCTTTACCGCTCCGCTTGTGCAGTCCCGACGTGAGAAAATACGCCGAATTTACGCCGAGGGCATAGCTGTCCCGGTCTCTCCTCCCTCGGCACTTCATCTTAACTGCCGTATAGCGGGCGACTCTCTATTCGTTTCTGCATGGACTTTTCTAGTTCGATCTTGCGATATATATATATATATATATATATATATAATTTTTTTAGAGTCTACGTCGAGGGCTCTTGGACTAACTGGCGCAGCACCAGCAGCGGTACTCCAAGGGTACCATCCAGTGAATGTGGTGCCTGCCACATGAGGCCACAAAGGTCGACATCGACAAAACAACTGTCGTTGCCGCAATCATGATGGCATCAGACGTAGTAGTAGTAGTGGAAATACTAGAAGTGGAAGTTGTAGAACTAACGGCCTTGCCGATAGTGGCCGAACGAGGTAAATCGAGGAAAGCAATATCCGACTATGGTGGTTGGTCAACCAGCACCAGCGGGACCAATTTGACAAACGGCGCCAAGGAAAGCGATGGGACGCCGGAATAGGTGTTCGTCTTCCGTTTGAAAAGACGACGCTACGATTCGGCCACGTCTGGCAGACGACACACTCTGTTTAGAAGCTCAACGTTGAGTCGCCACCGGACTACGAAGAGGCTAAGTACCGCTCGCTATATATATATATATATATATATATACATATATACATATATATATATATATATATATATATATATATATATATATATTGAAACATGTAGACAATTACTCGTACATGATTTACGTCAGATGGACAGTGCATCGCTATTTAATGCAATTAAGCGTCGTTCCGCAAACAACCAATCAACAAAAGCATTACGCGTAGCTCTCTCTCTTTCTTTCTGTATATATATATATATATATATATATATATATATACGAGTGACGTAGAACTAGTGAATGGAATTGTTGCCGCCACAGCATTACGGTGTTTTGAGCTTATCCAGTTATGTCTTAAGGTCTTTACTGTTTTCTAATCATTCTATTGCAGAATACAGCACGCCGTATTCGATTGGTATTGCCTTTCGTGTATATTTCGATCGATTTTACATGTGCTCATTTTCTAGTTGTCCATGTAACTGCTTCTGTCGTCGTTTGTTAGTGCTATATATATATATATATATATATATATATATATATATATATATATATTATCATATTTATTTTTCGTTTATTACATTATGTTTGTGGGACACATATTACAAAAGATTAGCTAAGCCATTGGTGTTATTGTTATCGTTGTTGTCAATACTGCTACCATACCGCTGAGATTCGGCTGTCATGTTACTGTCACAATGACTGTCGGGGAAGTCTAGGAATTTGAACATGTCCTGCCCTCGGAGCCTCGTTGAAGGTATGTCTTACGGCGTATCTTCATTATTATTACTTCATTATTATACGGCGTAACTTCATTCTCCACCTATCCACGAGGAGGTGGAGATTTCAAGACCGTAGAGGACGGAGAATAGTCTAGAATGACAAATAATTTTCATACATATTTTTAAACCGTTGTTTTTATGTGTGGGCTCCTGCTGTTGCTATTGTAGCCACAGGTAGACTTCATGAGCTGTTGCACTCATTTGTTAGCTTTGGTGGCGGTGGTGTAGACTGTGGTAGTTCGTAATCTTTTCAGCTAAGTACTAAACTAAAATTAGTGTTGTTCTCATTAGTGCTGCGACTGTTCCTAGTTTTGCTGCTGTAGTTCCAGTAGTAGTAGTAGTAGTAGTAAAGTTGAAGTAGTATTAAAGAATGGTTCCAGTTCCTCGCCTATTCCTGAGGCCATTTAGGTGAGAGGTTTTTAGTGGGTATTATGCATTTTTTCTCTCACCAAAAAAAAGTACTAATAGAACCAGTAGAAGCGTAAATGTAGTACGAATTATCGCTGTTGACGCTGGGTCTCTACAGTCCTAGATAGTGTCATTGCTCTTCTGGCTGTCTGACATAAGCCAACAGTTTCAGGGCAAGGGCGGTTGCTCTTACCGCGTTCATACGCGGTGCTATTGATCGCTCCCTCTCGCACGTCGGCCACAATGGCCCGACGCACCTGTATGTCGATCGGTGGGTAGATAATTGAGTGCGTGTATAGAGATGTACATCATTTAGTCACACACACACAACACACATACCTTAATCAGTGTTACTCTCTCTCTCTATATATATATATATCTCCCTCTCTCTATATTTCTCTGTATATCTAATCTCTGTACACGTTTGTTTATTGTTCGGCGGCGAATTGTCATCATCTCGCCCGTAACGTCTAATCGGTCGGCTGGACGCGGCAGTCTTCGGCTGGTGGGTGGCGTAAGTGGCGTCTGATTACCAATCACAGTCACAGTCGGGCAACCCGTTGCGCGAGAGTGGTAGCGCATTCGACTAGTTCATGCCCTGAGGCAGCGATTCAATAGATAGGCGCCGCCCGCCACATACGTGTGCTCGTACAATCTGACTTCATTTGATGACCACGTTTGCCGTGCACGCTAATTAGCGTCAATTTCACACGGACACGGCTGGTCTAAGCGCACAATCAATGAAAATCCTGGGGTTATTCATACCCCGTAGAAGGGGTCCCGCAGAAGGGGATCTCCCGACGCCGTCGCATATTTCACCTATTTAACGCAAAAGTAGTAGTAGTAGTAGTTGCTATAGGAGAAGTGGGACGGCCTAGAGGGGAGTTCTCTGGTCGTCAGTCTCTAAGTCAAATTCACATTAAAGGCCAACGATTGGCTAAATCGGCCCGGGGGAGAACTAACCTTCCCTACCGCCCAGGTACGGATGAGCACGGGGTCACGCTTCCGCTCATACCTGTTCAGGACCGAGAACGCTCCCAGCCCCGTGTGCGTCCACCGCGGCGATAGATTCGAGTCTTTTTTTCAGCCCAGAACACAATTCTGAAGTGTCCAGCATGGGCGGAGCAGCGCACCTTAGCGACGTTTTCAACAAGACCAACACCGAATACGCTATGGGCCGGACCTGTCAAGCGTCTGCAAGCCAATGCAAGAGTCTCTGCCCCAGTGGCAAGAAGCGACGAACATTTTTTATTGACGTACTGATGTTCAAATCTATGGCGAACAATCGCCGCACTATGCACACCCCTCAGGCCTCCGGGGAAGAAGCTATGAGTAGACCCTCCCCCCCCCCCCCCCCCGATAGTTTGAAGTATTTGCAAAAGCAGTTTCCGGTCGGTGAGGAATAGAGAGACGACTGGTTTTTAGTGGGTTAGAGCGCCACTCTACCGACTCATATTTCCAGACGAGTTTCCTGCTGGGATGTTCGTTTGTGTTAATCGCATATCTCAATTACTCCTCTGCCAAAAGGAAAATATTCGCTTCCATCTGCATCACAAGGGGTTTAGACGAACGGCACCGTCTTGTCAATCAATACGACAACAACGGTCACCACGATATAACACAGGGTTTTACCAGCCTCTGCTGTACCTGTGCGACTCCCGCTTTTACGACGGCAGCCATTTTTCGAGGTTCGGTTAAGAGGGGGTTCAAGACATAATATAAACCCTACTTCTTTTCAGTGCTGCCTGCTAGAGAACTAGCATATGCAATCCCTTTGGAATTACCGAAATCTTTGAAAGTAGTGGCACACGCCTTGTACATAATCGAGATGCTGGTAGAGGGAAAAAACATAAACGCTTTCGTAGCCACAAGCCGCGTGTATGGTCCATAGACCGAGAGAAGGTACTAAGTAACATACATCGTGGACAACATTGTTTACAGCGCATCGTTCTAGTTTGTCCTTAATCTACGGAATACCACATTAAACCCCCTCCCAAACCCCCAAAAATGAAAATACATGAACAAAGTGCTGGCAAAAACAATGTCCTATAAGCAAGGAGCAAGCTTTCAAATCTCGATCATCCTCATGCGACGCAACGCAAAGAGCACTGCTTAGCAGTTTGGCACTACGTTTTCAAGGTGGGACTGTCCATCCATATTCTCATGTAATATAAAACCGAGACACTATTTTCTGTTCTAACACTTGCGGTTATAACAGAAACAGTAAGCTGTTTCTGGAGCAGAAACAGCTTACTGTTTCTGTTATAACTGTTTCTGTAAGTGCAGTACCCTCTGTCGTGGTCGAAGCGTATAATTGCCCATGCGTTTTCATCGTTTAAGAGAAAGGCATAAATGGGGAGGCCATTAGGTAAAATGTTATCTAAAATACTGGACAGATTATCACTACGAGTCTGGATTAGATAGTACAAAATCCGTTAATTTAACTTTCCAAACCGGGACGCCTGTTGACATGTATACATAGAGCCGGGAACTACCTACCCTCTTCAACCATGTCTCACTGATCATGGCCGCGTCAACGGCGGAACCCTCATGCTTCAAAAGTTTTGTCAATACTTCACACCGACTCGATTTTTTAAGTAATATTTTAAAGAACAATGGAATTTTTCAACGCTGATTGGTGAACCGCGCAGATTTGCTCGAATTTAAGGGCCGGAGGACGTCTACAACAACCAACGATCTCACAACTGCAGCGTAAGTCAGGGGCGCCGGAAAGATGCGTTCAGCACGGATCGCAGGACTTCCATTAAGTGTGGAAGAACCAGCCGCCTCGATATTTATGGCGGCGGGAAGCTCCTTGCTAACCTGACGTAAGAGGTGACCTTCCATTAGCGCCTTCTATTTATCGATTTCACACGCCCGAAGCGAACAAGATGCCGAATAAAACGAGTGAGAACAGCGGCAGTTTATAAATTTAGACGTTTGCTTGTAGTCTTCTACAGCCAGGTGTCCGTCTTGCGGTCATACTATGCCGTACAGAAATTGCTCCTCTTAAATCGCTGATAAACTGCTGAAAACCCCCCTTTATAGAAATATTAAGAGAACATTGAAACAAGTCGTTCTTGAACAGTCCAACTTCTTGGTCACCGTTCGATTTATTGTGTGGCCGTTAATTCTCGGTTTACTCAGGATATATATTAGGGCGATGCTGTCATGAGTGGCTGTCAAATGTTAAAGCTCTCGCACGTATTCTCATGTGTTAATACTCGCAAATCCAGGCACGCTGCCGTGGCAAGTGAATTGGCAAAGAACAGCCTTATTGTGCGGTTTAATGGCAATATATTGACGGCGGCAATTCTTGATGACAAAATTCTGGAATTGCAATCTGCGTATCAACTAAGGGAGTAAAACACTACCACTACCAGCCTAATTGTTTCGATCTTCTCTAATGACCTAAAACTTGCTATTTTTCAACAGCTTGGCTAATGAGACGCTACCTGACCGCAAGGGTTCTGCAATTGAGGCCACTTCAATGCTCTCAGCGGCCGAAAACAGTCGTAAATATCACGTCTCTTTTTTTGGTTACTCTAAAATTAAAACATTGTTTAAGAAGGTTGTTTTTTTTTAATATATACTTTCCTCCGTCCCATACGGACTTGAAACTTCCCGTGAAGCATGCCTTTAGTGCACCGAGGGCCGGACATATTGAGATATCTAGGGTTTCCCTAACAGTTCTAGTGGCAGCAATATGACCGCTGACTCTCAGCGGTATAATGTCGATCATCTATTCTCGATAAGCATCGCTCACAGAAAACTCGATCAACAACATCGCTGGGATCGAACCGGCGACATCCAGGTACATATCAGCCATGACTAGCGCAGTAGTCCCCTAGGCCTGGGACCTCCACGTAAAGTGAACTATCGTGGGCGTAGCTTGTCGTGATCTTATTTTAATTTTACTTTTTAAATACTGAAGAAGTGGTAAATGGCGAGGTATATATTTAATATATAATATATTTATTGTCACCGGCTGTCCAGAGGGCTAATGTGCGGCAGCTATAGTGCTCAAAATGAGGGTGGGCTGACTTGGGGATAGGCTCGGCCTCTGTCGCACGTCACGCACGTCATAAAAACGTTCTAACAACACAATTGTTAACCCTATACATGAACCTAAAAGATCTCTATGATAACGAGCGATGTATGTTTGTACATTTAAGCCTAGATATGTAGATCGATTGGACTCAGTCAGTCAGAGAGAGAGAGAGAGGTGAATACGCAGAACTATAGATTTAGAAACTATCGTCAGTATCGTGCTTGACCTGCCGCGTGAGCGTATGTCAGTTTCACGCCACTCGTAGAGTCAACCTCTGTGCTCTGCTCGTAAGCCGCACACAACGCTGGACGGCGTACTAGCTAAAGGTAAGCAAAGTGATTGCAACTTCGTACGTGCTGCTACTAGCTACAAACAACAAGTGATTTAATTTGTTAGCTAAGCTGACAGCAAGGACATGCGAGGACAGTGGTGGTGATGATGATGATGATGATGACAGTTATAATGATTTACCCAACCACCAACCTACAGTTGTTTATAGAGACTGGCGCCTCATTGGCTCAAAAACTGAGAGTGCACGGCCGTACTCAGCAGGCCTACAGCTGCCATGAAGCAACCCAGCTTGAAGCACGAATGCGTCGTGTCACCTAAACGCTGCTGCTGCCGCTGTCTGATGCTTAGGGTCAATAGGGCAACCGGCACACCAATCGTGAAACCCGTGCCTCTCTTTCGCTAGGCACAGGTAAAGTGATTGCGGTACAATTTTTACACTGAAGACGTTACTCTCTGTGTGCATATATAAATATATATATATATGTAATCTCACTCCCTTTCCATCTCTCTCTCTCTCTCTCTCTCTCTCTATATATATATATATATATATGTAGAGTGCGTATTCCTATTGCGCGAGCAGTGATGCTAGCCATCATTGCAGCTCGTCCAAACGCCTTACTAGCGTGGAGACTGCCGGCAGCATTAGCTGGTACTGATTAGTGTACATGCTCGCGGCTTCAGTATCATTTATTGATGAACTCGTAGACCGCTTTAATTTGCCGCAGACAGTCGCTCTGGAAACGTTTCGGCATGAGTATTCTCAAAAAGTGTCTCTAATTCCCAGAGAGTTTTATCTATCACCAGCTATGACTAACCAGGCCTGGAAGGACGCTCTCCGGCCATGTCGTCACCTCACTACTCGCTACAGTGTTCACTCACTCAATCGCTACAGTGATTTCATCATCTACTATGCCGGTCTGCTGGGTTTCATGAACCCAAGGAGGACTGCAGATGCCGTCGTTGTGGCGGCCCATGTCCCCTCTACCACCTACCTGATTGTACGAAATCTGTGTCGCTTTCTCAGCTTGAGCGAGAATGCTCATAACTCATTTTACCATGTTTGTTATATATACTATGTTCGTATTTACATACCCAAACAGGGTGCATTTTAAATAAATAAATAAATTAGCTGGTACGATCGCACGCGATGCACGATGCGTGCGGGACGATTTCACCACCACAAGCTTGGCGGCAACAACAGCAGCAGCATCACCCAGCCAGAAGTTCTTCTCCAGGTCTCCCGACACAAAAATGTCACCAACAACACCGACGCGCTGCAAAAGCGTGGCACGGAGCGCTATCGTTTTTTTACGATTACGACACCTTCCAGCGGACGGCTCGGAGGCAGTCGTGACAATAGGTCGTCACACAGTAGTGAGTTCGTAGTTAGTCTGAATTCGCAACAGTGGGGAAGTGACAGGCCAAGCTAATGACTAGTCGCGCTAAGGCTAAACACTAACGAGCCGACAATTATCGATGCGGTTTGGCCGATCGCAAACAGCAAATAATAATAATAATAACTATCCATGAAATAACGAGGACACACATTCACACCTCATAATTGTGTTGAAATAATAATAATAATAATAATAATAATAATAGTAATAATAATAATAATACGTAGACGTGTAGGTCAGCATGCTATGCTCTGAAGAGCGAGGCAGAACTGCCTTGCAGCGAGTCGCCACGACCACATTGGGTGGTCGACAACAATGTTGGCCCAATGTCGAATGACTTTGGCGCAATGCGTCGACTGCAATTGCATTGTGGTCTCACACGGGCCACAGTGTACGGTAGGCGCCAGGAGCACTTTCCCTTGCAGCATTCCCATCGTTGCATCTAGTGCAGCTACATCAAATCATGCCTACCTGTATGTCTATATCTCTCTGTCTCTGCCTATCTATATATAATATATCTCATTCGTAGTAAACAACGTTTTTGCGCAAATTTTTGATGTCGTTGAATCCTCCGTCTTGGCAGGCTTGGCTAGCCGGCCTACCGAACTCACTGAGTGACTGACTGACTGTAAAGCCCATCATGCAAGCTCAGCAGGCGGGATTCTGCTGCTGCTCCTGGTTGTATGCCAGCCGTGCAGAATTCGTGCTGAATCAGACGATCTTTGACGGTGTGGTTAATTTTGACGTGCAACGCCTCGTTGCCTTCTCTCCTGTGAAATGGAACCTAAGATTCAAATTCGGGACACATCCTTAGATAGACGAGTAGTCGCAACAAGGGTGTATCAAGATCGTGTATCGCAGAATAACCGCTGTCTTCCGAAATCCGACTCTGCAACTGAGTGCGGCAAGTGTGCCGATGATGGTCTATCAATTTCTGTACTAGAGACCTCATTGTAAACCATAAACTAAAGTCCAAATGAGGTGCTAGCTCAAAACGTGATTCGCCTGAAGATGGGGCAGAAGGTACCGACATATATATATATATATATATATATATATAGCTTGAACACCTCCTGCACTCAGAAGTCTAATAACGTCGCACTGCACCTTTTGATTTGAACCTACCAATCTTCAACCTATACTACTTCAATAATAATAATCATTATTATTATTATTGAAGTACAGTTGTCCTACTACATAAGTATCGGTCGTTGCGTATATATTCAGCTATCGAACCAGCTGTTGCTTCCCTGCCCAGTCACTAGGAAAATCGTTGGTGTTACTTTCTAGAGTCACAGCGCTTCGATGAATAAGCCCCGGTTAGTCCACGCTTAGCACCTCGTTAGCATGTAAGAGTCGATGTATACTAGGCGTGAACCCCGTATTAAAATTATTAGCATGACCTTTTTGAATGGCAAACCATCGCGCTGTATTGGCTCTTAATGACAACGTGAAGACAAATGTCAAGCCCATATTATTATTATTATTATTATTATTATTATTATTATTATTATTATTATTATTATTATTATTATTATTATTATTATTATTATTATTATCATTATTATTATTCAGTCACACGACACCACTTTAAACAACGATCCGACCCTCATTGCTTCGAGTAATAGTGAGAGTCCTCTCTAACATAGTCAAACCGGTCTCCGACCTTGACCAGCACTTCTTTCAGCCGGGCGTGAAGCCTAGCGTAGGTGATGGATTCTCATCGGGGCGTCCGAGCAGCGGGACACGACAGCTCACTGTCGAAACGAATGGCAGCAACAGCGCAAAAAACCGGATAATTTTCTCGGATCGGAGACACAGCTACGCGCGAAATGCCTTTGGATGCCAACACCTTTGGGCGGGTCGGGCCGCCCATTGCATTATAGATATTGCGCTGACCCTTCAGTGTCGCTCGAATTGTTCATTGCAATAATACAAATTACACCAATTGTTGTTGTGTTGTTGATGCGCTAGTTATTGCTTTCGTGCTATTCACGTTGGTGGGGCTTAATTAAGATGTCGGCATTGCCTAGCGACAATAGAAATTCGAAAATCGCGCCGCAGGTCAAAGTCGAGCCCGCGGACATCCAGAATAGAACGAGATGCATTCCTCTTCCATTTGCAGCTGAAGCAGGCTTACATGAAAGATGTCTGCGCAGCACAAGTTCCCCGTCAAACTGTCTGGTTGTCCCTCGCACGCTCTAGAGACATCCAGTCAGGCCACTGTTTTTCCGTTCTGACTTTGTACTGATCAGGCCACGGTTTGTGAAGTTAAATCTTATTAAGTTCTCTCTCTCTTTCACACCTGTCCGGAGGCCTCCTTAGGCGTGCAGGACCGCAGTGTGGTTCAAAATGATAAAGGAAGTTTCCTGCCAGTCTGAACTCAGATCGAAACGCTTGAATCGTGGTAGATGGCTGCTTGTACACATACGGATGGATCACTAACAAAAATGGGAGAGCACGGGGACGTTAGCGGCTTCTATTCGGCCTGTATCTACTGGTGTTCAAGGCGGTGAACGAAAGATGATAGGAACTAGGTGGGCATATGTATGCCGAGAACGCTTTCACTTGATGGCATCGGCCAATCCCTTGGTCTCGGAATGTAGCGCGCAGGTGAGCCGTAACGTCGTTGCGTGGTGGTATTCCATCGTGCCTGAATAACATAATGTTTGTAACATTTCTGAGCAGAAACTTTTTGGAACGGCTGGTAGATTTTTCAGAAAGTATTTGCTCGACGATGTGGTTCCAGCACGATAGAACACCAGCACACAAGAACGCTACCTTCGGAATCCATGGAATGTCCGCCAACCTCAAACATGGTAGTCAAAAATGTGAACGGTCTCAAACAACCTCAAACACCGCCCACATACGGTGACCTAGTTCCGACCACGATCTTTAGTTCATCCTATCGAACACCGCCAGATGCAGATCGTATCATATCAGCCGTTAGTATCATTCCCCCCCCCTCCCCCGCCCAACATGGGACTCTAGGGGAATCCGACATCGGGGCGGGCAAAATGGCTTATGGAAATCATAGCACAAATCGAACCAACATTGATTTGATACCATATTTATTCCCATTATATGCGCAAAATCATTAGGTTTATTTTTGCTAATTGTAATTGAAGATGTTTGAATATATATATATATATATATATATATCAAACTTTATAAAGTCATACAATATAATAGTAATAGAGTAATTGATGAGTTAAACAAACATGCCCGCATAGACTACAAAGGAAATGATTATGGACGCGCTTCCGCAAGTTCTCCGTAAAGAGCAGTGTCCTTGCTGCGACGTACACCACGGGTACGCCTGGTCGTGAGGGCGCTCGAGGCGTCCTTCAGGAAGGCCGTCTCGAGTGCGATCTAACTTGGCAAGGTTGACGCCTAAGTCGGATACGGTCATAGGTCGAGCCGGAGGAGACACATAGTTGCGCGGAATCGAGTACCACCGTTGCACATTTGTATTTATGGAGGTCCGTCTATAAGGCAATGCGAAAAGCAATTCCGTGGACGTTAAATCTTGGCTGAAGGTCAGCCTGAAAACTTTACTTAAATACGGCCATAGAACATGCATGCCATAGCTAGCCGTAGGTCTAATCTTAATATCAAAAAGCTAAATGGCGCCCGATAACGGCAACTTGTGAGGTGTCGGAATACTATGGAATGCCGGATGCCCTTTTTGAACCTGCTCATGGGTATGATGAGAGGCGCTCACCCCTGTGACCTCGCCGCCCAAATGCGAGCAGCGAAATACAGACAAACATTGTACGATACCGACTGGCAATATTCTGCGTGTTTGTTGATTTAAAGTCTGCATAGTTTGCGTACACCACGTCGCGAAAATATTTATTTTGCATACATTGGGATACTCAAGAGTCCCGCCGAGAGGTGCTCAATATAATGGCTAGCAGTCTTCAGAACGGAACAGCAATATGAGATGATGATAATGATGATGCGTCCGAGCAAGCCTTAATTAGTCAAGGTTATCGAAGTTGGTCAACAGGATAATCTCGGGCTACCACTATTCTCAGTTTTAATTTTCAACTTCCGGGCCACTTTTGTAAGTAGCCATAAGCTGCTGAATTGTATGGACTTTAAATCAATCACTTCTCCCAGTAATGGCCATGTTTATGGTTTTAGATTTAGACGTTCAAAATTAAACGCCACATGATATCGCTGTTTGCGTACTTTTAACAATACGACTATTTTCATTTCGCTTCCATACGTTGGACGTCATTCTGAAGCCAAACTTTTCGTCCTAACACGCCAACGTTTTTCTTTAACAAAATCTTCTTCTCAAATATTATTAATTCAAAAATATTGCATATATATTTATTTATTTAGTGATGGCATATATATATATATATGCAGTATTAAACAAATTTGAGAATAAAATATTCGTTCGTGGCACATTGTATCGTTGTACTTCCTTATTTTGCATTAAGTTAATGCATATACATTAGCATTCGCTTATTTGCATAATATATGCAAATGTATACTTATACAGTAATTTGGAATAAATACATTATTATTAGCACAATGCACTGTTGAAATTATTTTAGACAATAGGTATATAAATAAAAATAAGTATTTAGTGTTTAACAAATGTGTCTTACGTTCGTGTAACTAGAGACGCCTATATGCGCTTATACCCGAACGTTCGCAGGCAATTTTTGCCACTGTTTTCGGTTAAAAAACAGGCCTTATTTGCATCTTCTTGGAGTCAAATACCCGGTGATTGAGTTTGTGTCAGTAATTACACATATTCTTTACATTCTTTTTAGCTGGCGTAGGTGTCATAACAGACGAAATGAGCATCTTCTGAAATAGTTGAAATCAAAAATACTCTAGTTCTTCTCTAATTCCGGGAAGCTCGTATCGATATAATAGATTGGTTGTATCTTCAAAACATGTAGATTTCTCTGTAAATCCAGCGTGTCTGTATACATATGCTTTGACGCTATGCTCGGATACCGCCGATATAGGGGCGTACGCATGTAGAGATGTATATATATATAGGATGCAGATCGTATATCTGATTGTAGTTAAAACAAAGCCCTTGTTATATATATATATATATATATATATATATATATATATCCTAGTAGCAGGCAGTATGAGGAAGCAAAATTAAATAGAAAGGAACAAGACAATGGTTGGGAAGAAAACGGACGAGGTCACGAATTCACTTGTTGGCGCACCTGTACAGTTTCGGTTGTGAAGCACTCATTTGCATGGAATTAGACCTGCAGGTAAGCAAGCAAAACAAAGTAATGAAACGCCAGGTAGCCGTCTTCACACTTGATACAAGTTTCATCTTTTACCAGCTTCCTTCCTCATATGCCCCGTTGGGAGTTCTTAAACTCCAAGCCGACCCAATTTGCAATGCTGGCGCCACAACTAAGCTCAGATAACGACAGTATTGACAACTGGACAAGACTACAATATGAACTTATTCTGAAGTTAATGTCTAAACTGTTAGAGGTGGTCCGGTCCGTTCATTCTCGCCCTTACTTCTCTGCCAAAGATATCCGTAACAATGCAAATTTGGTTTGAAACTACGAACTAGTTTAGAAAGTTTGACCTCCGATCATATGTTTGCTGCGGGATAGTTGTGTGGATGATTGTGGTGGTGATGATGATGGCGATCACACCACACTAAAACATTTGTATAGTTTGACGGTCCTTGGTTACAATGACAACAAATGCCTGGATCGGGCCAGGCTATATATATATATATATATATATATATATATACAGTATACATGTGTGTGCATATATTTTGCCCATGCATACGTGTGCTGCATGTACTGACCTCGAGACGTCGAACCGGCAGCTGTTGCCATAATTTCGCCAACGCCGAGATTCTTGAGAGCAGCATTGAATAGCGAATTCATTGTGGTTGAGTCGTCTCGTCGCGCTCGACGAAGCCGAAACGAAGATGAATCGAGATGACTTGTGACTCCTCTCTCACGTATCCAAATCGGACGGGAACAGGCAGAAAACAATCAGCACAAACAACATCAAGAAACGCCACAGCCACTCAGCTGCAGCAATGCACGCACAAACAACCGATTGACCACCAGTCGACCGACTAGATCAACGAGCGGATAGACAACAACTGTGACACCACCAAGGCGTCATGGTTCATCTCACGATTACCATGGCCGCCACGATTCGATCCCCATCACGTCTGGTACTGCCTGCAACACACCTGATGAGGGTACTTTGCCACCACCTGACATCTATCGTTGTCGCTCAAACTACCCGAACTGTCAGATGCGATCTGCGGTCGACTCGATCACAAGTATTCCGCTCCGAGTACATACTCCGAGTACGTCGAACGAAAAACGGAAACGCGGCGAGCTGTCTTCATCGTCATTGGCCCGGGTAGCACAACCACCTATTCATTGTAGGACGCGCTTCAACTTCAACAACAACAAGAACAACAACACCCGTCACAACGACGTCTGCCGGATGCTGCAAAAGCACAGGACAAGTATGGGGTTCTGTTCGAACGCGCACACGTCAATACCGACGACGACGATAAGGAGACGAGGTAGCTGACGCGGCGGCCAGTTCCAGCGGTCGCAGCAAACAGATGGGGCTTTGGGGAGTTCGGTGCGTCCTCATCGACCTCACCTCTCCACGACGACACCGACTCCACCACCACCCCCACGACCACCACGACCACCACCACCGTGCTCGCTACTGTTTACGCTCCTCGTGCGTGTGGACGTGCTCGAGCCGAGCGCGCCGAACGACTGAATCTCAACTCAGTGGGAATTGTGTGGTCTCTCTCGCCACCGAGCGCAAACGGATGGCCGGCCCGAAGTAGGCTGACACGCTCATTCGCACGCACGAGACCGACTGAGTCTGTTGCTGAGTCACACACACTTGCGCGCTATGGTGTTCGAATGCCAGTCGTCGTCGTCGAAGACCACCATAACAACAAATACCGCACCGCGGCGAGATCGGCGGCAGCAGCAGCTGCACCACCAGGAACAACAACAGCAACAGCAGCGGGAACAACAACAACACCAGCATCAACATTATCATCAACAACAGCAGCAACAGCAGCAGCAGTAACAAGAGCTGTAGTAGTAGCAGCAGCAGCATCTAACTGTGCAGGTGTTATCTCTTCCTCACTGCGTGGAGAGGGTCGAACGGAGGAAAGAGGTTCAATCGAGGGCTGAGGGTGAGGTGCACCGATGGGGCTCACTTCTACCCACTCCCACCACGACCACAACCATCTCCCCGGACGCGAAAAGGGACGAGGGTACTACTACTGGTACTGAGGCCACTATTACGACTCCGAATGCGGCAATCATCACCACCATTATCGCCATCATCATCATCATCATTATCGCCATCATCATCATCATCATCGCTACAATCATCAATACAACTACCCCGCACCCCCGCAAGCGCGCCAAAACTGGATCGCATTGTACTTGTAGCTGTGGCAGTGTAGTCGAATTGAAAAGCGTCAATCGTTTGTTGCCAGCGCCGTAGTGGACGCAGCAGCAGCAGAGGAAGAATGGGACCATCGGGCCGGGGTTGATTTGAGGCTGGACGGGGGGGGTTTCTTGGTCTGGTTTTTGTCGTGTGGTCGACGTCAACAGGTACAGGACAACAACCTCAACAATGGCGACGAGATCGACAACTGTGTAGATGCCGAAAAACGACAACAAGCCAACAATAACTTCCATTCTGTTTAAGACGTTCCCGAGGCTCAGCTGATTGGGGTACCCGGTGCACTGACTCTTGACAACGCGTCGATTGTTCATCTTAGCTCAGAGTCTGCGAAGTGACTCTAAAACGAGTGAACGGGGCGTGTGCCTGTAGGTAGCGTCTAGAGCAAATGGAGTCGTTGAAGATGGTGGAGACCTTCTTATCGGGAATCGGCAGGCGTCGAAGGCTAACTAGATCACATAATGATCATAACATGACAATTGGGTGAAGGACGTGAACAAGGAGAGATAGAAACGAAAACGAATGAGCATTTCACTTGTAAAGTCTTTTTTTTACGTATACAAAGAAAACTACGCGTAGAAGTCCCTGAGTAAAAAAATACGTACATATATGCCTACACATAGCCACATACTTTTATGTATTGACTCCTGTAATTACTAGGGCCGTTAATAGGTACTTCTTGGCCGCTTCGAAAATGAAGGAAGTCTCGAAGCCTTTAAAATAGGCGCCCACAGCTTCGATGACCTTTGCGTCGGAGGAACACGCATTTTTCCGAGCCAGACCTCACCGTTTGGGGGGGTAGAAATACGTCTTACTAAGAGGAATAGGTTGGATAGGGTTGCAATTCATGGTGGAAACATGATGAAAGTTTGCGCACTAATTTTGGCCGTTTCATTTAGAGCTCTTTGTGTAGACGCTTCAGAAGTGTGGAACAATACGCTCCAGTGACAACTTGATCTCTTTGGAAATTCGACAAAACGTTATTCGCTCTTCGGGGCACATTCACCAGGGTATCTTAACTGCTTTCATTGCTGTTTCGACTCGAATGCTTAGTGATGAATCTGGGTCTCGTCCACAGTCACAAATCAAAGCCAAACGTGTTGTGGATTGCGCTTAAAGACCGACAAAGGCATTCCGCTGCTGCAAAATGCTCTTTTGTAAATATGCTTTTGATCGACTGTCAACAATTTCGATGGCACTTACTTTGCACACAGCATTTCTTCAGATCTATAATCTTTGAAGCTGTATACTATGCATTCGACCTATTGAGACTTTTTCGTCCGGTGACTTTCCATGGCGACACAATGAATATTTTCCTTTCAAGAATTTCTGGCGTAGTAACCTCCTTCAAATTGACGTCCGGGCGCTTTGGTTATTGTCTGGCCAGGCTGATATATATATATATATATATATATATATATATATATATTGTTTTTCAAGCTGGTCTTCAGCAAAAAAGCTGGAGAATTCTCGTAGAAGATAACCACCTAAATAGATCGCAGTGGTTTAAATCTTCCACGTTGTCGCCGTTTTTGCCTTTGATTAGCAGATTAAGCCCGTCCGGGTAACAAACCTGAGGTAAATATCTCCCGCTGAGTACCTGATGAAACAGATTACACAGCTCTCCTGCTAAAACATCGGACAACTCAACTCAATGTTCGCAATAGATACCATTAGAACCACCTATGTCTTAGGCAGAGACCTCCTCCTCATCATCATGCCGGGGCTTACTTTCCATAATCTCCTGTTTCCTGTAGGTTGCCCTTTGTCGGCCATAAAGCGCCCTACGATCAACAACTATCTGAAGATCGAGGTGTAGAGCCCATACTCGACGCCAGAGTCCCAAAACTCTCCGGCGTTTTAGGAAGCAGGCCTGTGTAAAGTAGGGCCGCGCCCGCCCTTGTTTGTACCTCTTCGTAACTACAGCCGCCCTGACGGTGGCCTCCGGGTCGTGACTGCTACGCTCAACGTCGAAGAAGTTAATCTTAGCAGCTTGATTCGCGTGTAAATACACGTAAATCCAGCTCCCTAGACATAAGTAAGTTGTCGGCTACCAACGCGGGGCACGCACCTGGTAAGGCAAGCACACACAGCCGATAAATCCAATATAGGTAGCTAAAGTTTTGTATGGATACGGAGAGTTTAGGTCAGTTAAAGGCTCTAAATGAACTCAAAATTATGCAAAGAAAAGAGGGCTATTATGTGTCAGCATATCCAGTAGTCTCGAGTTACTCGAGGTACGGAATCCTTAACGCTGTTGAGACCCAAACAATGACAACTAAGCCCTTGACGTCCCGTTCTATAGGTTCCTGTACTACGTGCCAACGCAATAACCACACACCGTCAAGGGCTTTAGTAGTATGCGCTTATCGTAAGCGCAGTCCCTAATAGATTCGCTACTGTTTCCATTTTGTAGTTACAAACCTGCACAAATGTGCAATAGATATTTTCGTATTGTCTCGTATGCTTCAGTCAAGTTTATTTTTAATGATATATATATATATATATATATATACCTAGTAAAGCCTCTTTAAACATGGTTTTGTATACACTCAAGCCGGCTGATACTTATATATATATACTTGTTAAATATTGATTTGCTTTGGTAGTATTAGGGAATCAAAGATATATATTTGCTCAAAAACATGCATTAGTGACGAATTTCCATTTTATATATATATATATATACATAATGTTTTTTCTTCTGCCTGTCACATGGCCAAATACACCCATCAAAATGGTCAATCGTCACTCTGCATGTATTTTGGACAAATATATATCTTTCATTTTCACTATTACTACCGAAGCAATTTAATCCTGAATAAATGCCCTACTAAAAAATATTTATATCAGCCGACTTGAGGGTAGAAAAAAACATGTTTAAACAACCGTGTACGTACGCGCATACCTGCTGACCTTGTTTAATGGGTCAAAACACGGGTATTTTGGCACAGCTTCAGCGGGTCAACATTGTCTATCACTTTTTTAATACCCGATCGAACGGTCTAAGGAACGGCTTATCGGTGGCTCATGAAGCCATTGCACAAAATAGGTAAACAATATTTTTTGTTTACCTATTTTGTGCAATAAGTATTACTGGGAATTCCTCGTTCAAGGGGCACAATTGCAATCCCCTATCCCCATTAAGAAAAACATTCAAATATTACTGTGTGTTATTTAATAGGCTAGAGTCTTGTTTGTTATCGGAATTAACCAGACTCGTCACATAGCCAAATACACAGTCATTCGTCAGTACTGCACGCATTTTTTGCAGCATTTTGAAGGTATGCAAACAAATGAAGTTGTTAAGTTAGCCCTGCCGCTTTTACCTATAATTTACTTAAGTACCTACCTAATGCAATGAATGTGCTTATAGACAGAATGCAGACAGATATTTAAAAACAGCAGCTGATATCACTTGTCCTCTGTAATGACGCCGTGCTAACGGATAAGCCACTGTTTTTTTTTATCTGATATCCGTTACTACGCTTGTGTTTTTACATAACATATGAATGTTATAGGGTAAGCCGTAAGACTATTGAGACGCGAATCTTGGCATGACAAGAACATGCTTTAGCTTGTCAGTATTACGCATTTCGAGTAGAACAAATTCTTTTGTAAAATTTTGCAACCTCTCTGCGGCAAAAATGTTGTGCCGCAAGGAGGTTGTCAGTTATTCTCGCTTATACGATATATACCTTCTACCGAATATGCAGGCAAAATTAAGCTTTACTGTCCAGTTTACTCTAAGGAGACCCACATCGTCCTGCAGTCTGCTGTTGACAACATTTTTGGGTGTTGCACCGAAAAGAGTATACTACTCTCTTCAGTCAAATTCGTCTAACAAAAGACGACGCACTTAATAATAATAATAACATGTTGTCATTACATCACCTAACTATGTTTTAACAAAGGTTCTATTTAAAACCAGGTGCAGGAGAAGCATTTTGCACTGCATTTTTTGTTCACAAAAACTATGTACGTCGCTTGGTTTCTACTAGCCCATAAAATCTCGAATCATGCCTGTACATTTTACTGGTTTTCTCAGCCACGGATAGCCACGTTCCTCTAATGCTGATCGATCCAGATTGCTAGCCCAGCCAGGTTAGCGATGATGCTGGTTGCAACCTAGGGTCTGTGCTCTTAAAATCGAGAATCACTTTGATTTGTCGCTCGACCGACCCGGCCAATTTTTACGCCGAAAAATTACGCAGTTCCATACTAGACACACTTTTCAGCGCGTTCGTCATTCGGTTTAGCCGTTGGGCTGTCCAGCGTTAGTCCGTCTATCTAGATTTTACATTTGCATACCAAATGCATACGCCTAAAAGAGGGGAAAAATAGACGGCGCGTTGTGCCTCTACCGATGTCTCCAAATCTCTTCCCCAACAACACACTGGAAAACAATCAACACATTTGAGATATTGCAGTGCGTCTATGGAATTGATCAATTTGCCGCGAAAAAAAAGACAGGCATTTCTGAACGTAAGCTATGCTATTATACTCTAGTCGTTCACTACGGTTCTTTAGGTGACTTGCTGAACGTTAGTTCACTTTATCTGATGAAATCGCTTCTTCTAATAGTACCGAGACTAGCATATATATATATATATATATATATATATATATATATATATATATATATTATATCTAGAATTCGTCCAACAAGCTTTGAAACATAGTAAAGCATGGCGGAAAAAATATTTTTGCCGATAGAAAGGGGGGGCGGAAATGTTTCCTATTGGTGTAAGATAATGTTTAATGAATTTCTCTAATTTGTGATTTTTTGTTAACTGTCCGACATTAGTTTATAAAATGCAAGCTCTTTCTAAAATCACAGTAATTTCTGCTCTACCTAAGGCCATGGTATAATTTAGACAGTGTAGAATTTAATTTTGGGAATGTAGTCTCCCGAATGCGCTGGTATGCTTATTTTTCAATTGAATAATGCGTTCTCTCACAATCGTGCATTTTATAAACTAATGTCGGACAGTCTACCTAAAATTAGAAGCTCACACAGCTTAGAAAAAGGCATTAAAAATCTTCTCTTTCCTATACGAAACATTTTCGCCCCTTGTTTCATTGCCAAATATTAATCTTTAGGCTCCTCACTACTAGAGTTTTTATTTACATTAGTTCGTTATGTTAGCACTTTAAGGTGGTCAATTGTCTCCGTGCGAACGTGGGATTACGGAATCTTTTTTTTTGAAAAAAATGCCAAATATTGTTTTTTCGCCAAGTTGTACTAGATCCTAAAAAAAATCCGTGTATATATATATATATATATATATATATATATATATATATATATATATATATATATATATATATATATACAGTCTACACGTAATCATTAGCTTCTTCGTTGTACCTGCCTTCTTATTGGTTTCATTGCAGCAATGAAGCACTTCATCAAGATTTGTTCCAAGCTTCTTCCCGGCTAGTCTCGTTTTTTTTTCTTACTTTCTTTGTAGCTGTGCAAAAATGCATGTGGTTCTCGTGAATTTTTCTCTGTCTTCTAGCATTTTGTTATTCTTTTTGCTTAGCGATTCATACAAATCAATACGCAGTCTTCTGGGCATCAAGTTTGCTTTTGCAAGGACAGTCGCAAAAATACCCTCCGTACAAAGTTAATTTCGTAGCATAATTAAGCAAATGCAAATCTCACGCCTTAGATGTATGCATGTATATATATATATATATATATATATATATATATTTATATATATATATAAATATGTAGGAATAGCGGCGTGTCTATGGGTGGCGACGATTTTGACGTGACACGCATGTATCAGCTGACCCGCGATGCTATGTATGCGCGTTTACCTGTGCGCAATATGCAGTTGGGGCGCACTTGAATTGTATATGCGGTGGTAAGGCACCCGCCTTGAGTGCATATTTCCGCTTTTACTCACCTTTTTTCTGCTTACTTTTTTTTCTACCAAATACCAGGGCTTTGTAAAATGTAGCTCTCTTGAATAAACCTCGTTTGAAACTGGAAACCACTCACACTCAACTACCTCGAGATAATGTAAAAAGGGAAACTTGAAAACTATTTGTAAACAGGAAACTACTTGCTGTATTCAGCTCAACATGGCCCTCAAATCAAACTATTCGAGGTGATGCAAGACTGGCTAATGCTGATAACGACCATATGTTGTTTCTCTGTGTTTACTTTGACTGGATTGCTTGTTACTCTCTTCTTCTCCAAACTCGTACGCCGTAATGCAGTGTGCGGCCTTGATAGCTCACACCGCTCGTGCGATGAGCCATGTACTCGTATACTGCTATTTGTCAGGTCCCCGAATTTGATTACATAAGTGGAGTAGGACGCTACAGGCTTAGTGGGTTTCAGTTCCCCCTGGAGGTCGCCAGTAGCATTCCCGAGACCCCTACAAAAATTAAAACTATTGAAAAACCTCATCTGAGCTTGACAACCTCATTTGTGGTTGTTTTACCATAACTTCCCCTGGAATCAGCAAACATTTATAAGAAGCACGTTGCTTGTACTCATAAACTCATGTATTGCTTTCTCTCGGTTATCAATCATATGTTTGCATTGCGGATGATGCAGAAGGTGGACACACTCACCCTCAATATGTTTAGCGTATGTCTTTGAAAGGGTATTTTACACATTGTAAATAATGATGTCATAATATGATACTTAGTTGCTAGCATTGCTTCATAGACGGACCCCCATAGATACAAATGTGCAACGGGGCTCAAACCCGCGCACCTATGTGTCTCCTCCGGTCGCAAGGCGCAGGCGGAATGCACCACGCCACCAAGCTCGACGACCCCTGTCATATTGCCGACACTCAAATGCAAATATAAAGGGAGCTCTGTGTAGATCATATGTGGAGGACAACTATTACAAGCATAATTGTTGTTTTTACACCCGCATCGCACTCGAACTGCAGTATGGGTATATTTAATAAAAACAGGTAATATTGTTATACTGTCTGCTAATAAAGCCGTGCTTAACATCGCTTCGGTTAGAAGCATTAGGGGCATTTGCGGCCCGGAAAGTAAAAACTGCCCGTGGCGTAAAAACTAGGTTCCTCAGGATGTAGGATCTTTGCTATGAATACATGCGTTTATGAGCTCCCTCACATACAGTGAATAATTTCGTGTTTTCTCCCGTGTAACTTTCAACTCAGGGCCCTCATCAAGCATAAGAGCCCCGAGCAATGACAGTTCGTATTTGCTACAACAGATTTGAGTCGATAGGCATGTCTCTAGATATTCAAGTACGGAACTGTGCTATCCTTCTCAGTTCCCTTCACACAAAAAAAATCCTAAATTGGTAATTATTCAGTGCCAGACAACTATTTGCTTCAAAACGTTCTACCCAAATAATCATGGCGGAGTGCAGCTGGTGTATCTTCCCCGACTACATCATTTGAATAACTAACCGTAATTTTAAAAGCAACCGAGTTCATTGGCTGAAACGCCAACCTTTGTAGGGTCATCGCTCAAGTACGCTCGCCGATATGATGACTCCTCTAGCAGACAAAATGCTAGGCCTACGGGTATTACTATTAGGTCTGAGGCATGCAAGTTGATATACCCGCGATACGCGTTTATAAAGCATAGCATGAGAAACAAAGAAAATAAAGATTCTTAAATTATTGGCTGAAACGTCTCAGCCTCAACCCCTATGCTACTTCCTTAATCCTGGACAGTAGGAAATATGCCGATGCTTCTCCTCCACCGTTTTTGCTCGCAACGTTGTCAAGCTAAACATGCATATCGTTTTTTCTGAAACAGAGGATTGCAGCATTAGGACAACTCCCCGCTACACTAAGCAAGTAGGGAAGGTTATCTTCTCTAAGGCGCACGCTACAGTGGCCTGACTAGCTACAGAATAATATACTTGGCCCTATTTCTCGAGAATAAGTAGATATTTGGCCTTTAGTAAAAAACAAGAACTCATTATAATTGGTCGCTACCGTATGGTTTAAAGCTAATTATTTTACAGTTGTCTTAACGTCACGTCCTTCTACAACCGCCAATAAGTATTTTGTCAGGCCACAACAACAACCGAGGCGCTACAACTTAGCCAGCATGTGCCTAATTGGCTGAATTACAGCGCGTCGGTTTTGTGCGTAGCGTTCCAATAAATGTCTCCCGCCAGTGGAGACTACAATAGTTAGTAGTTAAGCTTATTTTCATTGGCCGGTTGAAAAGGACCAATCGCGAGGGCAGTAATGTGTACACGTTTACCTCTAAGACGGTATTGCGGTAGTTAACCACTTCGCCTTGAACTGGTGTTAAGCAATCTGTAAGTATTTGTTGTGCAGGCCTAGCTACAGCGTTTACGAAACCCATGTTAACCCATGCATTGCTTACAATAAGCGCTGAATCCACGCGCTGTCTACAATAACAACGGAATCGATTCGTTGCCCACAATAGGAGCTGAACCCACGCATTGCCTACAAAAGAACCACGTGATTCAAGGGGATCAACGGATAACGTTGTGTCTACATCGACCTAGCCCATATCGGTCTTCGATGATGCTCGGGTGATGCCGAGGAGGCCTTCGATGATGCCTGTCTGGGACACTGAGTTTGGCAACACAGTGGCATCGAACGCATCTGCCGTACCACAGAAAATGAGAGAAAAACTGGAAGCACTCATAGTTTTGCGTGGCGTCTTGCCGAAGTCCCTCTAGACAAAAAGAATTACCGTCAGTAAGTTAGGTAAGCCGTAAGTTGGCTAAAATAAAATGGCCGGACGACCAAATACGTCGATGTGTGCAAAGCCGGCTCAGTCGTTTTTACGTTCTGTTTGTAGTCCTTTTTGTTTTCGGTTTTCTAAACGCTCTGTGAAGATCCTTAATACCTTCTAGTTGCCCACGTGGAAGTCGTTGAGACACGAGCATCCTCATTTTTGTGATTGCAGCGTGAACAAAGGCAAATTCATCAATACAGGTTTTCCCTTCGTCACTTCTAGCCTTTGATCAGCCACCAAGCATGGGACGACTTCCTTTAAGCATGAGCTCTGATGTTCCGCGTTCGCTGGCATCGAAGTATTGACTCGCGAATAACTGTGAAAGTCGAGCGAACACTCGGGTCTACGTGTGAAACGAACACACTCGAGCTGACCTTCGAGTATAATTGAACGAATCGAGCCCTTTTAACATTTGCCCCAAGGTCAAGATTTATTTCTCGTACGCCCACGCTTTCTCATCTGGCATTGGGGGATCGCCCGCTCCCACTACTGCAAACATGTTGAAATATGATTCGATATGTTTGCAATTAATCACCCAACGATTAAACGTAGAGTTTCTACGATGCAAACGAAGATATTGCACAATGCAAACCACATACACCCAATAAGGCGGCTGAATCGCAGATAATTAAAGCACAAAAGCCAAGTGTCCTCATAAAGAGCTACTCATTGTCCGTTGCATGCCAACCGAATCTAAATGCGCCACTTTTTCTGTCTAACTCTGTCTACTCCATAAACACGCAGGGACGTTCGAATCGATTTGAAAGCCTTCTCTATTTCTTAGAGGCACCCCCCTAGACGCTCTGCCTTACACCCACCTAGTTTCTTACACCATTGCTCAAGTGACTAGCTATGATTGCAAGTGCATGGTCTTTAATGTCGCTTTTCCCTGTGCTAGCCATGAAAGGGAGACCGTTCGATTTTTCGCTACCCGCTTACAGGCCTGATTTGATGTCTACAGAGATTTCTGGACGTAACCGCATCTGGCCAAAACCACCTGCGATGGATCATTAGTCGTCTCTTTTTCGGTGATTCCCTTTCTACGACGCCTGCGGGTCAAAAGAGATAGCACTCTCCTGATAGCAGGGGTTGGGTCATTGACCATTTTTCTGCAGCTCCCACCGAGTCCCTCCGCCAAAGTTGGAGGGGACTCTGGTGCCACAACAAGAGATGATACTTTACTTTGCTTCTATCTATATTGTTTTTAACTTACAAAATAAACTCATTTCGTAGATATAAAAATACATCGTTCCTATATATATATTTATGGTAGATGTCTAATATGTGAACGTGATTAATGTGCAATTGTTTTTAGAAAGTTACGGACGATATAGCGATCGTTGATCTTTTACTACTTATACGTTTCTTCTCAGTGCAGATTCTATATACTATTGTGTTTTGGCAATTACTCAGTAAATTATAAAATGCGTTCATTCAACGATAACATGGCAATACTGACATGACATGCAAACTTTAAAAATAAGAAACTAATGACATTAATATTACTCAATTACATCCTGTTTCCTCCTACTTTTAACTTTGTGTCAACAGCAATAACCTCTCGACATTTAGTACGACTGTGGCTGCAAAAAAGCTTCAGCAAAACCATATATATATTTTTTTCGATGTCTAAGGTATCGGAAGACGCAAGCCGTAAGCGAAGCCGAAGGCCGACGATGTCTACTAGGGAATATCTACACCCAATTTAATCCACCAATGTTGGAAGACCCTGATGCAATTTTTGTCGTACTACATCAGAACGACGGATGGGTGAGCATGATTTTATCACATCAGCGTCAGGCGTGTGTTTCAAGATGAAACAGATTCTTCTCTTATGAAAGCAGGTCATAATAAACAGATATCGTGCCACAGTTGAAGTTACTTGCATGTGTTTATCTAACCTATCTAAGTCTATCTAATGTAAAATAAGATATATATATATATATATATATATATATATATATATATATTAGCTTAGCTAATATTTTGTGATATATGTACATATACATAATGTACTATATAGAAAGTAAGTTATGTTATTTATTAGGTGTTAGAGCAATACAGATATATATATATATATATATATATCACGGTCGTCCCATAAAGAATAAGATTTCATGTGTAGAGGCCAACACTCGCTTCCAATGGAAAAGCTTCGAATCGTCGACGACAAATTGGCCAGCTAATTCCAGTGTGCCGCCCGGACAACTATGTATCAAATAGACGAGCCGTCGGCTTCTCCAATATTGGAGATCGTCCTATATGAGGCGTCCGCGGCCTAAAATACTCGAGCGACAATCGGAAATCGAAAGCGGTCTCTGTGTGAAAGGAGCCCGAACATTTGTCGCATTCAACAAGCTCTCACATTTCTTAGTGTGCAACAGATATCAAGGGAGCGTGAAGAGGACGAAGACAGAAAATTAGAAAACACAATGAGAGGCAACGTTTCGTTGCGCTGGCCGCTTGGAACGGCAGCAGCAGCAACAACAACAACCACAACCACAACAACAGCAACAACGTGGTCCTGTGTTGCATTTTCGGATATGCAGGTACACATATTGGTGTGCATATATATATATATATATATACGCTGTGAACGAAGTAAATACGCAAAATCGAAACAATACTGACTTCGTTTGGGTGAAGCGGCCTGTAAGACGGCTGTGATGAGATGACAGTGTTCCGACTGGCGGGCACGGAGACGTTCGCGCTGTCGAAGCAGCTGCACCAGCTGTCCGTTCAGCTTCTGCACGGCCTCCACCTGTCGACAGATGTGACTCTGTAGCTCCACTGAGGCTGAAAACACAACGACAACCATAGACAACGTAAACAGAAGAAGAAGAAGAAGAAGAAGACATAATGCCAATCTACATTGAATGCATTTACGATGAGGATGGTGACTATAATAAAATCTTTTTTTTTAGATAAAGGCCTATTATTAATATGTACAGATATCACAATTTCTAATTATAAAATTAAAATAACACGTACAACAATAATACACAGTTGTAATAATGTCTCACCATAATAATACGTTTATATATTAAATAATCGTAAGAAATCTCAATTACTACTGTTTAGTATTTATTTATTAAAATCATCTTTGTTAGGTACATAGTCAATGGTCAAATTATATAATAAAAACAATATCACTGCGAGAGGCTCCTTAAAGAGACTACACGTGGGCAAATTGCCCCGTAATACGTTGTGCAGTAGGCTCCGCACCGAGTACATATACATGATGGATGAGGGTCGTGGAAACCGTGTGTTCCGCACAGGACGTGGTGAAACCCGTGTCCCGCGAAACGGAGTGTCCTCGACGAACAACGGAGTGTCCGCCAGCAGATACACAAGGCGGTTTTTGTTTGAGGAGTGCAGACCCATTACACGCTTGAGGTAAGCCGGTTTTACGCGGTCCAGCATGTCAAGTTGCTGCCGCGAAAGCTGTCTCCATAAGACCTGGATGCCGTAAGAAGCGACGGGGGCGAGTTTGAGGTCGAAGAGGCCGAGAGCAGTCTTCAGAGAAAGCAACTGCGGCTTCTGTATCCCAACAGATGCCACTAGCGCGTTCCTCACCCGATCCGTTATGTGCTCTGTGAATGAACGGCCGTTGGCGGGGATGACGATGCCGAGATACTTGAAGCTTTTGACATACTTGAGCTCCGTCGAGGCAAGCCGCAGAGTGTCGTTGCCAGCTTCCCGACCTCTCTTGCGGAACTTCATAGCCTCGGTCTTGGACAGGTTGATCTCGAGACCGATGCCCTGAACGTAGGTCGCGAGCCTTGCCAGGGACTGCTGCAGATGGAACCTTGACGTGCTGTAGAGCACTGCGTCGTCAGCGTACATCAGGACCTGCACCATATTGCGGGTGCCTCTTAATTACTACTTTACTCAATATATATTTTTAACAATATTGCTTGTATAATTATTGCCTGTTGTGTTAGTGACCACTCAACATCACCTTGGCGTTGCCTTTTTGTAGTTCCGACGACACCCTCTGCCAGAGGAACGCGGTCAATCTTGGCTCCGCTGTGGCCTCAGAGAATCTTTGCCAAGCTCTTTAGTGAGTTTGAGTGCATGCTTGTTTACGCGATCGAACGCCATTACAACGTGGTCTTCACGAATATGCGCGTTTAGACGTCGTTTGTGCATCCCCCATTGGTGAATAGCAGTAGCAACACGAGAGTGTTATTGTTAGCGTCGGGGCGGCCCTCCGTGACCCCGGCCAGCTTAGTGCAGCTAAACCAGTGCCAAAACCGTGCTCATCCACCATCTGAGGCAAGCGGCGCTACGAAACTGGTCATTGGCCAGCCAACTGCCGACGAGCTCTGGCGGAATCACGTCAAGCCACGCTCCGGTGGCGTCGAATGAGACCGCTTTCACTCAAATGTCGTCCACATCTAACTTGCAGGCCGACAGAACCGTCAAGTGGGTTGCCTAGGTGGCAATTTGGCCCTATGCTTTCTGCCTAGTGACCTGTTCCTCAGAAAGACTGACGCGGGTCCCTGAGACGATGGCTGATGAGTCCGCCGGCAGGGGCGGCGACTGCAAAGACGCAGCTTTGAGACAAAACAAGGAAGGCGGGCAAGGCAAGGGTCGTGGCCAGGCCAAAGCTAATTCCACCCAGTCGGAACGGTAGGCTCGCCTGCGTCTATGCCTTGTCCTTGAGCGTCAAGTCGATGACGTTTTTCGAGGCTCCTCTCACCTGGTCGTCGAGGCCCAAAGTTTCTACCGGTAGTACGTACAAGACATTTTGCACTCTTATTGTGCGTTGAAGCGGAAACGACACTTGATGGCTCCAGAAATGGCCCAGCGAGTAACGCCGAAATAGTTGTTTCTCTCCGTACCTCACCGGTTCAACTCACATTGTCCATACAAAGACATCTTACAAGAATGCCCGGGAGACTGCTATTACGTTCAGCAATCACCCGCGGCCTCTCTTCGTCTTTGAAATCCTGTAGGAATAGCTCGCAATATATGCCTGGTGCATTATTGAGTAGAGTACCGGGGCGCACTTGCAAACCTCTGTCAAGAAGGGACCTCGCTTGTTTAAGTTAGAAGAATTTTTAAACTCCAGTGTTAGGAAGCAACAATTCTCGTTGTTGCGAGCGTGCGGGTTGTATAAACAATTAATTCCGCCCCATTATCAGTGGCGTGCCCCATTTGTCATGACTGGGCTGCAGGTAGTTTCTGATATAAGCCCGGGGAAGCAGGGTCTTTGTGGGTAGTCTACGCAGAGTGCAGCAAAAGGCTATGTATCGGTATTCTCCGGTTTTCTTTTTCAGGCCGATGAGCCACCCGCCGAATATGGCGTTTCTCACAGCCTCCGGAAGTTGCCCGTTACGTATGATATACCTTGGCGAGTGCGGCCAGCACATCGTTGTGGTCTCTGTTCGCAGAGCTAGGCGTGAAATCGCCGAGGCCTCCCGCCGCCTCAGATGGAGAGGTGCGAAGTGCTTTGGGGACATCGTCGCTCGAGCACTACCTGACCGCTAGCAAGCAGATAGGGGAAATGGCACCGTCCCCTGTAGGAGCTCCGTCCCCACCACGTATCTTGGCCCTAATTTGTGACTAACACACACATATAAATATATATATATATATATATATATTGCGTGCACCCACTTACACGATTATCGCGCAACAGCTCATCATTCCATGCAACATACAGCTTTAGGAATAATGAAGTATTGACTTTGTAGGTTGTTTCATTTGATGTCATACATTTGTTCGAACAACATCCTACACAACCAAGCTTATGTAGCATCTTCGTTACTCTCAAGCACATTCACCGCAAATATTCAGAACACTCTCAAGCAGCGTTCTGCGTTTTAGAAGAGGTCCCAAACAGAAGAGCAGTATGTTAAGATACACACGTGGGATATATGTGCATATATATAAAGGCGTTCAATGTTTGGCACATCAAAAATATTTAATGCCCTATTAAAAATATTAAACAACATAACAAATGACCTACACATGTATATCTATGCAAGCATAAATTTGTTCATATACATACACTGTAAACATTTATTTATCGTTAATATGCACATAAAACTAAACCTTAAAAAGCCAAAGCCTTTGAATGTGAAGAGGAAACCTTTGCTAGAGGAATTCCTCAGTACGCTTGTCATTCGAAGCGGAAGCAGGAATCTTGGTCGGCATGCATATCGACTTCCCGGTGATAGCTACACCCGCCTTATGTTTCGAATGGAAAGAGCCGAAAGTCATGCGGATATACAAGCGAGCGCATTTTTTTATTTTCTGAGTTTCGCAAACCTGGCTGAAAAGCTATATATATATATATATATATATATATATATATATATATAATTGTGAGTTACGAGTTATTATGTATTAAATTTAAGCTAGCAACCCAATATTTGGCTTCAACTAATTTGCACTTAGCGCTATATTGACTATTTCTATAAATATACTCGGCACATACGCACATATGGCCCATTTAAAACCTAAAACACCTAATAGAGGTGTTTTATATATTTCCAATGTTTGTTTGGCATCTCCGTTTCATAACACAACGCGTGCCGTGTTAGAACCGGATTCATGTTCTATTAGAGTAACAAGCCGTCTTCTATACGAATTCGGTCCCCTCAGCCGGGCTAAACATCATATACGCCTATCATTTATCATTAATAGTAGCTCGTAAATGTGACTTAGTTACTTTTTTAAAATGTATCTAGCAACAGGGCGTTATAAACAAAAATAATTTAGGGTGACATGTATTGATTCAACTTGCCACCGTTAGCCACCACCCAACGGTGTTTTTCTTCTAGCAACAAAACACGTTTTCGACTGTGCAGAGAAGCAGTTCAATTGATGGCAAATTTAACTCTTAGCAATATTCTTCTACAGGTTTTGAGCTTTTACGTATGGCGCTGGCGTTATGTCGTTTGCTAATCTTGCTATGTTAGGGCGGTATATGCATATGTGTGTGAGATCGATCGTCTAGCTCAACAAGTGACTCATAGCTCTGTTGTTCGCAGTCCTTAGCTTGGCCTAAGCTGACCGCTAGACAACCTATTAACTATTTCGTGCTAAAGAACCTGATGCAATCATACGCTTTTGGATGCCTTTGGCCGGAACATCTACTGGGTGATGCCCAGGAGTAGTTGAACTACTGGCGGCCTGCAGCAACGCGGAGACACCTGGCTAGCGTTTTCTTGTTCTCGATGACATGATGTGTGATTTGTCACTTGTGCTCTGGTTTGCTGGGATTGATCAATAAGACTGAAAATTTAGAAAATACTGTTGTTCACAGTCCTTAGTTTGGCCGCTTAGCGACCGCTTTTTGTGTAACTACGTTGGAAGAATGCGGTCTCAGCATTTGTTATTCTGGTTTATTAAGTTCCCAGCGTCTATCTATACTTTTACAACAAAGACAAAGTCCCACAACTTGACCTCGGCCCTAGTAAGAAATGCTCAATACATGGCCAAATGTCGCTTTGAAAAGAGCGTGCGCCGCTATCGGGCCTGCAATTCCTAACCCCCCACAATTGCCGACCATGTACTCTACTCCGTCTCATATATATATATATATATATATATAGAAAATATTGTGATGATTTATTAATCATTTACAATACGTTTGCACACTCGGCAGTGCTCGCCTATATATACATATCACCTCTTACTGCTATTACTAGCTCGCAGTAAAGCATCGATAAACATCTCTCATAGTGAGTTTAAACGCAAAATAAAAACATATGCCACTGAGATACGTTCCCGTTAACGTCACGTGGTGCTTAAAATAAATAGTTGCTGTTTGTTTAAGAATGAATCAGTCCTGAACAATCTACTGAGGGCAGGCCGGCCTTGATTGAGGCAACATTGTTGTTGTGTAGTTCTCCCTCGAGTAGGTCATACGGCGGAAGTCTCGGATAGTTTGTGTGTTTGCGAAGTTTGCGTAGATTAGCGACGGGAGACCGTAGAGTTGAAAGGAACGCGTGGGTGGTTGAAGTCATGGGTCAACGGTGGGGTAACTCGCACACACGCCGATGCCACACAAACCCTACTTCGCTACCCCACACACTGTCAGGGCTCTGTAGAAAGAGCGGCAGAGCGACGAGAGGAGGCAGCTTCGTGGGGTCTGCTTCGAAGGCTGTGCGCATGCGTCCGGGTATGCTAGCCGAGGAGTGCAGTGATCAGGAGAGGGCGATGTGGACTCGCCAAGCAGGACAAACGAGTTGGTTTCCTGAGCTCCCGATCTTCCGACAGAAGCAGCCAGAGAAGCGGCAACCAATCGTGGTAATCGCCAAGCAACAACGAGCCAGCCCACTGGCATCAATAAGAATAATAATAATATTAATCATCATCGTCATTGTCATCATCATGATAATAATGGACTCTAACACTTAGTGGCTGACAATTAAATTCCCAAAAAAATCACGTCACGTATATGATCGTTGTAAGTTCCTATTATCGTTCAAATCGTTCGCGTCTTGTCTGTATGATAAAAGCAGCAAAGAAAGGCGACGCGTTACGGGATACCCTTAAAGACAGGAGAAGGCACATTGGTCGTATTATCCAATAGAGAAATAGTACCGTTTGACTAGAATAAAAGTAATTATCGTGCGTGGGTATTGGAACAAATACACGTCAGTGTTAGGGCCAGTCTTGACCAGCGTCGTCACCGTTGTTGTTGATTTTGAGTTCTAAGAAGCATGTACTAGGAATGCAATCTAAGAGGCACTTATTAAACATGCAATATCATATTTATGAGTGTAAATCGAGGCCCGCTTGTGAAGGCAAACAGGCGTCAGCACGAATTGAATAAACAACAAGATTTTATGAAATACGATTGAGTTAACTAACTAAGAAGAACTCAACGAGGTAGGAGGAAGGCGGAGGGGGCGTTAGAGGAATGTGATAACCCGAAAAAAAGCCCACAGAATAGACAATTTGCTTGACTTAAAGCCAGCCAATAGTTTTAAAAAGGTAGACTCTCTATTGAAATCTCTCAGGTATCATACCGTTCGAACACTTTTTTTGTATTTATGTATTTATGTATTTATATATATATATATATATATATATATATATATATATATATATATATATATATATATATACATATATATTGGTTGTTTTATTTTAGTCATAACGGCTTTTGGCCCTAACCGCGGCTCATCAGCACGACACTTTAATGTACCCTTTCAATATATCAGACTACTGGGCTCTACACTGAACAATAGATAACAATAAACCGATAAACTTAGACACAGTCGGCTGTGGCGTGCATGTGGGGATCGTACCGATCACAACAACGGCTACATCTATGGTGACATTCAAGTGAAGAAATGTTTTCCATTGATCCATCTACAATGTTCGGGTTGGCTCGAGCTGGTTGGACTGTCGTGCTCGCAGCAGATCGTAGCCTCGGCCCATTGCAGCATCGCAACGTCGTCGCGCGGCACGTTGAACCTCACCGCTGGGTTTTCGTTCCTTCTACCAGCCCTCCCTTCCTCCCTTCCTCATTCCTGCCTTCGGGTCTTCACCCGCCCGCTTACGAGCGATGATGATGATGTGTGGCTTCGGCATCCATGCGCAGCCAGCAACGTTGTCTGTCCGTTCGTCCATGCGTCGGAGCGTCGTCTCTCTAAGCCGGGGAGAGAGGATGGCGGGCCTGACTCGAGCCAGAGAGCCCGGAGGGGAAGAGCCAGCACAGCACAACGAAGTACTACACTTACGACTTCTCCATGTGTTCCGTCGTCCATCTCCTACGGCGGGTCTCCTGCTCTCCGTGGGCCAGGCCAGGGCAGGCCGGGTCGGGTCGGGCCGCGCCATCCAGCGCCACACCATGGATGCCCTTCTAGTGTTGCGCCACAACCGCCACCAGGAGTCCCTGCTACGCAAAATCCTACCGCTGTCAGTTCTACCGACCGCTCGTTTGAACGGGTTTTCAGTCGTCGGGCTGATCAGCTGATCAGCAGATTGCAGCAGCAACAGCAGAGGCAACGGCGACCACAGTAGCAGCACGGTCGGGGTATCAGCATCTTGTTCCCTCTCGCGCGGCGCTTAATGGGGATTAGAGAGCGCAATCTCTTTGTGTTGTTCCTCCTATCCCTTCTTCTACTGCCGCCCGGTCTCTGAGACTCTGAGGCAGAAGATCACCATCGCTCATCGTCGGATATGGTCGGAACTCACCACGATCACCGCCATTGCTAACACGGTGCATGCTACGGTGACCTAGCAGTGCAGCACTATACGTCGTCTCGTATGATGTACTGTTTGGTGGCCGGGTTATTTACGGCACGAGGCTGCAAGGTTAAAATCAGTTACCGGCTCGACCTGTGAATTTTACAGTCACAACTACGGCTACAGACAGCCTCTGCTACTAAAGAGGCGACAAATGTTTGCTCCAGGTTTGTTGCCAAAGTGTTCTACGTGTGAATATATACTGCGAAATCGAACTAGCATCTCCATCTACGGTTTACAGGGTCAGGACAAGAGCGTGCGTTGTGTTGTGATTGATCGTCGTGAACAATCGTGATCCGGTCACCGCTATTACTGAAGCTGGGGTGGGTCTGCGTTTTACGTTTACAAACAATCGATTATAGAACCGTTGCTGTTGTTGTTGTTTTGCTGCTGCAGCTGCTATTGCAAGAAGTCTCTGCATGTGACCTAGCTGCAAGACACTGGATGCACCATCCGCTGTCGCTACTCGAAGCGGGCCGGAGAGCAAAACAGTGCAGCCTCGCGTAGCATAGCGGCCGGCAACGTGATGGGCGAGGAAATTTTGCCCGATATGCAGGTTTCGGCGGCAACAGCAGCAGCAGGTGGGGCGGCCGGAAGCGCCCACTCCGGACATATGTACTCCACCAGCCCCATGTCGGGGGGCGCCATGTCGTCGCTATCATCGGCGGCAGCTGCTGCAGCGGCAGCCGCCGCTGCCGCAGTGGGCGTCGGCAGCTGGAGTAGGGTGGCCGGGGCGCGGGCACCCATCTTCGAGTGGTACGACGTCGAGCTTCCGCTGCCCGACGATGGCAACTTTCGCAGCACGTGCAAGATCTGCAAAACCAGCATATCGGCGTCACGGCGCGCCACGTCCAACCTCATCTCACATATGAAGGTAACAAATGATGAGACGCACCATGGGGGCGACCCAAGGGGGCGACCGAAAGGGGCGCGCACAACGCACAGCGTCCGTGGGCGACGCAGGCGCTTACAGTTCGGGCGGCCATCCGACGTGATGGCTAGCGACGGCTGATCACGTCAACCTGTGTCGACGATCAGTTTTCGTGTTCCATGTGACCTCAATTGCCTGCTTGTTTTCTTCAGCTGTGAGTTTGTGTTGTGTGTGTGTGCTGTTTGTGAAGGGGGATCACACTCAAATCTCAACTGTGTATGCTTGTCTGGTGGACGGAGTTTATATCTACTGTTATTAGAGTGCGCTGTCATTATCGACAAAAGTCCGACCTCACGTTGTTTGCTATTGTTTTGTTCGTAGAGGAGAACAGTTGCATTGCAACACAATTCAACACGCGGTGTCTGACATGTGAAAGCGATCGGTATCAGAAGGAAGTGCACTTGGAGGGCTATAAGCTGTATTCCGACGCTACTTATAACAAAACCACATTTTAGGCATAAAGTTGTAAATGACAGAGCCATACTGCGTTACGTTGTATTTCGTTTTATTTTTCCGTCAACACCGTTACTCATATGTTTGTGTCAGATGGACAGCTAACGCAGGCGTTGCGTGTTGCAGACCGCGGATATATCACAATTTTAGCCGCACAGGATAAGCAATGTATACTGACCAGCTTTCTCAAATTTTCTGCTACGATCATTTAACTATTTTCGCTTTTTACGTGCCCGAAATAGTTCAAATGCAGAAATTTGTGAGCAAACGATGGAGACCAGATGGTTTTATATTTTTACAATATGATTGCATATATTTCATAAATTTAATAAAAATTAATATGAGAATTATTAATCTGTTTAGCGCACTTGACGCATTAAATCATTTCTGTGCTAAAATCACCTGAATGATATCTATTGTTTGGTCATATTATCTTGTTCGGTATCAACAACCTGCCATCATATATATGATCTTTTATTAAGATAATTAAACGCCCACACACTTGCATTAGAAAGCAACTGGCACACGTGAACCAGTTTGTTGTGAGAATCTCTCTAGCTAACTCGGAAAACCGGATAACTAGCAAAGGCGACATGCTTAGTAGCAGCGCTTCGTACCGGTCAGCAGCGCGAAAGGAATAACGAAAACTATACGACCTCCTTGAGTTAGTTTCCTACAATAAAAGCTTTCATTTCTGAGAAAAAGGGTTCAGCCTTTATGCCTAACATCCCCAAGTGATAGAGTTCCTACGTTTTGTAAAAACAGATATTCGCTTCTGCTTAACGCGTCGGGTCGGTGTTTTTTCCAGTTTCCAAAAGTTTTGTTGTCGTAGGATTTTTTGTTGTCGTTATTTTTGTTATTGTCGCTGCTTCTATTGCTGTTGTTGAAGCTGTCGTTGTTGTTGTTGCCACCGCTGTTGTTCTTGGCATCGTCGGCGTTGTTGTCTCTTATTGTTGCTGATGATGATGATGTTGTTATTGCTGTTGTTGTTGTTGTTGCTCTCGTTGTTGTGATTTTCACCAGAGAAAACATCCCGGAGTGTATACCGACAACGTTGGTCAGAGGTATCACCATCAGATCAAGAGCGAACGTCCGGTGTCGCATATCGGCCATCTGCAGAGCGATGTCAGCCTGACGGGCTGCGGTGATCCAGGCTCGATCCTGCTCGAAGGTTCGCTTGCCTCGACTCACCACGGCTCATGCGGCGGCGGCGGCGGCAGTGGCAGCAGCAGCAGTAGCAACAATAGTACCGGTACTGGAGTCGGAAATGGGGCTGGAGCCGCCTCCACATCGTCGGGCGGTGCCACCACAGGCGCTGCAGCGGCAGCATCGGCAGCATCAGCAGCGGCGGCGGCCGGCGGGAGTCACGCGGGCAGCCTCATCGATGTCCACTCGAGGACGGTAAACTCGCTTGTGGACTTCCTAGCCAACTCGCTGACAGACCCGAAACTCGTCGACTCGACCGACTTTCGCCGTTTCGTGCACACCCTCAACCCCAGCTTCGACCTGCCCTCGAGTCTGCACCTCACCTATAGCTATCTTCCGTCGAAGAGATGGGCTTTACAGCAAAAGTAAGCAATGATGATGAAAATTAACCTGCTGGTGGTGGTGGTAGTAGTGCGCGTACAGCTTTCCCCGCGCACCTAGCTGATTGTGTTTCTTGCTATTTTTCTCTCTCTAAAAAAGATTCGTGTCTTCGTTTTCCCGTCTGTCTGGGGACTGCTTGCGCAAAATATCAAACAGTCACAGGGAGGGGGGGGGGGGCAAGTCTACTACTCCTGGCGGGTGTGTTCCCGGAAGTTTAGGGGAGGCGCGAGCGAACTAGAAGTGCGGCCCTTGTGTTCCTCTGTAGTATATTTGTAAAAGCTTGTGACACTTCGTTCCAGTAAGACGTTGATTCCGTCATTTTTTAGAAGATGTCATGTACGTTGAAAGCTGTATTGTTTTTTAGAATCACTATTAGGCTTGCGCCCTGCTCCGTCTGTAGTGGACACCACATCACGGTGTGCTCTGGGGGTGTTCGAGTCCCTCACCACAGTGGACGCACGCGGGGTTAGGGACGTTCCCGATCTTGAACAAGTAAGGTTGGAAGTCGCCGTGGCTTGCAAGAACCTGGGTTGTGCAGAATGTTAGTCCCCCCTCCACGGCCGGTTGAGCCTGCATCTGATGTTTGGAATCAGGGTGCGGAGGCTGGCGCCTGAGGCACCCTGCTGTAGGCCGTCCCTCTCCGCCAGAGGTCGATTATGCGCTGACGTCCCTTGTCTATTTCGGAGTCTGGGTTCTTCCATAAGCGGCAACGCTCGGCTGACTTGAGATCCCACGGGATCGTTCTGGCAAGGACGAGAGCTGTCGCAGCACTAACCGTCCTGTACGTTGCGATTTCCCTGAAAGCTCCGATATTCTGGGTTCGACGCAGAGGAGTCCTGTTTGCTGCCTGTCAGATGTATTGGGCATGAGGCGTGCAAAGTCAATGGCTTTCATTGCTTTTGTCTTTGTCACCTGCCGCACGTGTTCAGTACCACGGAGCCTCATCCCTCAGCTACCGTACGTCGTCGAAGGATATAATGCATAGCAGGGAGCCAAGTATGGAGCCCTGTGGCACCTCTGCGATCACGTTAAAAACAGGGCTGTGGGCCTGCATCACCCTGTCATGTAGATAGTAAAACATAAGCTTATAGAGGTAAAATAGAACCTTTTTTGTGTGGAAAATCTTCAAAATGACCCTCCACGGTAGGCTGTTAAAAGCGTTATTGACGTTCGGTAAAACCGCAAAAAGCCAGTCCTGTCTTTTAGGCAAAGACTCGAAGAAAAGTTTACCCTATGTCTGAATCAGCTTTATGACGCCGATGGTTTAACGGCCCTTACGGAATTTGTGCTGGGCGTCGGACAGCAAACCGTTCCTCTCCGCAAAATTCCGGAGGCGTGTCTCCACGATTTAAATGGCGTAGCTAAGGAGCTGAGCAGGCAGATCTGGCGGTAAGATCCAGGGCTCTTAGGTATGAAAACCAGGTCTGCTTCCTTCTATACGGCAGGGCTTGAGCCCGTCCGGCACATCTCAGTTGCCGCGGCGGCTACCGCCGCCGGGTATTTTGTTATTAGTAGTATAACCGCGAGACTGAGACACCGTCGGGGCCCGGTGCCTTTTCTCCCCTAAGACGTGTCACCGCGTCGCACACCGCTTGCGGAATGCTTTCCGAGAGGTCTTGTCCATCCGTCCTTAGGGTCTCCAAGTAGGAGGCGCGGTCAAAGGTAGGGTGTCTAAGAATGAGCGCCGCTATTGCTTCGTGTGCCTCTTCTGGCGTAAGGTCAACCCTCCGCTGAAACGGGGGACCCCCTCACCATCTTGTATGGGCGGCCTCCTTAACATATGTCCTGTGCAGGATAGCGATAAAATTGAACTTCTCTAGCAAGCCTTTGTTTAAGGTTGAGTTATAGAAGGTTTTAACTATTACATTATCCGCTTTGTATCACTTTTATCCTGCTCTAGATATATATATATATATATATATATATATATATATATATATACCACAATTGGAAAGAAAGGAACGTGCAGCCGTGTACGGGGTATTTTTATTCTGACTGCCTATATGTTATATGTACAATATAGTAGGTCTCTCCAGATGCATCACAAAGTTATGGACACACACATATATAGTATGTGTATATATTTCTTTCCAATGGTCCTCTTTGCTCCTTGTCGAAAGTCGCCGCAGTACTGTCTTCTCAAGATTACTTCACCTAGCCACCTTTCTTGCCATTTAAACTGCTCGGATTTTTGTATGCCTTTTTGGGATCAGAGTGTATTGATTTTGTCCTGTATCCAAAATGGCCCGGCTGAATTGCTTCTCATCTATTGTTGGCTCCATCTGCATAGGATGCCTGGTCTGCTGATTAGTATTCCCTCCACCCGGATTAAGAGCTTTCTTGATGCTAGTTCCTTAACATTAAACTCGTACTATATTGAGCGCAATAGGTCTTTGAGTCTTCATGAGAGGAGGCGGCATGTTGCAGTCCTGGTAGCCATGTGCTTTCGTAAGGTCTGCAGGGGGATTCTTTTAGCTCTGCTGAGGCTTGGACTGCTTTTTTTGCTGCACAGTGCACATGAGGTGTTCCTACCCAGGATCACGTCAAAATGTTTGACCATGAGAGTCGCTGTTACTGGGTGACCTTCCATCTCTAGAGGACGCTCCAGGCCGTTTAGAAGAATTGCTTCGGTTTTTTTTGTGAAGCAAATTCGATAACTAACGTATGGACGCCATGTCGGATATCCGCCAGGGCTCCGTTGGCTATTCCTTCAAGCAGATTCTCGTCACGTGCGGCAACGATCAGTGCCAGATCGTCTGCGTAGGCGGCGGAATAAACTTCAGGGGATGTGGAAGACTAAGTATTCCATCGTAGGTTATACTCCACAGAGTTGGTTCTGATACAAACCCTTGAGAAGCCCCGGCTGCGACGGCATAGCCCGCGCGTTCGTATGTAGATCCTTGGTCTTTTAGGTACGACGCTAGGATGCGCCGTATATAAGATATATATATATATATATATATATATTATATATATATATATATATATATATATATATATATATATATATTTATATAAGAAAGAAAGAGATATGTCCTCTGATTCTGATTAGGCAATATCTAGGTAGTTGCGTTCATTAATCGAGAATCAGAGTAGCAGAAAGCCAAAAGTATCTTCGAGTTAATTGTACATCCGAATCCTGCACCGAACGCTAACACGTGACGTGCCATACCGAGAATTAAGAAAGTGTCTGACGCTCCACCTGTTGCTGATATGTTCTAGGATGATGCAGCTGCTACAAGAAGTCGAATACGTGGCTATCACACAAGACGTCTGGTCAAATCTGTCTCACCAGAGTGTCGCCTGCCTATCGGCGCACTTTGTACACGACTGGAAACTCAAAATGGTCTTCCTCGCATCAAAGCACTTCACGCTACCGGACATTAAGAGCAATTTGGCCGAGCTCTTCGAAGACACGATATCCTACTACAATCTGTCGCAGAAGGTCTCCCATACGCTGACCAACAATGCCACCAAGCTTACGCGGTCGGTAAAGACCTCGCTGCCGGGATTTCTTTCCGAAGAAGTCGAGCTAATGGACTCGCCGTCGACAAAACCGGAAAGCGCCCCGATCGACCTCAAGGATATGAACTCGGTGTTCCTCGAAGGAATGGCTTGTTTTGCCGAGGCGCTAGAAACCTGCGTTATGTTGGCGACAAAGGATAACGCTTTTCTCGAATCTGTGCTGTCTAAGGTCAGCGCGGTGGTAGACTATATTCGAACGATCGTCTTTCCGAGTCCGGCACTAGAGGAGCTTCGAATCATCCTCGAGCGGGGCTACTCGACGTGGAACCTGCAACTGCGGATCATTCGCGCGATCGCCAACACGACTCACGAGCGGCTGCAGAACGCACTCTCCGGTGTGAAATCGCTCACGCACGAAGACTACGCCGTGCTGACGGAGCTCGTCGAGGTGCTCGAGCCATTTGAGGAGGCCTACAACCTCTATCGGGAGGGTCACCGGGTGACGGCCAGCTACGTCATTCCGTGTATCCGCGGCTTGAAGATGCATCTGCAGAACGTCAAGCCCGTCCATCTGGAGCCGGTCGTCGACAAGCTCAGCCAGTTCATTCACAGCAATCTAGCGAAGTACGAAGCCAATGAGACGTACGCGCTCTGCTCGATCCTCGATCCTCGCTTCAAGCTCGCCTGGTGTCCCGAGGAGCGACAGTGCAGCCTGATTACGCTGCTCTGTCGGAAGGCGTCCGAGCAGCGCCTGCCCGACAGTCTGTCGACCTGCAACGCGATGGCGTTTGCCGGCGAAGAGCGCCGCTCGAAGCTGTTCCAGTTCATGTCGTCGCAGGCCTCGAAGAAGGCGAACTCGGTGCACTCGGTCGAGGTGGGCAGCTATCTGGCTATGCCGTGCCTACCCGACAGCGCGACCTGCTGCCCGCTTGAGTTCTGGCGGCAAAATCAGACTCAATTTCCGTCGCTCTGCCAACTCGCGCGCTCTCTGATGAACATTCCAGCTGCGGCTAGCCACGTCCTGCAGATGAGTCGGGTTCAGGGCGCCGACAGTGTGGCCAACCTGGCCGATCTTGCGCTTAACACGTCCACGTTTGAGTCACTCATGTTCGTCAAGGTAAACAATGCCATTCTACGATCGTAGAGGTGGTATGGCAATACTTGTAAACGTTTTTTTTTTGTTTGTGTAGAGAAGTAACTGGAACATGTGGGGTTTGCAGTTAGTGTTGTGACACAAACACCACTGCAAGAAAGTCGTCTGCAAATGCGAGACTTCAATCTACTGAGATCAGTTGTTTCTCTATACCATAATGCGGCGGCTGTTTGTCATAGATTTTGACATTAGAATGTCTTTTAAAATCCTCGCAGGTTCATGTTACTGGGACAGAGACTGACCGGCATTGCGTTGCAGTTGCTGGGTAGGTCCGCCCTTAGCGTGTTCCGTGTTGATCTTGGTAAAAACGTAACGAAGGGGCACTGCTCCGCCCATGCCAGACTTCGCGGAATCGTGTGTAATACTTGTAGGCTCACCTAACCTAAACTTCCATTCAATCGTTAGTCAACGCCCTTTTCTCCTTAACAAAAGGAGTTTTATTGTATACATTCGTAAACAACTTTTCAGTGGCTATGACGTGAATCGGAGAATTATCCCTTCTTATAAACATAAACATTAAATAAATATTATTAAATGTATATACATACAGAATTTTGACAACGGAATATATATATATATATATATATATATATATATATATATATACAAATGCGACTTTGCAACGCCTTCGAACAAGATATTGGGTCATTTCATTCGTTGCAAATGACAAATGTTATATATCACACAAAACATTTGTGAAGAACACGACTGCGATACTTAATATGTGTATCTAAAACGTCAAGAATATATATATATATATATATTAGAGAGAGAGAGAGGGGTGGGTGAGAAAGGTTGAGAGAGAGAGAAATTGGAAGTGACTGTAAATGTGTATTTAGAATGCATTATATGTCTTGTGCGCTTTGTATGATCGGATTGTAATATACGAATCCAACACGGGGTACTGGGTTTCCGACGAATGGGGGAAATCAAATCATGTTGAACAAAGAGTACAGGTCAGTTCTACGAGACACTGACTAACTACCACTGCATTTCTGCAAATCCATCTATGTACTGCGCAACTAACTGTTTATGTGTGCGCAACTGACTGTATAAATCGCCAATGCCAATAAAATCAACTTGCATCAAAGCTATATATAAATAATTGCTGTGTGCTTAAATAAGTATATACCGTTAATCGCATACGGCGCACTAATGGCGTGTATGGTTATAACGCAGGTGATAGCTATCCATTATGCATATATATATATATATATATATATATATATGATAGTATGTACAGGGTGTCCAGGAAAATGAAGTGCCGGATTCGTAAAACCCGTTAAAATAATCACCCTTACAATGTACAATAGTAGTGAGCGTGTCATAAATAGGAGTGACAGTGAAATTACAATATTGTTGTTATACCGATATGACTGGTCAATTCAAAAAAATATGCAATTGCACATTGGGATTGAGAACGAGTTGCTGATGGACAACAACATCCCGGCGTATTCGGAAGAAAATTCTGCTTCGCCTGAAACACATTCGACGTTGACAGCGAAAAATAGAGGTCAGAACTAGCCGGCCCTACACTCAGAAGCTTACAAATAAGATATTAGGTATGCTCCGTTCAACCATTTTTTTCTGCAAAACTTCAGAGCTGACCCGAGAAAGCCTCACATGGTCTAACAACTCGACACAAGCGAATATATTATATACATAAAGGATGGCCTATAGCCGTTAAATGACATTGCCTTATTTATGTCGCCTTAATAATGGAAACTCTACTTTGTAAAATTTTATCTTATGCGACCCGCGGCGATGATGTTGGAAATGACACCTAAAAACTTTTCGGGTTGACCTTCAGTCACGATTTGACGTCCATCGGACTGCTTTTCGCATTGGTTCATAGACGGACCCCCAAAAATACAAATGTACAACGGTGGGGCGTAAATCCGCGCACCTATGAACCGGTCGCAAGGCGCAAACGAATGCACCCACCACGCTACTGGACTCGACGGGAATTATACCTACACCTACTTAGCTGCCCGAGACGCTCTGGCAGCTTCCCAGAACGTATAGAGAAAACTATATTGTAAAACGGGCCCTGGGAAAACATAATAATGGCTATATTGGGGCATCGAAGCCTAAACCTAATAGTGGCTACATTGGGGCCTCGAAGCCTTCACAACATCAACTGCAGCAGTCTCGATCGCTGTGATCACATAGTGAATGTCTAGTGAGGTATGACGTTTAAGCCAGATTCCTCATGCTCTGTTCGCTTCCTGTCAACTCATGGCGCTTATTATACAGGCCACGTTCCCTCTGCAAACGGCCAAAGACATCATCTGTCGCACAAACATGGCCTCGCCGTAACGTCTTCTACACGTTTTCCGATATATTTCAGGATTTTCGCCGTACCTGTGCTGATGGGGCCGAGTGTCTCAAATGTAGTGGTTACAAAGTGGTAGCTCCTTGATAGCTAGAGATACTTCCTTCGTTTTTCAGAATCCGCGCGCTCTGCTACCCATCCAGATTCAACTGCGCTGTCCCGTAAATGCGGCAAGGCCGCCGTGCATGAAACCGGTACATACATTACAACCTATACAAGGCATTTTCTGTGTAACCATAGCGGAATGGTGACCCCGTCAGGTCGCAGCTCACTGCCGCCATTGAGGCTCTTCAGCTTGGGTGTAGATGGTATCCCTGCCCCTCTAAGAGCTCCTCTTACTATGGCGTTGAGTTCAACGTGCTTTGAAAGTCTCAGACAGCCTAAAGGGTATGGACCGTCAGAGTCAACAGGCCGCATGATAGAATAATTCGGCCTGTATATCTGTATGTACCATATAATTCTAAATTAAAATAAATACGAACCAGAAAACATAGCATTTTGTACTGCGCAATACTACATTACTAAATATATTGGAAACTAAATATAATCTATCAATAACTATAATATATTAGTAATTTACGAAATGCACTCAGCAAAAAGTCATTACCAGTACTATAAGATAAAGTTTACTATACTTTTATCATTTTAATGATTATTGCTTTTCCTACTTTTATATAATATTCGTGCACATGAATCTGGGCATTGGGAGTGTTTTATACCAAGAAGAAAGCAAGCACCAACTTCTCAAATTCTCTAACCGATGTACAACTAATCTAAACGTCTTGCCTAAATGCGTCAAGCATAGCTTAGTTTGCCACTTTAATCTAGGGGATATAAGCGTCAATACTAGCTTCTGTGAACTAACACATGATATTGAAACGTTAACGTCCCATCTTGACTTTGTTGCAATTTTGGAGACCTGGCACATTATAAGTACAAAACGCATTGCTGCCTATAAACATTTAGCTCAATCTCGAAAACAAAATGCTCGAGGTAGAGGAGTTGTCTTACATATAAATGGAGAACTGCCGCATAACAAAATAACTAGATATACAAATGTATCTATATATATGGTTTATTTCGCAATAACATTGCATTTCAAGATGGTACATAATTACAATACAATTCATTCATTTTATACAATTTAAACACTTCAGCGACCGTCCCACCGGGCGAAAATGTGCAAAGACCGCCGATGCTTCTGACAGCTCGCTGCGTGGTATTTAGCTTATATCAGCGAGCAGAACCGGCAACGACATTGATCGCCAACTTGGTGAAATCCTTGGGTCGAACATACCAAGTGATGATAGCCATGCACAATGTATCTTGTGTACACGTGCCGGCTAGTGCATGCCATTCCATCCCAAAGCTCCCTGGCGAAATACACATCCAATTGCGCTACCTCTGCCGAGGCCTCGGTCACTTTTCCCTGCCACTCCAACAAAAATTGCTGAAGTGGTCCTGTAATAGGTGACCTAAGCCTGACTCTGATTGTTTCCACTGCCGGCCCGCAACCCGCTAGCAGGTACACGAAGCGGCTTCTTGCCGTACAAATGTATCTGAACTTATTCAAGCGACAGATTGCCAAGCTGAAATCTCAGGGCGTAATGTTGTCGTAGTTACACTTCATAGTATCGGCAATATCGACATTATGGCACTAATTTACACAACATCGGACCTTTTCTACATTGGGCCGCCCACTCCCAAAAACCGTAACTCGCGCTGCTAACAGCAGTATTTGTCTGGGACAAAATTCTCCTCTGCAATGACGAACCCGTATTGGACAAATTATTTGGCGCGGCTGATGTCTCACGCTCGATCATGGACCAATTTCTGCGGCATTTACTAGTCTAGACGATGCACCATATGCGAGAATGCAAATTGCTACCTAGAATTTCAGCCGGCACTAGCAACAGCGCCGTGGTCTGACATATTAACTAGTTAATCATTTCATATTTATTCACTCAGGTTGAATAGCGATTATAACCACAAATACATCACTTTAACAACTATAAGGACAGTGAGTCAAGACTATCACCGGGTGATCTGCATATGTATGGATACATATATATATATATATATATATATATATAAGGCGAGCACTGCCGAGTGTGCAAACGTATTGTAAATGCTTAATAAATCATCACAATATTTTATATATATACCGCTACACAAGAGACCGATTACTGGTCTTAACAACTACACACGAAACGCCCTTTGTACATTACTGGATTAAGGGTATGCCCTACCTATCTGGTAAGGAGTATTTAAACCTACTAAAGCTCAGGATCAACACACTACCGACGCGTGCCATATCGGACAGGTGACGCCCGGGCTACAAGAAACGTTGTAGGCACGGGTGTCATGCGCCTGAGACGTTGGCTCATGTCGCTCAGATGTGCGATACAACGCACAAACAAACTATAAAGAGACATGACGACGTCTGTGATCGCGTGGCGCGTCTTCTCCGGGCGCACCGGGTCTAAAGCCCGGCCTTGTCATAACAAAAAACCTACGTCCTATTTGGTGATCTTGTCCTACCTCGCAAAAGCGCGGTAGGACAAAATCACCAAATAGGACGTCGAGTTTCTAAAAGCGGCGCTCCCCGACCCGCAAAAGCCTCGCAGATTCGGATCCATCACTATCTCTATGAGTGGTGTATGGGGCTCTGAATCTACGAGTACGCTTTTGGGGCTCGGCGTCACGAAAAGGAATCTTATAAATCTTATCGTTTCAACGTTGCAAGGAACCTTGAGGATATACCGCTCGCAACGGGTCCATAAGAGCGGAGGCTACCATCAAGCAAGGACACGGACAGCTCATTCGTAACCTCGCGTGACACCTTTTTACCACCATTTTTATTAAGGCGAGCACTGCCGAGTGTGCAAACGTATTGTAAATGATTAATAAATCATCACAATATTTTCTATATATATATATATATATATATATACATATATATATATATATATATATATATATATATACATATATATATATATATATATATATATATATATATATATATATATATATATATATATATATATACATATACATATATACACACACATAAGTATATACATACATACACACATATACATATATATAAAATATATAAGCTACATAATAACTAGTGACTCCGCACAGACAAACTGTTCTACTTTTAGTTGTAACCTAAACAATCTGTACGAGGAACATTTCCCTGAGAAATACATAGAAAATAGAACTTGAATTCATTTTATTAACCGACTACAATTATACAATTACTTAAATTAACTGACATGATTAAAGTGTTTCCACTGAACAAATTACATTTAATGAAATTGCCCCCGAGGCAGTTATACTAAGTAAGTCAACTTAAAGCATTTCTTGATGGCTACCAATAGTATATACATCGCTATTTTTCTGCTATAGAATATATTGTTTGCCAAATGAACGCTTACAATACTTACATATACGAAACAGGTTGCACAGAATAAAGCTTTAGGGACCGTCTCTTGGCTACAGGAGGGGCGAAGGTAAATCTCATCTTTATGATAATCACAAACCACTCGGTGGCGTGGTGGCATGCGTCTGCGCCTCGCGACCGGAGGAGACACATAGATGCGCGAGTTCGAGCCCAACCGTTGCACATTTGTATTTATGGGGGTCCGTCTATGAAGCAATGCGAAAAGCAGTCCCATGGACGTTAAATCTTGGCTGAGAGTCAGCCGCGAAAGGATTTAATTTAAACCACTTGAAATGCCATCACTTCAAAATCTGAATACGATATTATTCCGTATAAAAACGTCCGCGTTGTGTTGCCTCCAAATTTACCATTTTCTTTCCAACAGCAGCAGAAATCGTTACAGCCCATCTCTGAAAATCCTTAATATGTACTACTGCAACTATAGACGTAAATCACCTGATATGACCTTCGCTAAAATATGGAACGCTCTCGATCATGAGTCAAGGAAATAGCTCAGCATAGCTCTGTTAGCATAGGATAGATAGTGGAGTACACCGACCAGGAAAAGAGACGCAACTACGCATATCTCAAAAACAAACTCCATTTTGTACCGGTACCCTAAAAACACTAAGACCCATCAGCAGTGGAACAGTAATATTCATTCGAAAGCTGGCCAAAAGAATGTAAGCAACGACGGGGGAGCAGCGTGAGAAAGAATTTGAAACTTATAAGTTCCAGAGTCTTCATTGCGATAGGCACAAAAATGTATCTCGCACGTAGCTCAGTATATTTACTGCTTTCAATGGCTCCAGCGCGTTCCACTACCCGTTCAGGCTCGATTGAGCCATAAGCAGACAGATCACGGCCGTCGTGCAAAAGACCGCCATGTAATGCATGCTTACAAAGAGATAATTGCTCCCTCAAGCTTTGCTTAAGCAGTAGTTGCCAAGTCTCTCAGTACGGGTGTCGATGAAACATCAGCCCTCTTAAGAGCTTTTTGTGCCACATTGTAGAGCTCTTCTTATCTGGCCCAGGTCTTCTAAGATTTTTTTTCTGCGAAGTTCCGGGAATGCATGATAAACATGCGCCACTAGCAGTCTGCGTGACTAGTGTGAGACTCGCAAACCCACTAAACCCGGATTCCTCACTACCCTCCTGGCCCATGCCTTCTGAGTTTTTTGAGATAGCTCCTCCTATAGGCCCGGGCCTTCTAAGCCTTTTGAGATAGCTCCGTGGGTGTAGGCCCTTGATAACATAGTTTACATAAGAAAGTCCCTCCCCACATTATGTGAGAGGAATTTGGGTCCAGCATGCTCTCAAGCTGAAGTGAGGACGGAGTTTTGCCTAATTAGTTTTGCCTCTGTATCTTTTCAGTCAGTGTATTATGATTGCAACGGTCATCTAGCGGACGGAATCACACACGGCTCTGATAGAACAATCAGCTTTGTTTGCTCATATTCAGACGACCCCTTGTGTATCGATGTTTATTAATTGACGAAGTGTATCCATCCAGCTCGATTGTAGGCGTTTGCTTATTTTGGGCATGACGACTCAGGGGTTATTTATAGTGTTTAGTTGGATCATGGATCATCATCTTTCCTAATAGCACTTATGGAGTGCTGTGGGGACTCACAGAAGCGCCTGAAGATCTCGACCATTCAGGCCTGTCTATATATTTACCGAAAATTGTGGCCCTGATTATTCAAACTGCTTCCTCCTGGTCTTGGGGTGCACGCCGGATTGCGCTAGTTCCACGCTTGAATGCAGTTAATACTAAACGTTTTCCCTTTTAAATTTTAACACTGACATTGAATTCATCTGCTATAAGCTTATTGGCTGATCCAGCAAGTTCTGATGTTTTTTCTCTCTTAGAAGAAGGCACTTCGACTCGAACCATACACTCGGGTACACAGTAGAGGACTGTCTCAGGATTTTTGGAAACAGGGACTTCTTCGGCTTGTGAACCAGCTGGGTAGTTGCGCTCTGGTCATTGCTCTCTAGGCCATTACTTTGGACAGCGACTTTAATTAAGCTCACAGTCTAGTTTCGTACCTTTTTATTTGAACCCACGTACATGAATATAATCACAGTCGGTCAATGCACTTAGTTAGCTTAGCATGTGGTGTCGACTCTGGTGGCGTGGTGCATTCTTAAGCGCCGTGCGGCCGAAGGAGACAGACAGATGCGCGGGTTCACACCTGTGTTTATTGAGTCCGTCTTACGAAGCATTGCGAACTCTCGTGGACGTTAGATGTTGGCTGAGAGTCAGCCCAAAAAGAGGTTTTAGGTTAGCATGTGGACGATGCCAAAGGACTCTTATATAACAATCTATATCTTCAGAAATCTATAGTGGTAGTAATCACTCCGAACAACAGTAGCATTATTAAGAAGTAAGTAAAACAACATTGACAACTAAACAGAAATGAATATATAAAGTGCGTTGTAAAAAAATAGCAACTTCAATAGCAATAATGACAACTAAACAGAAATGAATATGTAAAGTAAATAAAATAAGTAAGAAAGTGGAATGTCAGTCCCTGCTTGCTGGACAGTTTGAGGTCGGACAATCATATTGTTGACCATTTGCGTAAATCTGCTTCACCAAATGTCCCCAAGGACCATCGAGATTAAATTTCTTTTCATCCGAGAACACGATGTTTTTTCACTCGTTATTCCAAGTTTGGTATTCCAAGTTTGGCGAAAATTCACGCCGTGTGACATGTGCTTCGGTTGCAGTCGCGGCATATGCTTCCTTTTCGCGTATCGCACGTTTTTGCCAGAACTTAACACTCGGTATACTGTGTATCGGTGCACTGGCACTCCCATGGTGGTCCTGAACCTGCAAGATGACATTTGGTCATGAAGCCAACTGTATGACCCTACGCCGATCTCGAATAGTCAAAACTGGCTTACGCCCACTGTTAGATCTGCACCTTTGGTTCACTCCAGGGTGTAAGAACCTGCGTGCTCTTATGCCGTCCTAATCTGGTTGCTATAGCAGTTACTGTATGACCGAGCTCAACATATGCCTCAATTCTTGTCGTTTCGTTATCCAAGAGATCCTTTGTACAACCCATGGTTTAAACGTAAGCTTCGTCGTTAGTTCGGAACAACGACTGAGCTGTAGAATATTTTGCAGCTATAGAATGATTGATTTAGCTAGGCGATATTCCTGACATTTGATCCCCGGGATTGTAAATCAGCTGTAGTATAGACTATCCTTAACAAACAAGAGCTATGGTGTTAGCATTTTATTGTTGCTAATATTTTGCAACTAGTGTGAATTGCGAAATTAACTACTCGTGGTTCGTCATGTACATCATGCCCTTAAAATTTCAAGCCAATCAGATAAATCAAGCTGAAACTATCACAAAAAACATAAGGTGCTAATTTTTTGCAAAGCACTTTATATATATATATATATATATATATATATATGTCGAGCCCGGTGGCGTGGTGCACTCCGCCTGAGCCTCGCGACCGGAGGAGACACATATGTGCGCGGGTTCGAGCCCCACCGTTGCACATTTGTATTTATGGGGTCCGTCTATGAAGCATTGCGAAAAGCAGTTCCGTGGACGTTAAATCTTGGGCTGGGGTTGGCCCGAAAAGTATATATATATATATATATATATATATATATATATATTCAAAGTAATCAATCATTCACAGTCGGACCATGACATTTGGGTCCCTGCGAACGTGTGCATCATTATGGGGGTCCAGTGATATATATATATATATATATATTCATCTTATAATAACGATTCAAATTCGACATACTAGTGTCGCAAACGCGCCAAATTTTGAAAACTAGAATTCGTTCCAAGCAAAGCCCTCCCAATTATAGCTGGCTACCCTGACAGATTCAGCGTCAAATCCGCTTAATGAGCGTTTTTAAGCCTCTATCGAGTATTCAATACGTTGCCTAAACTGCGTCAATCCTGTCTCGCCTGTCGATTCACGCTACAACGCCGAATTTCATCCTCATATCAAGTAACACAATTGTACAAATCCGGATAGCAACGAATGTTACAGCAAAAATGATACAAATTACCGGGAACTAATGAGAACCAACAGCAGCAGCATGAATAACCACTAGCCACTAGTATTTATTGTATTAACGTTTCAGTTCACAGTTACAGTAGCAAGGTGTGAGCAGGAGGATTACATAGGCTCTACGACACGAAAACTAGTCAGGTTACATCAGTTGCAACGAAAATGCAGTCTGTCTCTCTAAACACATCTAGCAAAGCCGCTATTTGCAAATTAGGTGTATGCAATTTACGACAATACATCATTTTGGCTACTACGCCTTATCTATCATAGCATATTAGCCTTGCGCGGTTCGTATGCGTGTATGGTGCATTTTGTCTAAATCCTATTATATATATGTAGTCGCAAAAAGCAGTTTACGGGCAAATTTGCCGGAGCCAGACATATCGCTATCGAATTGCTACCAGATAAGATCCAGACCATGGATGCACTTGTAGGAAAAAGTCACACAACAGTGCTGGAAAATGGCTGGAAAGCGAGGCCCTGTTTTGTTTCGAGCTCGTAGCTAAATGCCAGCATACCAGAATATAGAAACGTCATCATGCATGTCCGTTGTACTCCACGGCTATAATTTGTATGCACGTCCTACACGCTAGGCGCTAGACAGGCGTGGTATACTCTTATTTCCATTGGCGACAAAGTCTGACTCTTGGATCTTCTTGGGTGTGAGGCCGGTTCTTTGTCCTATGCTCAGGACGTTTGGCCGTTGCTGAAACCGCTGGAGTTGATCAAAGTACAATGATGATTAAAACTCGATATCCTCGTGCAAGCGAGACGGCTAACGCGTCCGCTTTCGGAAATTGCAACTCGTTCCGAACAACGCTTTTCGAACCATAACTGGCATTACAGCCACCTCTGACCATAATCCGGTCGCGGTTAATAACACAAAGTGTAGAAATCGTGTGTTAGGGATTAAAAAGTGCAATCCCCCGAATTCACTCCTGCCTGATGCCAACATGACGTCGCCGTTCACCGGAGGCCGGCCTATTTGCGACGAAATATTGCTGTAAACCCCCTAGTATGAAAACTACATTTACTTTGCTAGTTATTACCAGTACCAGTTAAGGGGAGACATTCGTTTTTGATCTAGCTTTGTTAGCAAAATATTTCTAGTGTAAATTTCGCTGCTGAATCGATCATTGATCAAATGCAGCATCGTGCATCGTGAGTGAGTGAATAGTCGTCCTCTGACTACCGCACTGCTACTGAGGCTACTATGTGAAGGCTACGTTTACAAATACTCAATTTTAGGGTTGTGGTTATTGCGCTGTTGCTGTTACTGTTGCTGCTGCCGCCGTCGATACTGGCAGCTATGCTCGTAAGCTTTTGAATCTCAGCCCGCTTCTAAACCAACTGCAAGAAGTCTCCGCACCTGCCGAACCAGCTTTAAAAAGTCTCCGCATCTGCCGAACCAGCTGCAAGAGGTATCCGCATCTGCCGACCCAGCTGCAAGAAGTCTCCGCATCTGCCGAACCAGCTGCAAGAAGTCTCCGCATCTCCGAACCAGCTGCAAGAAGTATCTGCATCTGCCGAACCAGCTGCGAGAAGTCTCCGCACCTGCCAAACGAGCTGCAAGAATTCTCCGCTACTAGATTCACCATCTGCCCACGTCCGTTGCTGCTCAAAGAGGACCGGATAGCAGAGCAGAGCAGCGTGGGCTGGATGCAGCGCAACAGCCGGCGCGCGACATAATGGCAGAGGCGAACTTTTCGTATATACAGTATTTGGCGGCGGCGGCGGCGGCGGCAGCAAAAGCGGCCGAAAGCGCCCAGTCCACACGGGGGCACGCCTCCAGGAGTCCCAGCCCCAGGGGGGGCGCGATGTCGCCGCTGTCATCATCATCAGCGGAAGCAGCAGCAGCGGCGACGACGACGGCGGCGGCCGCCGCCGCCGCGGTAGACACCGCTGCCACAGTGGCCGCCCACCGCTCGAAGCGAGCAGGAGGAGCGCCGCGAGCGCCCATCTGCGACTGGTACGATGGGTTGCGCCAGCTGTCCGACGATGGTGACTTTCGTGGCACGTGCAAGATCTGCAAGAAGAGCATATCGGCGAAGTACACGTCGAACCTCATCTCGCATATGAAGGTAACGAATGAAACACTTCAACGCGACGCGCGAAAGGGCGGCACATGCCCCCACCGTTCGGAGTCGGCTATCCGCCGTCTCACTCACCCACTGACTCATTGACTGCTTGGTTGGCTACATCAACACGTGTCCACGTGTCGCACTACTGGAGTTTATCTTCTTTGTGCGCCTAAATTGTGCAAATCAGCAACAGCAACAAGTTAACGCAACTTGACGCGTTAAATTATTTTCGGTATTAAATAGTTAAATATATATATATATATATATATATATATATATATATATTGTTATTCGGTCATATAAGGGTTTTAAGTATTAATAATCTGTAACTATCGCACTATATACAAGAATATGACGTTGCCAACTTGTACCTCTATCCCTGTCACTGTCATGGGCGATGTAAATGTCAACCTACTTTCGATCCCGCAGCCTAGCGAATATACGTCATTCTTTTCCGCTAGAGACTTCTCCCTGGTGGTGTATCGCATAACCTGCATCTGGTGCGTGCATAGACCATATTGCGATTTCCAATTACTCAAGATGTTCTACTGTCCAGTCGGCGGTTTCTGGGTACTCTGCTTTTCTCTGATCACTACCCGGTTTTCATAATTCTGTCTAGCAACTCTGTGGCTGCCAAACCGTTGGCCGAGCTGGCCCCAAGCCTACGCCGAAGTCACAACAAGGCGAAGATTGATATGTTCCTATATCGCTTACAAAATGTCTCGTGGTTAGTAGTTTATGATGCAGCAGACGTAAATTCGGCATTTAACGCATTCAGTAAAATCCTGCTTTTTATGTACGAGAAACCCTTTGATCTGGTGGATCTCTCTGCTCCTAATAGTTTGTGCAAGATGGGTAAATTTTACTTTTCTCCGGGTTTGCGGCGGCTGTAACTCCGGAGAAAAGTAGCAGAGTAAATAAGATCTATCGCAGACATGGAAATTCGTAAATGGACTCTGTGGTAGGCGACATGATTCAGTGGAATTACCGTCCGCGTTACTAGTTAACGAGGATAAAACATTAGATAATCCTGTAAAAATTGCAGACGAGCTGAACCGTCACTTTGTCACGTTTGGTAATACCACAGTCGCTCACGTCGAAAAGAACAGACAAAAATGACAATCTATTCTAACTCTCAGCTGTCTCTGTTCCTGAGGTTCATGGTACCCCTCTCAATCTTAAAGCAAGCTGGAGTCGAGATGTAAGAGGTGTACCTGCAAAATTGTTAAAGCTAACAGCTCCATCGATCCCAGGACCGCTGACTGCCATTATAAATCGTTCGTTTGAGTCCGGCAGATTCCCATCACCATTGAAAGATACGGTGGTGTTTCCTCTATTTAAGAAAAAGTGTGAGCGAAACCGCGCAGCCAATTATAGGCCAATCTCGGTCGTTGATTATATCTCAAAGGTCATCAAGAAACTGGTGCTGGTTCGGCGAGATCAATATTTAGAGACGATCAATTTATTTTCGTCAAACCAGTTCGGCTTTCGCAGGGGTAGGTCGACTAAGCTTGTCTTGGCCCACAGGACAGAGACAGGTGGTACGAGCTGGTCAAATAGAGTCCTCATGGCAGCAGGTCGATATCGGCACCCCCCAAGGCTCGGTTCTCGGACCTTTTATGTTTCTTATTCTACTGAATTGTATTCTATTAAGGATTCAGAGGCTAAACTTTGGCTCAGATATAGCTTTTGCTGCTAACACTACGCTACTGTTCGGAGTGAATCATCGGCATTTTGATATGGATTTGCAGCTGTCGCTTTTGAATGTTGATAATATAATTAGCCTTTTTAACATTTTTTGGACTAGTTGTCAATGCTAACAAAACCAATTTCGTAGTTTTTCGTTTATCGCCGAGGCTTCTAGAATTACCTGACAACCAGATATTTAAGACACAGAGCATTGAGCTCTCGCAGACCACCAGGTGCCTGGGACTCGTTCTCCAGAAAAACATAAGGCGGCATCCCCATCTGGATTACATTGCACCAAAGTGCGTTGTTGTAATATCTACGTTGTGTAAAATGAAATTGATATCTGGGTTGATGGCTATGACTGAATTCTCCGAAGAGCAAAAGTGATACAGAATGATGCAATTTTCTCGAAGGCGAAGGGATTCGGTCCGTGATTTGTTTACTTGTTTTAATCTACTCACGGTAGAAAGCATTTACTCGCTGCGGGCTTCAATATTAGCGTACAAAATTTTACGTGGTATTGTGCCTATGGATATCGCATTTCCACTAGTTTTTACCATGAGTCAAACATCAACTAAGCGCGCAACAGCTTTTGCAGTGCCCTTTGTATCCTTGAAGTCTAGTCAACACGCACTTGCGTACCGCCTCCCTGAAAACTGAACCTGCATTTCCAAACATATCAGATGCCTCACTTCGAAACACCTCTTCTCTCACGAGCTAAAGCAGTGGCTGTTAATTTCACAATCGGAATCAGGCGTGTGATTTAAGCATATTTGGTATTAGAACTGTTGTGCTTCGTATACGTGGACATACGTATTTTTGATAGTATTTATCCACATATTTGAGTCATAGTTGTCATAGTCGAGAGTGATTATCTGTTTCATTGATTCATCTTTTTGCAACCATTTTTATTTACAGAGAGCTTTAGAGTTGTGAAATGCAGTTCCGTGAGTAAACCACGTTTGAAATTGAATACATATATATATATATATATATATATATATATATATATATATATATATATATATATATGTGAAGACGACACTGGCACCAGAAAACCAGTTTATTGGGAGAACCTCCCTAGTTAACTCAGATAACCTAATTAACAGGTCTGACATGTTCAGTAGCAGCGTTCCAACAGCTAGCAGGCGCTAATAGGAATAACTTTGCAACCTTCTGAAAATGTTCTGCAAAGAAGACTTTCTTTTCTAAGAGGAAAGTTTAGCCTAACGCCCAATGATAGGGTTCGTGTGTTTTGTTTAAACGGATCGTCACTCTTGCTAAGGCTTCCGCTATATCGGCGGTTTTTTCTCGTTCCCTACCGTGTTGTTTATTATGGTCCTTCTCTTTATGTATGCTGTTGCCGCTGTTGTTCTTGTCTTCGTTGGTGTTATTGGTGTTGTTGTTGATGATGAGGATATTGTTGTTCTTGTCCTTTACCAGAGAAAGCATCCCGGATATTACAGTGCAGGCCTGAACAGTAACCATCAGAGCAAGCTGAGTGGCAGCGCAGCCGCTGCAGCGGCGGCTGCCGACATCTATGTGCAGTCGACAAGAATGAACTCGCTTGTGGACTTCCTCGCTGATTCGCTGGTAAGTCCGAAGCTCATCGATTCGGCCGACTTTCACCGCTTCGTGGACGCTCTCAATCCCAACTTCGACCTACCCTCGAGTCGGCAGTTCATCAAAAACGCTCTGCCGTGCAGAAAACGGGAAATACAGCGAAAGTAAGTGATGGAAATAATAATAATGTTTATGTTTATTTTGTGTCTTTAAAAATACAATTGTCTTGTATGAACGTTTCAAATAATTATAGAAATATTAAAAGTGGTTAAAGCTAACCTCCTGTGCGTCCGCACCTTGACTGCGCCGAGTCGCATCTGATAGGCTATTCAACGACGGTACGTACCACAGCACACGATGCCCCGCGTGGTACCTGGGGCATCTTTCACCGCATCTGCTCTATTAGCACATCAGAGCTGATAGGGAATGCTACCGGCCTGTCTCGCGTCAGTCACCTGTACGGCTCCTTCGATGCCCTTATCACTAGCTTGTCCTCTTCCCTTACAAGGTGCTGCTGACGGGCTGATTCGAGTATTCGACGGTACCAGCTTCTTACAGGGATGAAAAGAACGTCCCATCTTAGAGAGCTCCCTTCACATAGCGAATTATTCTTGCCAATATAAAGAGATCTTTCCGGTTGGACGTTTGTAGCAAATATGTGGATTACCGACCGCCCCATGAAGCCTTCAAACGTGGAGATGCTGGTATCAGAGAGTAGATAACATCCGAGGTTCGCGAGCAGCGCGAGCAGAGTGCGGGTACGTAGTTCATACGGCTTGTCGATGCGTGTGTTTAAATCACCAGCCAGGATGAGTGGAGTGGACAGAGAAGGAAGGGCATGCATTGCGCAAGTGATATTGTCGATCAGAACCGACGTATTCTCACTGGTCGAGGGACGAACATAAGCGGCTATGATACTACATCTGCTGCCGTTCAGTACCAACAAATCGTCCTCTGCAAGTGCTACTCTGACATCCCCAAGCCTCTGGTTGTACAGCACCGATACACCGCCGCTCGGTCGTCTCGCCCTGAGGGAGGCCGAGCCAAGCAGTGAGATGCGTAGAAACCCGGTAATTCAAATGGCTTTGTTTCCCAGGTCTCCGTAAGAACGATGGCATCGATGCCTGAAAGTGCAGATTGTGGCAGTAAAGATAGAGCCCGCGAAGCGCCTTCTACATTCCATTGCACAATGGTTATCTTGTCAAGCAACTCTCCGCGGTCTGCGCCAATTCTCAGTCGAACCGACGACCCTGGGTCCAACCTCTGCCCTGTGGACGACGGTGGTTCCTGCTGGAGTGCGAATCGTTGTGCTGCGACGTCCGTTGCGGTTGCACGTTCGCGAGTACTTGCTTCAGTATTGCTTCCAGAGACGAGAGTGCAGCTGGAGACCATTCCTTCTGACCGGATTAAGTTCTGTTGACGGTTTGTGATGAGTGTCCCGAGCACGGGTTGAAGAGCGGCGGCGAGGCGTGGGTGGCGGCTTTGCAGGAGACGCACGCGGTGGAAGGGCCGCTTTGTCCGGGTACTGATGCGCCCGTGGCCCGCGAGTCCCCGGAGGTTTCTTGAGTTTTGCATTCTCCGGTTCGTACGTCAGTACATTTTTCAGTTTCAGCGGTATTACTCCTAAAAAAGCTTTTATCTTTCGTGCCAGGATTACCGCGATTTTCATAGAGACGTCTCTCTTGTAGGAGTACCGACCGCTTTCAACAACTTGTCGTTGTATCACTGTCAACGGCAGTCCGAAAAAGGGTGTACCTTCCTCAGTCGCTTTTGAAGAGATAGCATCATTTCTGGCTTGCAGTCTGCCGAGAACAGCGGGACGGACAGCACATGAAGTTCTGACTCGGGTCTACCCGCTTTCAGCTTTGCGTCAAAACTTTCCACCGTCGCAATAGAGGTTTCGAACTCTATGCACTCATGATAGCCAGCCTGAATAAAGACGGCCACCAGACCTTCCGTCCCGCTGATATATTTCTCAGCTTCTTCAACGATGCTCTTCGCGTCCATTCCTTTTGCTGAGCGGACTGCTATGGGCGTCTTTTTGGGAAACAGTGATGGAAATAATAGATAGTGGTAGGTGATGGTAGTAGTGCGCGTAGAGCTTACCCTGCGCACCTGAATGTTTGTTGTTCTCCTTATTTCTCTCAATATATATAAAATATTTTGATGATTTATTAAACATTTACAATACATTTGCACACTCGGTGCTCGCCTTATGGTTTACATATATATATATATATATATATATATATATATATATATATATATATACGGTACACAACTATAATATAATATATTTAGGTTGGCCTTTGTTTGTGACCATAATTTGTTTTTTGTCATATGAACCTAGTATAGACCCTACCGGAGAATCCGAGTAGCAAAAAGCCAAGTAAAGTACCTTCGAGTGACTAATTGTACATTGTAATCCGCACCGAACACTAACTAGCACGCGACATGCCGTGGCGAGATTTACGAAAGTGAAGTTCTGCCTGTTGCCCGTTGTATGATTTTTTAGGATGGCGGAGGTGCTGCAAGAAGTCGAGTATGTAGTGATTACGCAAGACGTCTGGTCGAATCTGTCTGGACAGAGTGTTGTCTGTCTATCGGCGCACTTTGTACACGATTGGAAGCTCAAAATGGTCTTCCTCGCATCGAAGCACTTCACGCAGCCGGACATTGAGAGCGAGTTGGCCGAGTTCTTCGAAGAGACGATATACGAGCACAATCTTTCGAAGAAAGTCTCCCATACGGTGGCTAACAACGCCACCGAGCTAACGAGGTCAGCAAAAGCCTCGTTGCCAGGACTTCATCCCGAAGAAGTCAAGCTACTGGGCTCGTCATCGACAATATCGATGAAGACCTCGATCGACCTCAAAAATATGAACTCAGCCTCCCTTGAGGGAATGACTTGTTTTGCGGAGGCGCTAGAAACCTGCGTCACGCTGGCAACGAAGGATAATGCTGTTCTCGAGTCTGTGCTGTGTAAGGTGAGCGAGGTGTTAGATTACGTTCAAACGATCGTCCCCCCGGGTCCGGCGCTCGAAGAACTTCAAGCCAAACTCGAGCAAGGCCACTCGACCTGGAACCTCCAACTGGGGATCATTCGCGCAATCACCAGCATGACACACGAACGGCTGCAAGACGCACTTTCCGATGTGTATTCGTTCATGCCCGAGGACTACGCCGTCCTGACCGAGCTCGTTGAGGTGCTCGAGCCATTCGAGGAGGCCTACAACCTCTTTCGGGAGGGTCACAGGGTGACGGTCAGCTTCATCATTCCGTGTATCCGCGGCCTCACGGACCATCTGCAGAAAGTCAAGCCCGTCCATCTGCAACCGGTCGTCGAAAAACTCAGCCAGTTCATCCACAGCGATCTAGCGAAATACGAAGCTAACGAGACGTACGCGCTCTGCTCGATTCTTGACCCTCGTTTCAAGCTCGCCTGGTGTCCCGAGAAGCAGCAATCCAGCCTGACTGCGCTGCTCCGTCGGAAGGCCTCCCAAATAGTCCTGCCCGAGAGCAACGCAATACCGTCTGCCAGCGAAGAGCGCCCCTCGAGGCTGTTTCAGTTCATGCCATCGCAGGAAGCGAACTCGGTCGAGGTGGGCAGATACCTGGTTATGCCGTGTTTGCCAAACAGCTCTACCGGCTGTCCGCTTGAGTTCTGGCGGCAACATCAGAAGGAGTTCCCGTCGCTGTGCCAACTTGCGTGCTCGCTGATGAACATTCCAGCTGCGGCTAACCACGTCCTGCAAATGAGTCGAGTCCAGGGTGCCGACAGTGTCACGAACCTGGCCGATATTAGGCTTAACGCGTCCACGTTTGAATCACTCATGTTCGTCAAGATGAACGTTGCCCTTCTCCGATCGTAGAACGGGTATGGCAGCGTTTGTTGTGACGCAGACTTTGTTCGTTTGCTTGCTGCAGGCAAACTCACCCGCGGCTCGTTCGTCGTTAGTCGTGAGGCAGTGCGTGGCTTGAGTGAAAGTGAGCGTAAAAAAAAAAGGAGGGCGTGATGAGAGATCAGCACACCACTCAGAAGCCTGTCGAGCTTTCGAGACGATAGCGTTGTACTACCGGCAGAGTGCACGGCTGTATGCCAAAGGGACTCGCACGAGTACACACAGGGAGACGCAGGACAATGCCGTTATCACAGACGAAAAATGGAGAAGAACACGAGTCTCAGTGTTGTCATGATGAAATATGTCAAATGTTCAATGAAAGAAAAAAAACGCGAGTCTAGGCAGTGGGGGTAGAGCGCGTGTGTGCAGATACGGCGCCTTCCCGGCGCAAAGAGATTGACCGCAGGATCTCCGACGGACGAGTGAGGTCGTCAGCCACTTCACGACGAGCATTCACTAACTGTAGGCCTAACTGTAGCTACGCACGCTCACGCCGAAAAAACCTCGCGCCCTTACGGAGTTAAGCAAGTATTGAGTATAGCGTGACACTTTGATGTAACTTGTAGGCTCAATGATGCTCCATTACATATAGTAAATAGATCTTGTTTAAAAACGCTACAAACATGCACACTATTATTCACATTAATCTTTTTGTCAACACCCTGACTACCACAAACATTTCACAAATAAACATTTGTGCATATATGACTTTTAAACATAACCATGCCACATGTATATATATATATAGCGGATCGAAAAGTTCAATACATCTTTATAAACACTTTATAAAAAAAATAATTATTATTTCTTACTTAATCTTCCAAAGTGTTTGCGTTTCTATCAAAATAGCCACCCTTCTGATGCAATGCACTTGTGCAATCTTTTTCCCTACTTCTTGAAATAAAATCTTAATTAATTGTTCATAATTGAGTTAGTTGCTCATGTTATTTTTTTTATTCTCCTTTGTGGTCTCGACACGTTGCCCCGTTAAATACTTTTTCTGTAGGACCAGGAAAAAGTCGCACAGAGCCAGCTCCGGCGAATGCGAAACAATCCAAAAACACGAACGACGTGTCGCCGGTGAGTTGTCGTGATGAAGGATCCAAGAGTTGTTTGCCCACAGGTCAGGACTCTTACGTTGGACGTTCTCGAGCATTTTTTGTACATTTTTGCCGTAGTATTCCTAATAGGCCACAGAACCAGAGAAAAATAAAATCTTGGAACGTGATTTCCTTGTAATTGAAGAAAACCAGTAAAATAAACCTTAGTGCTGGTTTTGCTCTGTCTGAGTTTCTCCGATCGACCCTTTAATTGGAAGCATCACTGAAAGAACTTAGCCTCTACTATTATACCCATATGCCCATGACTCGTTTCCTGTAATCATTTCCGAAGCAATCCAGGATCTTCTGCTACCGTCTGAAGGTTCAGCTCGGATATTTCCCTACGGGCGTTATTTTGATAGAAATTCAATTTTTTTGGAATATGCCCCTAATAGTGATTTGGTGGTTGTTGAGTATTATCTCACGAACTTTACATATATATATATACAAAGAGAGAGAGCAAAATTACATCTTAAATAAGAGTGTATTGTATTGCAATTGTGTATTACGTTAAGAGTGAGCGTTTCTGTAATTTTGCCTGTCCGCAAAAATTCTGGTGTTTTCTCCACTTTTTGTATGTTGTCCCTTTCTATCAAATTAAAGTGATTGCGATAAGTCCAACTTGGCCGTTATCCTTAATGAACCGTTTGCTTTTAAAAGGCACCAATAGCATGCACTATAAACTCTTTGCCATCTGTTAGAACTACTCTGATTTAATTCTTAAGCCGTTACTATAGGACAAATAAATGTCGTTTTCAGACTAAGGCATCATCATCACCGTCATTTAATCAATAAATGATCAATAAATTAATAAAGTTGTTTTTCCTACAATTGTAACTGGGCACATCGGACCCCTCTAGCGAACTTCCCTAGTTAATTATTACAACCGCGGCTACACGCACAGCAATCCAGATGTCCACGAGCGACAGCGAACTGATTAAAAACAGGTAACTGTAACAACCACAAGTTATGCAAAAAAATCATAGATTATCGGTCTACTGAAGATCGATAACTGAAGGCAAATCTATCGTCTGTCATTGGCAAGATGCCAAAGACCCTCATCAACGTCGTCGGATATCCTTGTCGCCGGCAGCCTGACTGCGTCCACATTGCATTTGCATTCGTGTCACCATCCGCCCGCTATGTGCATATCATGAGTCACCATGTATATAATAGTGTCATAGTCAGGCAATGCACTTACTTAGTTTGCCATGTTGTAGATGTCGAAAGTCGCTTTTATGACAAGTAAAGGGGTGACAGCTACGTTGGTGAAGGCAGTGCCTTAATCAAGACAAACAGCAATAACATTTAGAAGTACATATAACGCTTATGCATCAGAAACAAACGACCACATAATTGCGCCAGGGAGTTTCTTGAGGTGAAGGGGGTCAACATTTATACAAAAAGAAGTGCAAAGGGACTCCGAAAAACTCCAGGTGATAGCCGAGGGTAACCTTAAATTTCGGCAACAAGGCCTGGAGAATACGGAGTCGGAAAACTGTACTCTATCACAGTAACGTGGATATCACATTTTTTGGCTCTAGACCTGAAGTCTCACGAAAATCGAACACACGCCGGACATCGTCGGCAACCATATCTGCATCGCCCCCAAGCACGTCGTCATCAGGGTACCAAATGTTTAGTGAGCTGTCGAGAAAATTAAATAACTCTTTGTTTCTCAGGCACGTTACTGTATGCCGTCGACATGATGCGTCAGCTGAGAGCAGTGTGTCCGGACTGTCTTCAAGAGGTGATCCCGTCTTACAGAGTAAAAGGCATTCTTGAAGCCAAGCTAGTGGCCCGGGAAGCGTGCGTGAATCGATAAAAGCTCGGACAGCGCGTACAGTTTTAAATTAGGTACCCACTATACAAATTTGTTTATTAGACACAGTAGGCAAACTGTCCCCGTAATATTAGGACGGCTAAATGCAGAGATCGAGCACGTTTATTCCCTGCCGGGTGACCAGGGTGGTTTCTGGCGGGGCCGGCCAACGACGGATACGTTCCAACGTGACCTGCGGCCCTCTGCACGGCGGACCAAGAAACTATGAAATCTCTCAAGACCCAATTATTCGTTTTTCTCACCCTCACAAAAAAACGATTTTAATACAGCAAACTGTAAGTGATTATGACAATGTTGGAATATAGGGGCATATCGCCTTACCTCTGACGTATAAGTTATTCTTACTTGGACGACAGAAAGCTTATACCAGGGCAAAATCAACACAGTAAGACTGCTGCAGAGCATGGAGACCGCCGCGTACGTCGACGACCTCACCCTTCTCGTCTCGGCTCGGCATAAGACAACACTAAAATCAATTGGTACCCGACGCTACCCGACATACGAGGTGTGCTCAAAAAGTATCGCGACTTTTGAATTTTCGCGGGTTACGTATATTCGAATTTCGATTTTTTGTGGCGTTATGTTGGTACTCATGTCTCTCACTTATGCCGACAAGCTCGGCCATTTTGAATGTTCACTTAATTGTTGACAGCTGCTTTGCTTGCACGTGTTTTGGATCGTCTTCGATTTTTACCTATTTAAAAAAATGGATCAAAGAACCTGTATCAAATTTTGTGTGAAAAACGAAATTAAGTGCGCGGATGCATTCCGAATGTTGACTGTGACATACGGAGAAGCTACCTTGGACCGAAGCAACGTTTATCGGCGGTACAAAATGTTCTCAGAAGGCCGAGAAGATGTGAACGACGAAGAGCGTGCCGGACGCCCGAGCACTTCAACAACAGACGAAAAAATTAATGAAGTGGAGAAAATGGTATTGGCCAATCGTCGAATCACCGTTAGAGAAGTTGCTGAGGACCTAAACATATCGATTGGCTCGTGCCATTCGATTTTTATCAATGATTTGGGCATGAGACGGGTCGCCGCGAAATTCGTACCAAAATTGCTCAATTGCGACCAAAAACAGCATCGCATGAACATTGTTAATGAGATGTTGGACTCTGTCCGCGACGACCCAAATTTGCTCCAGAGGGTCATAACTGGTGACGAATCGTGGGTTTATGGTTATGACGTGGAAACCAAAGCTCAATCATCTCAATGGAAGCTGCCGCACGAACCAAGACCGAAAAAAGCGCGCCAAGTTCGGTCGAATGTGAAAGTTTTGCTGACAGTTTTCTTCGATTGCAGGGGCGTGGTGCATCATGAGTTCTTGCCACAGGGTAGAACGGTCAATAAGGAATATTACCTGCAAGTTATGCGCAATTTGCGCGAAGCAATCCGCCAGAAACGCCCGGATTTGTGGAAGAACAAAAATTGGCTTTTGCACCACGATACCGCCCCTGCTCACACATCGTTGCTTGTGCGCGAGTTTTTGGCCAAAAACAACACACTAATGATGCCGCAGCCACCGTATTCCCCAGATCTGGCCCCCTGTGACTTTTTCTTGTTCCCTAAACTGAAGAGGCCCATGAAAGGACGACGTTACGCTACGCTTGACGAGATAAAGACGGCATCGAAGGAGGAGCTGAACAAGATTAAAAAAAATGGTTTTTTGAAGTGCTTCGAAGATTGGAAAAACCGTTGGCACAAGTGTATAATATCTCATGGGGATTACTTTGAAGGGGACAAAATAGATATTCATGAATAAATGAATAATTTTTGAAAAAACACAAAAGTCGCGATACTTTTTGAACACACCTCGTACAGACATAGATGACCACTTATCATCCATCTACAGCTTGTCCCACAGAAGACGGAGGCAATTTGTCTAGCGGGGCGGAACGTGACTCATGAAGTCCCTTGCGGCCCACCCTATCCCGGTTAAGAGGACTTCCATATAGTTAGGCGTCGTCTTGGATACCGGCCTTACAGGTGCCCCGTATATTAAGCACATTGTCACCAATGTCAGCAAGGTCGCCGAGAAGCTGGTCTCGCGAGGAGGGCCACTGACGGGCGCTGCCGGCTGCTAGCATTTGTCGCGGAGTCCTCGGCAGTATACGCGGCACCGGCGTGGGTCGATTTAGCCTTACGCACCGCTCAAATTAGAGGGCCTTCCGCGCGGCACAACGCGGTCCTTTGAGTCTGCCAGGCGTATCGTGAGATGGGCAGAGAGGCGGCCCTCGTCCTGACTCTTCAGCTGCCCTAGGATCTCCTGGCCCGGCAAAGAAACAAGCGTAGGACAAATGGCGCGACGGACTTCACGCAAACCCGAGCGGCGATGCTTGACGCGTAAGCTCACAATGGACCACGCTCGTCTCAGAAGTGCCCCGAGCAAACTGGACCCGGTTGCGCGAGCAGACGCGGGTGGAGGACGCTTACGGGTGGTCCAAATGAGGGTGCCCAGCGAGGGGCTCTGGCAACCAAGCCCTATGTAAAACGGCTTAACGCGCCTCCTCGGGTTCGTGAGCTGAAGCCACGACGAAATCCATGAAAGCCGAAGTCAACTGTCTCGAAGTAGTACCACACATTTCCAAACTCTGGGGAGATGGGAAGGATAGAAACTTTCAATAGGTAAAAGTCTCAGTTGGCTGGCAGTACCGATAGTGTATTAGCGTTTCTATACTTCCCATATAAAAAAGTGTAATACCAATCCGCAGGTTGGTGCTATAGCCGAGCCGTTAGACTAACCCTTCGTGAGCGTTCTGCTTGCTCCGATTAAGATGCTTAATAAACGCTTGTTAAATAAATGACAACGCATATCGAACGCACCAACATGCTCTCGAGCAGGCAATTTGAGTTTTGCAAACATTGGAGTACAAGTTATGCCACTATGCGGCATGTGGAGGGCACAGGTTTCGAGTTAGACAAAACGCTATTCTGTTTGCGCAACTCAGACACGTCTTCGACAGTGTTCGTCTATATGTACCCTCACTCAAATGCAAGCACCTTAGCTTTGACGAGCACGGCATTAAACTGCTATCGGCGTACCTTCTCGGACATAATTAGCTTCTGAATATAGAGAGGACCCGATCGGAACTGCTTCTGGTTTCGTTCGGTATAGCGCATGTCTCGTGCATTGACCCACTGGCTTTCTTTCTGCATAAATAATATAGAAAATATCGTACGAGAAGCAGATATTATTTATGCTAAAGACAGTGTTAAATATGTTGGCTAGTCTGGTGAGAAGGTACTCCGGATGATGATACAGAATGTCTCTGCGTTTGTAGATGAAGATACCTCTTACGTCTAGTGTGCAGCAAATTGTATTGCTATTAATGCTAAGAAGACTTGAGTGGTCTTCGTTAAAGGTAACACGGTCCTACAAATGTCATTTCTTTGCATCAGGGAACGCCTGATAGAACCAAGCGACTGTGCCAATACACTGGGTGTAAGAGTAAGTGCAAGATATCCTGGTAACGCTTATGTAGAAATCCTTCTCGGTTGGCTCACTATAATCACAAACTCATCGAGATATATCAAAAACATACTTGAAGCATCTTCATGCAAATTGTTTTACAACAAAATTTTCTGACTTACCTAACGTATGGATCACAATTTTGGACTGCCTGTAGTAATGGTTGGCGGAACAACTGAGTGTGGCACCAGAGCATCTAGCATGGTTACACCAAAGATTCGCGTGCATCGAAGCAGCAAGGGCAGCTAAGCTTTTGGCGTTCAAGCTGTCAAGAAGTGGAACACTCTTCCGGTTAGCTTGCATTGCTTGAAATTCTTGGCAGGCTCCAAGGGGAGTTTAAAGTCGCATCTATTATCCCGTCAGTGATGTGTACACTAATCTGCTCGACTTGATTCCTACACTAAGAAAAGCAAACGGTATTTTATCCGGCTTTTACATTTGCCAACGCAATTGTAAATGTAGTAAGGCTTATTACATCATCAAGTTTTAATATTGTACATATGTTACTGGGTTGATCGTTACTGGGTTTGCAATACATAGATTTCATATGAAGGTATGTATGCGAAATGGGTGGCATGAAACGTGGTCCGAGTGTGAATGCAAGCTATGTGGAAAATCGTGTGATCTGTGATCGAATCATCTCCAACAGCATACAAGAGCAATATCGCTAATGAAAGTGGTGTAATTAACGACTGGCCTAGTTAACCTAGTTTATTGTGACACTCTCTTTCTAGACAACTCGGATAGCCTAATTAGCAGGGGTGACATGTTCAGTAGAGGCGTTCCAAAGGCTAAAAGCACGAAAAGGGGTTACTACGCAATCTTCTGGAGCCGTTGCAGCAGGATCAGCGGCTGCCGGCAGGAGTCGCACGGCAGAAGCCTCATTGATGTCCACTCGAGGACGGTGAAGTCTCTTGTGGACTGCCTTGCCAACTCGCCGACAGATCCGAAACTCGCCGATTCGACTGACTTTGCACACCCTCAAGCCTAGCTTCGGCCTGCCCTCGGGTCTGCACCTCACCTACAGCTATCTGCCGTCGAAGAGATAGGCTTTACAGCAAAAGTAAGTAATGACGATAAAAATTGTCCTGCTGGTGGTGGTGGTGTCCGCGTACAGATCGCCCTGCGCACCTGCCTGATTGATTCCCTCTCTCTATATATATATATGCCCGTGCAGGACAGCGACAGAATATGCTGCTCCACTAAGCCGCTGTTAGAGACCGAGTTTTGGTAAGCCTTACAATTGTATGATCTGCTTTGTATCTCTCCCCCTCTCTCTCTCTCTCTCTCTCTATATATATATATATATATAGGAAGAAACACATGCAGTCATGTAGAGGGTACCCGCTTATTTTGACCGCTTCCCTTTGTCTGTCTAAGCTCAGTGCAATCGCCAACACGACTCGCGAGCTGCTACTGCTGCTGCAGAACGCACTTTCCTGCAAGACGTCGCTCACCTACGAGGAGCACGCCGTGCTGGCGGAGCTCATCGAGGTGCTCGAGCTATTCGAGGAGGCCTACAACCTCTATCGGGGAAATCGCATGCGGACGGCCAGCTATGTTTTTTTTACGCTCTGACAATCACATTTTAGACGCTCGTAATGGGCTAAGTTGCCTGTGGCACGACATCGTCTAAATGCATCTATCGTCATCGCCTTCTCGTACTAGAATTATATGGGCTTTCTCCAGCAGAGGTATGTAGCAGCAGGGCAATGACAACCACGTCCAACAAATTCAACCACCACGGCCGGGGCTTGAATTAGCGATGTTTTGCTAACCGTGGTTGCCATGGCAACGCCCCGTTTCGAACGGTGCGTTAGCCGCCTAAGCCACCGCCACTACTTTATGTCATTTGGTGTATCCGCGGCCTGAAGACGCGTCTGCGGAACGTCAAGCTCGTCACGCCTGCCCGACGATCCGAAGGAAGCGACAAAATTAAACAGGCTAGATCAATTTCCGTCGATTGCGCCAACATGCGTGCTCTTTGATGATTATTCCAGCTTCCCTTCCAGGCTAACCGCATCCTGCAAATGAGGTGAACTCAGGTGCCGACAGTTTCGGGAACCGGGTCGATATTACGCGTAACACGTCCACGTTTAAGTCACTAGTGTTCGTCAAGATGAAAATGCCATTCTACAATCGTAGAAGTGATAGGCAAGACTTGTAAGCTCAATGATGCTCTACGACGGAGAGTACATAGATCTTGTTTAAAGTACGTTGCATGCTATTAGTGTCAACGCCCTCTCCTGTCTCTAAGACGAAGAGTTTGATTGTGAGCACTCGTGTAAAAGTCTTTAGTGGCAATTAGATGAACTAACGTGAATTATCCCTTTTTAAAAAGATAAACATTAGATAAAATTGTTTGTATATATATATATATATATATGCGATTTTTGCAAGTCTTCGAACATGGTATTGAGTCATATAATTAGTTGTAAGTGGCAAATGTTAAATATCAACACAGACGAATTGTCATTGCGTGAAACGTTTGCGTTCAATGTTATACTCAGTATGTGTGCCCATTATGTCAAGAATTATATATATATATATATATATATATAGAAAAAAAGATAACTTGCAACTGATTGTAAATAAAGATAGAATGCATTCTCTGTCTTGTGCGCGTTGTTTGATCGGATCGTATTGTGGGTAAGCCATGTCGCTCTATATAAGGCTTAAGGTCAATTCTATACCCACTGAATACCTAGACAGTATATATATATAGAAAATATTGTGATGATTTATTAATCATTTACAATACGTTTGCACACTCGGCAGTGCTCGCCTTAATAAAAATGGTGGTAAAAAGGTGTCACGTGAAGTCACGTATATATATATATATATATAAGTACCCGGAACTAATGAGAGTTAGCGACTGCAGGGATGGGTACCATCAAACCGCATTGCGAGGTCCTTCTGCCGGCCAAAGCAACCAACACACGTGTGAAGTCGTCCTCGCAAATAACAGTCCAAGTTTACTTATTATATGACACGATTATTTGAAATTTATTTCGAGTTCGTAGCTTCGGTGGCTAGTGCCCGCAGCCTCTGCTAATTCGTGCAGTTCAAATCGGCGCCAGCCATTACTTACTTCGTAGACTTCTTAAACAGTTTTCTCATCTAAAGCTGTTTTTGGCCCTCTGTGAATGATGAAACTGATCCGTAAGCTGCGTCTAATTAGGTCTTGATATCCGTGGCAGTTAAGCCTTCGAAGAAGAAATGTTCAATTGACTTACGGTACCTGCTTTGCTCTATTGTCACTGAAGGGTCTAACATGTGTCACACCTGCGTGGCCTACATCAAGCAAAATTTAAAACCAATTCACATCATACCTATTTTTGGTAGTTCGGAAGAACGGTCCTGTCCGGTCCGCCGTAGCCGACGTGAGCTTTTTGAAACCGTAGAGAGGCGTTTCTACAAATGTTTTGACCCACTTGTATATATGTAAGCAGTATATATACGTACGTCAAATCATTTATATCGTACAAGGGTCTCGTAAAGCTCGCTGAAATAGGATTTTTTTGGCAAATTAAATATAAGTAAAAATGTCTCGTTATTTCAATACATTGCGACTAATTCCTTTCCGCTAGCTAACGTTGGACGTTTTTCCCGTGCTAGTATGTCCAGTTTCTCAGTCGAACAGCTTGTTCTGTCAATTGTGATCGCATCTTTTGTAAAGTCATTTCCGGCCAGACACATTTGTATAACAAGAAATTGTAGTAATTTACTCCTTCCACTCAAATTTTACACTCACCCCTAATCAAGACATTTCTGTCTCTTATTATAGTGAAAACAAATGCCTATGTTAAGGAGTGATTGATTGGTTTATTCGCTTGATAAGTGTGGGTACACGTATCACCTTTTTATGTCAGGGGAGTGCTACGATACCCTCAATGATCCACTTGCGCGAGAGAATTCAACACCTTCACAAGAAATTTAAAATATAGATGACATATGTACTGGCTAACCGGACGTAGACTAACTATGGTCAAATAAGGTTCAAATAACCTTTAGTACTGAAACCGCGTTCGCAGCGCAAATCTTACGATCTCAGAATTGCATTACTGTTAAATTCACTCAATAAGTATTGAGTATTACGCTAGACTGCCATTCGTCGGAGACCGCTAATACGTAGAAGTGTGTATACAACTCAGAAGACAGCCGCCTCGTACAGAAGACGAGCCGATCCATGGGAAACCTCCCAGTACACCAACCACATCTAATAAATACATAAATTTTAGTTCGTCTAGCGAAAATGCGCCATGCTTCGCGCACCGGTTATTCAATAAACGAAAACAGTATAGAAGATAAGTCTATTCAACACGAAAACACCACATAGTATCGCACTGTCGATTGAAAAGAGGTTGCAAAGCCAACTGCTGTCTTTAAATTAAGTCATGGTCTATGATATGATGATAGTCCAATATCAGAGGACTTCTGAAAGTTTGGGAAAAACTGGTAAAGACCGCCGGGAAAGCGACGGCCTTTGTTTTATGTTCTGATATTAGTAGCTACTGCGTCACTCTACAGCATCAAGAGAATCATCTATAGTTTTTTTTTTGCTTAAGCTAATGTTAAAGATGCCCTATGTCTAATATAAACTAGGACGACAGGTTTAAATGCCGTCGAGCTTGTAGTATGTATGGTAAGAAATAAATTTAAACAACACAAATCGAACGACAACTCTAATAGCAACAGATTCAAAATGTTATTAGGTCGATCTCACGGTAAACTTCAGTCAAGACGGGCATGTTTCGGATAGCCTGTTTAGCTCCTGCTCTGTCCACTAAGTGACGTTTAGCTCTCTATTCCTGGCACATTGAAAGGTCACTTGCGTCTACAATCGCCTCGTTCGTCGCACGCTCACCATATATATATTGTGGCGCAATTTACGGCCAAAATGCAAGCGTGAATTGACAGTAGCGGAAATTGTTCAAGACTGCCTTTATTTGCCTTGTAGACAGAGACTTTACCAGGCGCGATTGTACTGGACATAGGAGGTTGGACGATTTGCCTCGATGTACAAAGATGAGCTTGACCCAAAGCCGTCACAGCAGTAGCCGCAGCAACAACAACAACAACAACACCAACAACAACACCAACAACAACAATAGTAGTAGCAACATTTATAGTACAGCCAGTTGCCATAGAAAAAATTGAGGCCATAGGCGAATCAACAGTGAGATTTCTGAAATAAATTGGGGAAAATAGCGGCAAGTGAGAAGGATGAGAAGAGAGCAGGGGAAGTTCTGCTGCAGAGAATATCTAAAGTTTTCGGGCTGACCCTCAGCCAAGATTTAACGTCCACGGAACTGTTTTTCACATTGCTTCATAGACGGACCCCCATAAATACAAATGTGCAACGGTGGGGCTCGAACCCGCGCACCTATGTGTCTCCTCCGGTTGCGAGGCGGAGACTTAAGCCACCACGCCACCGGGCTCGACGCAGAGAATATCTATTGAAGTGCAACCTGGAAATTCGGCTGCGGTGCCCTTAGGTTCGCTGCCCTCAGACAGTGGTTTACCGGGTCTGATCTGATTATGTATTAAAAATATGTTGTGTATAATGTATAAAAAAACAACAAGACAACAATAACAACAAGACAACAACAACAACATAAATAACAACAATACAATCATTTTGAAAGTTATCATCTGTTTGCCCACCGTAACTGTGGGGCATACCACATCGCCGTCAAACAGCAAACTGCCGTCTGGAAATAAACAGCTGGCATTATTTGCCACTGCGCTGACCCACCGCCGTAGCGGCAACGGCGGCGACGCGTCCGCGGAAACACAGCGGTGGTCGAAACACACTCTCGTAGAGAGACACCAACGAGCCAACGTGCCGACGACTGTTGTGCTGGTTAACGTTTCGATTCGACCCGTTTGTCGATGACGAACCATATCGAGCGAGGATGGTCAGCAACAAGGTAGATACGTATGTATATATAAATATATATATATATATATATATATATATATATACATATATATACTATATATACATATATATTTTATTCATTGTAACTAATCGCCAACGGTGGGAACCTGACAACTGGGTCCCTGCGAACGTGTGTACATTTACGAAGGGTCCAATATATATATATATATATATATATATATATGTATATATAGGTGTGAATAGGTGGAGAGGAAATATATCAATACCATATCGGCAGATAAATAAACATAGTGATATATAGTGTGAGAGGTGTGAGGACGGACAGCACACACCACACTCCGATCAAGAAGAGACAACAGTCATGTATGCTGATCACTCACACCTGTGTGGTTGTCGTGGTCGTTTCAATGATGATGACCAGTGTGTGTGTGTGTGTGGCCTCAGACTTACACTTGTCGGCGAGCTGTTTGGCGGTGAATCGGACGAACGCCGACTCGAGATGATGATGGTGGGCCAACACGACCGACGACGAAAACGAAGACGACGTCGTTGTCGTCGAACCGTTGCCGTCGCTGTCCCAGCTGGAGAAGCGACGCTGACGGCCGCCTCTCGACCCGTTGAGGTGGTCGTTGATCTGGTGAAGGAGTTCGTCGACGAACGCCAGCGAACTGCGGCCATAGCTAGCCTGCGACTGTGAGGACACTGAAGACAATGACGACTGCTGATGCAGCTGCAGCTGCTGTTGCAGTTGCTGGTGCTGCGGCTGCTGCTGCCGTCGAGGATCGTACAACGCCGCAGACTCTGACGCCCGTCGGATGCTTCGCAACAATTGCCGCTCGCCGGGCCGATAGACGCGGCCCGACGCGTGGATCGGAATCGGCGGCAGAGCCGGGCCCGCCGTCGGAATCGTTTTGGCGACGACGCGCGCATTGATCAGCTCCTCGTCGAACAGGTCCGAGATGGGCACGAGCTCCTCGGAGCTCTGCTGTCGGTACACCCGACGGCTCTGCGGGTTGACGAGCTGAAGTTCGTACACGATCGACATCGCGTCACGCCGGCACTCCTCGCTGCGGGTTTCGTCACGTGCGTTGCCGGTGGTGTTACCCCCGCCTGTGTGGCTGTCCCTGCCTCGGCCACCTCCGCCACTACCCCTGGCGTTGCCACCCCCACGACCACTACCACCACCACCACCACCACAGTAGCACGAGCTACGGTCATCTATCGACAGGCGACGTTGGCGACCACCACGTCCACCAATACGGCGGCCACCCCCGCCACCGCCCACACCGGCACCCCCGCCACCGCCAGCACTCCGGCCACTTTCGCTATCCACACCAACAACGGCACTTGCCCTGCCAACCCCCACGCTACCCCACGTCGACCGACGACGTAGACGATGGTGACGACATCCGGCCGAATTGGAGTTTGATGACGCCTCCTCGCCGTCGGCGTCTTCATTGTTGTCGCTGTCGTTGTAGTTGTTGTTGTAGTAGTAGCAGTAGTTGTTGTGGTAGTAGTTATTGTTGTTGTTGTTGTTGTTGTTGTTGTTGCTGTTATTGCTGTTGTTGTGGCTGCAGTTCTTGTAGCACTCGTTGCGTGGGTAGCCATCGTTGTCGTGGTCGTTGTCGTCGCATTCCTCGTCGGAGGACGCCGAATCGAGGCTCACACAGCGTAGATCCGACGGCTCGGACGTTCGCGTCGACCCGTTCGAGTCGAGCCGGGAGCGGAACGTCTCCGTCAGCGAGTCGCACGTTGTTGCCTCACCGCACTTCACCATCACGCACGCCGACGACGACACGATTGTCAAATGCGCTCGGGCCATTGAGGGTGGCTGGTGAGCGCGCGCAGCCGGGCGCTGTCGTCGAGCGATGTCGTTTGAGAGCGATGCCGTTTGAGAGCGACGTCCGTTTTGTCTGTTCCCCCCCTCTACTTTTCTACGTCTGTTCCGGCAGCGTAGGCCGATCTGACGCGGACGGACGGGCTTCGCTGACTGACGAGATGAGAGTGTGGGTCGTGTACTACCGCTACCGATTCGGCTAGCTGCTCGCTGTCACTACTGTTGTTGCCGCTAGGATTGCTGCTTGTGCTGGTGGTAGGTGGTGGTGGTAGTGGTGGTCCACCGCTGAGCGCGCCTTCGTTGTCCGGTCTATGGTCTATGGCCTAGCGCGGCCCGTTCCTATTCACTCACTCACTCACTCAATCGCCCCGTAAGTAAGTCAGTCAGTCGGACCTGGCAGACAGTCAGCTGTGTCCTGCGCATGCGTTGGGATCTCCGGCGGCCACCCAGTACCACAGGCGGCGGCGGCGGCAGCAGCAGCAGCAGCAACAGCATCAACAACAGCGACGACGGCGACGACGACGACGACAATAACAACAACATCAACAACAACGACATGAGCAGCCTAGGTTGCCCGCCACCGCTCCGTGTCGTTGAGAGCGCCGTCTGTCGCCGTAGAACAACAACAACACCAAGAACAACAACAGCAACAATGACAACAACAACAACAGCAACAACAACAACAATATCAACAACACCACCAACAACAACAACAACGACGACAACAACAACAACAACAACAATATCACTTTTCTGGACTCTTCTCTCTCTCTATATATGTGTTTCCGTGCCCTTCGTTTTCAGTTTTCCCCCTCGACCTTCTCCGTCCGGCGACCCTGTCGTCGTGTCGATGCAGACCTTGTTGTAATCGTTCTCGTAGTTGCAGTAGCAGCAGCAGTACGAGTAAGTTAGAAGCGTTTCTCGACGGCCGCCCACTAATGTCGCCGACAACCTACTCGATGGATGACGTGTTGGAAGGAGCCCGCCGCCAGAAAGGGATCCTCAAAAAGGCGGCTTACCAGCAGCTCCCTCACTGAGATGGCGGCGGCAGCGGTCGCGGCAATAACAACACTAACAACAACAACAGTAGCAAGAAATCGACGTCAACGACGACAGCAACAACGACGACAACAACAATAGCAAGAAAGGGCATTGACGACGACGACGACGACGACGACGACAACAACGGCGACAACAGACTAACACCATCAATGTCGTGGCAGCTGGTTGAACAAACAGGTAGAAAACGGCCAGGTAAGAACGGGAAGGCAGAATGGCGATGAGAGCCTTGCTAATAATGGCGGCAATAGAGACAGCAGCGAATACGATGTTGTTGTTGTTGCTTCTGCTGTTGCTGTTGTTGTCGCCGCTGCTGCTTATACTGATGTTACTGTTGTTTCTGTTGTTGCTGTTGCCTCTGTTGTTGTTGCTGTTGCTGTTGTTGTTGTTGTTGCTGTTGCTGTTGTTGTTGTTGTTGTTGTTGTTGCTGCTATTATTTTTGTCGTTCTTGCTACCTACAGTGGTCCATCTATAAGCTGATCTCTATAATTGGCTGTTATTCTCGTTCGCAATTTATTTGCTGTCGCTTCAACTTCTCGTGTTTTCGTCACCTCTCTTTGTGTTTCTATAGCAAATGATTCTCCTGAGCTGC
>QVRM01003892.1:0-104572 GCA_003439945.1 Dermanyssus gallinae | reverse complement strand
TTTCAGAGCATTTATACCTCTTGAGTAAAATTCTGCGTCTTTAGACTGAAAATAGGCATTGACAGCAGTTGTAACCTCTTCATTGCTGGAAAAACGCTTTCCACCGAGACGATTCTTCAAATGTCTGAAGAGGAAATAATCAGAGGGGGCCAGGTCTGGAGAATAGGAAGGTTGTTCAATAAGTTCGAACCTCAGTTGGGCCAGTTTTGCCGTTGCTTGCCGCGACTTGTGTGCGGGAGCATTGTCCTGGTGAAACAGGACAACCTTCTTCTGCAAAGCGGGCCGTTTCACGATGAGTTCTTGCTTCAGGCAGTCCAACAGTCTTGCATAATATTCTCCCGTGATCATTTTACCGCTCTCAAGGTAGTCGACCAGAATTATTCCACGTTGGTCCCAAAAAACCGTAGCCATCATCTTTCCGGCCGATGCCGTTGTCCGCACCCTCTTTGGAGGTCCTTCACCAGGTGCACACGATTGGCGAGATGCCTCTTGGGTCTCGGAAGTGTAGTGATGGACCCAGCTTTCATCGACGGTCACGAATCTGCGCCAAAAATCCGACGGATTTTTCGACAAATTGGCCAAATTTCGCTGTGAAGCGGAAACACGCGCGTCTGTTTGGCCTTGGTTGAGCAAATGCGGCAGCCATTTTGCTCTAAGCTCTTTCATTTTCAAGTTTTCGTGTAGGATAAAATGCACACTGCCTAAACTAATCGCTAATGCCTCCGCTATTTCCTTAATGTTCATTCGCTTATCTGTGCCAAGAATTTTTCGCACTTTATCTACGTTTTCCTCATCAGTTGCCGTCTTTTGGCCTCCTGGACGTAGTTCATCCTCGGTGCTCCTGCGACCTCTTTTTAACACATTAATCCAGTTGGAAACAGTGGCAAAACATGGCGCAGAGTCACTGTACGTCTCGTCTAACTAAATGCTTACTTGGGTCGCATTCCAACCTTTGAAATAAAAATGCTTGATAACCACTCGAAACTCTTTTTTCTTCATTTTTAAAAATCACGCCGATACGTTGCACGGGAAAAGCTATCAAACGAAATCGCAACGGCCAATCACCATAATATATTGAGTGCTAGCAGTCGAAAAGTTGCAGTTCCTATTAGCGGTGAAAGCGTGCCAAAATTCGAATTCTAAAAAGCTCATTCTAAGAACTTGTAGAACTACCTATATATATATATATATATATATATATATATATAAATGTATGTGCTATCTTTTCCACAAGGCGTTGATTGCTCTACAAAAGGCAATAATGGCGCCTGCTGACGTGCACGTTGGCCCAATAAAGGCAACTCGTCCGGGCGCCTCTGCCAGCAGTAGATCAAACGCAATAAGTTGGCCGAAATTCCATTTTGTACATCGTTCAAGGGCTGCTCGCCAGACGGATCCGACTCGGCGTAACCTCCTTTATTGCTGGCGCAGCTGGCTGGTTCGTTGGCTGGTTGACTGGCTGACTGGGTTGAGTGGCCGCAGTTAGTGTGCAGGAATCTCATTCATACTTTTTCATACATTACCGCAGGCACCAACGACCCAATCGATGTGAACAGCGAAGGAATGGGTGTGAATGTCATATATACATATATATATATATGTACATTTATATAGTACGACGTTATATATATATATATATATATAATATATATATATATGTATATAATATATATATTATATAATATGTAATATATATCATAATATATAAACGTCATTCTTAACCCGCCTACTTTCCGTCTATTTCTATTGGCATCATGACAATGCGACGGCAACTGTTCCTAGCCCTAAATTATTATTTTATTTGATTAAAATCTAGCCGTTCCACAACACCACTAAACAAGCAAAGACAGATAGACACTAATGAAGTTAAAATTCGGACGGTTCTATATATATTATATATATTATAATATATACATATAATATAAAATATATATATATATATATTATATAATATATATAAAATGCTGTGATAAGCCTGCGTTGTTTATATTATGTGTCTACATATGCACATCCCCGTATCCTCGGGCGGATATACAATTTTGTCTATCAAATAAACACAAATATAGATATTAAACATAGACCTTCTTCAAGTATAAATGTTTTATGGAAGGTGTATGTGTTCTTGAATGTAAACGTTTACCTATCTTTAAATCCCCGTTAAGTCAAACAAGATGAATAAATTCTAGCAGCAAAATTTGCCTATGTACAATATATGGCCACGTTACGCTTCTTAATTGAAGCATATATACGTGTGTGTAAGGAAACAACGGACAAAAACAGACTATTTCAGTTAAACAGCCTGACAAACAGATAATGTGTTATCGCAAGTCTTCTACAACATTGCCTCAATTTGATATTGATATTAAAAGGTATTTAATATAGATAAAAATGTCATTTAAATACTTCTGGCGTCTGATACTGGTGATCGAATTTGACTATACATATTAACAGCCAAGATAATACTCGTCCATTTTGTTAGCGTTTCGATCTACCGTAATGCGTACTCTCTCCTCCGTCGTCGCCACACCAGTGAGTTTATTAAAGCTGTAACGTCATACCGGCATATAGAACACCGCCAGCGACCAACATGAGCAGCTGTGATGTCGGCGACGTATTAAAGAGACTGCAAAGAAGTACGGCATGAAAAAGGGTTCTCTGACAGTTCAATACAGCTTTCAGTACTTCTCGCGACGTGTGCCCTTGTCGAAATTTGTAGGCAGGTGCCTGTAAGTAGCTCGAAGATTATAGGCTCCACTTGACAGGATAGCTGCACCGCTTTGCATTGCGGGCAAAATTAAAGTGTATTTTCTGTACTAAAGCTGAGGTCGCTAAAATGGAACGCGCGGGAAACGTGATAATCCATTCCAGCAGTGGCTTAACGGCGGCAGTGATTTTCCGTGTCAACAAACAGCTCTGAGCTAAGACCCCGATAACTTGTCGTAGTCGTAATTCTCAGCGGTCGACTTGACTTACTATATTAAGGTAGAATATAGTACATGTAAATTAAGGCAAATTAATGCCACTTGCTTCGCTGCTGTATCTAAATGAAAACAAATATTTGAATGCATGCCTGTGTCTGTACCGGTAGGAATATCTTTTTTTCTGGTGTGACTTCTAAGGTCTTTTACCTGATGTCGTCGTAAATAATCCGACCTGTGGTACGTAATGGCACATTAAATCTAGAGTTTAGAGCGCGCATCAGTGTAGGAGGATCCTTGTCCGCTCGCATGTGGTGCGCTTTTGAACTGCCTCAACTAGCTCTGAACTAGACCTGACACTATCCTGAATGTTCCGCTGTGTGGTGCTCGAGCCTGGTTCTGTTTCTGCTGCCTTCAGCCGCAATCCTGTAAGCTGTCGCTGCTTTGGAAAAACACATAACGTTCCAACCCCACTAGGCTCCGTCGGACGCGAGCAGAGTAAACAATATAGTTGATCTTTGGTGAATTTCTAAGACGCATTTGCTCGCTCGACCATGGCTGGTTTGCATTCTACTTGAAACAGGCTCTCGTTGGACACGCATATCGGGTACACAGGGTTTAGACAGTGGGCCGGGCCCACTTTGTCTCAATATAGCCGCCACACCCTGCTGAATGCACTGCGTGTACTCAGGCGCGCTTGCCATATATGATATAGAAAGTCTGGTTTAATATTCAAATCTCGTATCAACTCTGGTTGAGGTTGGCTGGGGAAAAACAGAACACTGACTGCGCTAGATCCGAGAGTTTATCGAGGGCAGACACCTCTCCCCCAGAAGAAGCCGCCGGTGGTAATGCGACCCATTAGCTGTCTAACACAGCCGTCTAGTAATAAATGTGCTTGATTTGCGAACGTCACCGCAGGACTTACGCCAGCGTAATGGTCTGTAAAAAGATCTGCTTCGATGCTACGTCGTTGTGTTTCGTTTGTTCCTTTGCGATTAGATTAGATTAGATTGTCCGGAGTTGTGTCCCATTATGCTACAGGGTACGTGCTTTGAGAAACAGCGACGACGACAACCGAAGACAGCCAACAGCCAAAAAAAAACAAAGTAGAAAAACGACCAAGCGTTTAGATGACTAGACAAAACATGTTCATTCATTCCGACCGTCCGCTCTCTCCGCAATGATGATATGACACATAAAACAGGAAATTATTAAATAAACGGATACAAGCCATACAAGTGTGCTTGCTCGCTAAACGCCTTTTTACTTGGTACTCAGTTGAGCCGTTTTTGTGGTCTTAAGGCAGGAAAGCTATAGCGGACGCAGCGATATATATATATATATATATATATATATAATGAGTGGGGAAGAGGATGGGATGCAGGGAAGGGATGCATCAGCAAATTCTGCCTCTACACATATTTTGATAATTTTAATTCTTGCAATACTCAAACGTATAAGCTTTGTTTGACTCCAACGATTCGTCCGCACATCAAGGGAGCGGTCAATATGATTCAAACTTACAAGCTGTAATAGTACCTGCGTGTTGTTGTTCCTGGATAAAGTTAGCAGCGACAAAAGGTTAACAGCCTTTGGCTAGATAATACATCTTCTACAGAGCTTTTTCAGGAATCTCTCCGAATACCCTCGATCACAGCTATGTGTTTGCATAAATATGGGCTTCAGACGCATGAATAATATCAAAGTCTGTCTAGCTGACACAATTTACTTATGCAGACGGTATTTGTGTCCTTATAAGATGAAACAACGAAATAGCGTATTTGCAAGTAGATAAGTAAGTTTAAGACTAAACCTCTAATATGTGCAGAGAACGTAAGATTCACCGAGATTAACTCACCTAGGCCCCGCGTAACATTTGCGGCAGTCTGTCGGGAGTAGTAGTTGTCTGGATAGTCTAGATTGGGAAAGCCATGTTTCAGAACGACACATTTCAAAGCGAAGAGCTCCACCCTATTGTCACTGCACCAGCGGCTAATGCCATGGACAGTGGGCTTCAGCGCAGTATGCGCTGAGGAAGGGTCCAAAAGAGAGGATATTTTTAGATCGTCAACCTACAGAAGTCATTAAAAACTCAATGGGACATAAGATTTTATGTCTAGAAGAAATATTGTGTATAGCAGCAGAAAGACGCAGCTCCCCTGTAGGATATATATATAAACTAAATGCGATGTCATATACAGGGTCTTCCAGAATTTGTCCAACAAATTTAGGGTGTAATACAACTCGGCAAAGCTGACAACCATCTTGTTCCAATAAGACGACAGAAGCGGCCAAGAAATGTCATTAGTTTGAAGTGGGAGCAAACTACCAAAAGTAGTTGTATCAAACTTTTTAACCTGACATGTCCTCACTAAATCTGCGATTGCGAGAGTTCGAGTCCTATCGACAAATTAATCATACACGCGTGTTTGGATGAGAATTTTGCTTCTTTGAATTGTATATATTAGCTTAAAGAATGCTGTATGAAAATAATTTCGCTAATATCGAAATTAGCATTATAATTTGTTAGAAAAATTTCGCTTCTTGTTCAATGGAAGAAATTGTACTAGATCGCTTTTGGAAATATTGAACGTTGAACGTATTGATGTCTAAACCTATGCACAAAAATCATATATGACTCGAATTCTATGCCCAAATGAAGCTTATAGACTATGTAGCGACTAATGAAAAGTTCTGATAAGACAGTCCGCCATGTCTAAAACTGTTTACGCTCTACCAGAACGCCTAAAAAGCATCGGGGCTATGAAGTAAAAATAACTTCGGCGTCTTTTAAAAGGCCATACAGCGCAGGACATTATTTTATTATTGTATATTTTTTAGTGCTCAAAGTATAAAGCAATTGAGTAAATATGGAAAAATGCTTACACTAATAGCATACACAGATCCTTAAAAACTTCAATATTAAAATGTAATGAGACCTTCTTTTTTTAAAGATGCATGCTATAATCAGCCTCAACCTCCTGGGGCTGGAGGGCTGGTGACCGTTCCGTCTCAGAGCAAAGCGTGCCTAAGTTAAAGGGTAGTAGCGTCAGCCGTCCGGCTGTCGAGTATCCTCCTTGTCTAGGTTCCGAGGTCCTCGGACAGTCGGCAAGCTAACTGAACGCCAGCGATACGCGCGCAGAAGACCTTGTGTCGTCCCGAACCACCCACTACTGGCAAATGTATCGTCGTTCAACTATCGGCACGCCGATTCGTGGGGCCACACAGATCCATGTGAACGCGTTGTCTAACACGCTTTCGAGTGGTCCGACAGATGCCCCGGTTTGAAGCCATGCCCTTCTGCAGAGCAGGAGATGGCGTGTAGGCGGGATCCGTCGACCGGATCACTTGCGTTTGCCAAAAAGTCCTGGAAACGTTTCTTATGCGAGAGAGAAGCATCCGCTGTTTCTTTCGCCAAATGCAGTTGAGATAGAACCCGCGTATCAAAACACTGTGCCGTGACCGCAAGCTTGGTGAAGGCAAAGTGGGACCACGCGGTGTTATTATTCAGACCCCGGATAGCTGTCGGCCTAGCTGTGCGCCGAGGTGGCGAAGGCTGGCCCCATAGCGCAACGGCACCAGCAACGTTCAGGCCGCCAAATGATATCCACCAACTGGACAGGAACATTTGGCAAAGGCCAAGGGGAGACGGAAATTTAGCTTTGGGGATCGAATCTGTAGAGAGCTGGTCGGCTTTTCGTAGAAGGAATATATGCGCGGATTTATCCTAGACCCTAGGGGGGAAAGGAGTCGACTAGCAGGCTAGGACCGGCTAAAAAGGCAGAGCTCGTACTGATGTGCCTCAACTAGAACGAGGCAAATGCGCATCTGTCAATAGCCAATCGGTGTACTTACGTCGCATTTTTTCAGGATTCGTGCAGGAAATAGGGGTACCTGTGGTAGTTGCAGGTCAAAAAACCTGGTCACGCCGCAACCCATTAGGAGTTCGCGGATGGCCTTCGCAGCATAGGCACTAAGATCGCTTAGATGCACATTTCGCACTTTGCTGAACTCGGTCGAAAGCAGCCGATCGAGCTGAACTACAGCACTCATCGAACGTTCATCAAGATGTCCTTTGCATTCCTGCTGGGTAGCCGTCGAAGAACCACATTAGGGGAAGGAGGCCATGGTGATGACTAATTTTACTGCGTAATAGTAGCTGACGGTATTTGTGGTGGATGTTCTTATATGAAGAACAAACATACTACAAGTTACTTTGTAATATTAATAATGTTGTTTATCTTAGAGCAACTCATGCTTACCGCCATACCGAGAAAAAACGTTAGAAGCGACGGTCGTGAAGGCAGAAGCATCAGCGGTAGCAGAGGGAATTGAGGAGGAAAAAGGGATTAGCCCCATCTATAGTAACAACAGGTATGAAAGGCCTAGCGGCTTATTCCCGCTAGATCCGCCTATCCGTCGTCTTCGCTGTCTCCCGTTAGTCTTTTATACAGGCTATTTTCCTTTGTTCCCCCACCCGCTATCCGTGGCTAGCACTTCATCCTTCATTCACCTAGCTATGGTCTCTATAGACTGCCGCCGCCAACGTCGTCATTAAACTGCGTAGATCCCACGGAAGGGACGCGCTTGGAGCAGCGTCTATTTTGGCACCTGCCTCGCATCACAGCAATAATAATAATAATACTGTAACATCAAAAAGTGCCTACTTTGAGCTAGACTCGTATCTCGGAGCCTGACTTAGTTAGCTAATAAAGGCTGTGGTACCTGCGATAACGCTGGTGCGGTTGTCGTTGCTGTTGCTAATGAATAAATAATTAATTGATCAATTATTTCAAACTTGGCCGTAATTGATCAAAGTAACCGCTCTCACCACTTCAGTGAGGGATAAACACGGTAACCTCTCCAAAGAGTGTTTCGAGCAGCACTAAATAGTAAGAGTGGAACCAGTAGTAGAATTAATAATAACACTAATAGCAACAAAGACCGTGACAAACCTTTAATGCAGGAATGTTGTGAATTAAAAACTGTATAAATGCTAAAACAAAGTTGTTACTGTACGTATTGTGTTTACCCGTCAACTTATTTTGTACAGAACACGTTGAAGGAAAACAGATTTGTCCACAATTGTAAAAACCCTGGTTGTGAAAATTTGCCAGGAGAGCGAGTATGCTACCCAAACTATGAGAACAAATGCAAAAGTTTGTCTCACAGCTCGTTTAATGACGATTGATCAATTCAAATAAATTTAGTTGAGGCGTGAATGAGTTTTGGTGAGGAGGCTATAATCACAACCCTCGGTTACTGCTGTTCGTGATTTGGGGTTGAGGCCATATTTTATCCTCATGTTAGCGGTCACATTATGCGCGTGACCAAAACTTGCTTTATTCTAAGTATTAGTATGTTTAAATCTTCTTAACTGAAAAACAGACATATACATCAGACAGTATAGATGACTCGTGCTCAGAAAGCTGTTGCACTGCTTACTTGTATAAGAAGCCTTACCAAAGTAAATACCAAAACATGTTTGAAAGTGTGCAACAACGTTTTTAAAGAGACTACTGAAGGTGCTTCAAAAATACGTTTGACGTATAAATTGTCTGAATTATATTTCTATGTATAATGCATAATTACTCCAGTTTTATTAATCAATTTATATATTACAATCCGGTGTAATGCATATGTGCAAATATATATATATATATATATATATATGGTCTTGTGCTTACATTTCAACTGGGTATGCATCCGTCCGCCGATCGGCTCATGGGAAATTTCGAACGCATCTCTCGTCTTCGCTTCTCGACGAGCGTGCCCAAGCGTCTGCGCATCCAAATGGAAGTCGATCGGCCCGGCAGCGTCGCCATTAGGGCCAGATTCGGTTGGCCAAATGGTTGGGGGCACTGTTCAAGCCCCCGGCCCAGCCCTACAGCTTGCCAGGACTTCTCCTAAACCCCTCTAGTAGTGGTGGTGGTCGTCGTCGTCCTGTTGTTGGCACGGGCGCCCGGACGAGTGGACCTTCTGCACACCCCACAATTCCCCAAAGGCCATCACACCGTCATCACTAGCAGAGGAACGACTTCAACGAGCGCCGACTAGAGTAAAGAGTGAGGGTGGTCGAAGCAAGGAAGGGAAACGGAAGGCAGCAACAGCAACAACAAAAAAAACACGCTCAACACAATGAAAAAAACAACGAAAAACACGCACACACACGAAATAAGAGGTCGTTTTCTGCAGGAGTGGCCCTCTGGCTGACTGAACCCGGAACGACGCTGGCTTCGGGGGGGGTGATCTGATATGCTAGGTCGCAGTGGTCGTTGCGTTGTTCTAGATGCGTTTTTTTTCCTCTCTTTGAGATGCTGCTTTGAGGCCTGCGGCAGGCAGAGGCAACTGCGAATGCTTGTTGAAACGGCACGCCGCCGATCTTCAAATGGACCATAATCGTACTGCGAGTCCTGTCGCTGCTATGCACCCTGCTTCAGCAAAACGTCCTTGAGGTCGTTGGCGCGCCGTCGATCCGACAGGTCCAGCACCCATACCGAACTACGCGATGGTGTGTCTACGCTGCGCCTTCATACAACAGCTAGATAGATGTATCGGCACAGATAGAATGGCGGAAGCCGATCGAACGATCAATTCGGACAATACAGAGGAGAGAACTGCGACTTGCAAAGGTCAACGCAACCAGTGACGAAAATGACTGATAACTTCACTCTGTTACTAACTGGGAATAAATCAATTGATGCACACGTTAAGCAATATTTGTTTGATTGTTTTGAATTGTTCTTACGCGCACACACATACACAATTTGTACGTAGTCGCGTTGGGTTTCTTCGTACGCTGAGTTTCTTTGCGAATTCAGTAAACGTTCCGTGTCACGATTTGTCATCACAAGCTTGGATTTATTTATACTACCGAACACCTAACACTGATATCGATTGTTAAATAAATGTTTGCACTTAATTTGTGAAATGTTGTGCCTAAATTGTAGCTATTTCGGTTATTTGCAGAAACAGGAAATGCAATAAAACACTTGTCAAGTACAGAAAAGAGCATAGCTAGAACGAAAACGTTTCGATAACTAAAGGGTCGCCAACAAGACCATAATAAAAGACATTAGACTGTTTTGATCAATCAAAGCCCCCCCCATACTTGTCGATACTTAATAACTTTTGGTAACCTAGACGGTAAGCTAGGGCTTGGCCGATCCCCTTGCTGGAAGAGGACGTTCCGCGTTTGAAGATAGAACAGAATCCAACCGTTACTACTCGAAAACTTGCGAAGCAAAAAAGATGCAGTTGGCTAGGCAGCCATTTTCAGGACGCTCAAACAGCTCCTAAGCTCTGTAAGTGGGTTCGTCACCAACCGGGTTACGCCAACAAATTGAAGCAACGCGCATCTCCGCTTCTCTTCTCGCTACCGCCCAGCGTCGTTCTTAGATGGTTTGGTAATCTGCGAGCAAAATGTGCTTTTTACGAAAATGTAAGCATAAAAACATTCTGGTCCGAGGGCTCAGGCAATTCTCGGGTTCACTCATTCAAGCAAAACGTCGACTCAAATAAGCTCATATTGTGTTTTTAGTGGGGTATCAAACGCATCGTTCACTCGGAACTTCTGAAAGGAACCAGTCGACAAACACGAATCCCTACCGCCTAACGCCTTGCAACGAGTTAAAGAAAATTTTACCCACCTGCGTCCACAACTTGTAGGCAGGGGTCATCGTTCACCAAGGCAACGCACGACTCATATGAGTAATAGCTGCCTTAGAAAGTATACGACCTGGGCTATGAGCTTATTGAGCATCCCATCATTCTCTTCGAACGATGCACATTCAGTTTATTACATATGCCGGTTTTTCTAAAACCTTTTGACTAGTAAAAAATGCAAGTCTTTAGAAGACGTCCTTGATGAGGTATGAAGCAAAATAGCATTGAAATGAAGACAGACTATATTAAGTATTATATTAAACTCGCATATTACGGAAAACTCGTGTTTTTCTCTATAAGAAAAAAAGCGGCACGAACTTTTGCATCAATCGAATAGTTTGATGTATATTTCTCAAACAGTGCTGTGCCTGGACGCTCCGTTTATTTGAAATAATGCCACTGCGACAATGAGAAAGTGGCATTCTGAGTAACGTCGTCTTAACGATGAAACGAGAAATCGACGCTACGGTTACAGAATGCGTACATACGTGACATTTACGTCACGTATACTTACGCGTATCGTTTACAGGGCTTTTATGACAGTCTCGACATGATTTAGATGTTTTAGTTCATTTATTTAGTCAGATGTTGTCGGTTTGATTTCATTGACAGACTAGCTAGCGAGTAACTCGTGTAACGGTCATTCCTTGGCTGAACAGGCTTCCTCTCAGCAAGTTCACGTGGCTGCTCATATGCCCGTATATGCGCTCAGCGACATCGACGAAACTCAAACCCGTCCAAACGCCAATGTATCCGCTGACGTAACCAAACGTCATTTCGGCCTGGAAGGTCGCCAGTAATCACACCAACATTAGTAGCAACGAGAACGTGTTGTTTTTCAATTCAGGAACGAGGCTTAGCTAAACGGCCTGCTTACTGCTAGCTATTAAAAGCAAAGATAGAAAGAAGAGAGAGGGAAGCAGACACATTTGCTGGCAACTGTACTGAAAACTCTGAAAACAATTGCAACAAGAACAAAGCATTTCCACGACTTGTTTGCTTAAAAAAAAATTAATATTACAATTGCCGATTGATAACGATTATTCCCGTTTACTGTCCGACGCTCTGCACTCACTGTAGTGACAGGAGAAGCATTTTTTGTGATAAAGAAGGAAGTCACTCTTTGTCCCCCGGCGCTGCAGTGTCTTTAGGTCAAAATGGAGCATAGGAAATTCGATTAATGAGAATGTTCCCCGCAAAAGCGTACACAAGACGATTTCTCGAATTGCCTGGATTACCAAGCGCTTCTTAAGAAGTGTTTTTTAAGCTTGTATAAGTCCTTGATCTACTCGTTTGTTACGTAATCCCTCTGACGGTAATTTTACCCCTGATTTTGAACAGCGCAGAGTCTTCGAGCTGCTGAGATGAGATCCTCCATTCCGCAAAATGTTTTTCGCAATAATCCTAAACAGAAAATCACGGGCGTACGGGAGCATTTGCGTTCGAAGGGCCCCTATATCCGGCCGTGCCGTAGTGCATTACATGTCAGAATGCAAGTCCAATTAGAAGTCGTTTCAACGTCAGTACCACGTAACTTTGAAGCATCCACACGTTTTATCGCGAGCTTTTTGTTCTTCAATTTTGTGCTCCAACCCCTTTATGTCAGCAACCCCTTGCGGCTACACCGCCTACTGACGATCATTAAGCTAAACTAAAGCCAATCAACAATACCCGCCGGATTGTATTCAGTCGCGGTTGCCTGACTTTTAAAGCTATTTTCGACTACTGTGCGGAAACAAGAGACCCTTGGCTCCAACATTGTCTTACTTGTCAGTTGAAAAAATTCTCGACTACCCAGAGAACCCCCTGGATATTTGCTACTGTAAAACCGTTGTTTTGTTGTTTGGCACCTTACACAGGTGTTTAACGCCCAAACTTGACGAGCAACTGTCACGAGTGATAATGCCTGTTCCGTCTGGTGGGTGGTGGTCGTATAAGTGCGTGCTATAACACCAATACGTTCTTGCGTATATTTATACTGAAAGAAGGTAAGAAAATGGCTCATACCTCTATCGCTTGGCTGTAAGTAAACATTTGAACGGCCGACGAGGCAAACGAAAGCACCAAACCAGCCCTGTGCCTGAAAGATGATGAGCCAACCAAGAATAGAAATTATATATATATATATATATATATATATATATATATACATATATATAAATATAAATATATTATATACAGGATCTATCATTATCGTATGTACTTATTTCATGGTTCGGTAGAACTCGGCACGAAAATAATTTTTCTTTGATGAAGAAGGGCGGAAACGTATTGTTTAAAAGTGCGGATGAAATATATAAAAGTAGCCAGTGTGCCTTTTTTCTCCTTTATACTTAAAAAAAATATAAGCCATAAAACGTCGATATGTTGTTATGTCTTACGTTGAAGCTTTCACGTGCAGAACCGTAAATGTTTTCCATTACCATACAAATGTACGTCTAAAAAACTATTTTCAGGCAATGGCAAATTTATTGCCGATAATTTTTGCACTAAAGTGATAGTGCTGCCTTACGTAGTTGCCGAATAACTAACTTATTTGGACAGCCATATCGAAAGCAAATACATGCATACTTGTTAGCATCTTGGCCTGCTTTATCAAGGATGTATAAGAAAAATAGGTACATGCATTGAGATTCGGTAGAACTTGGCAAGAGCATTTTCTCCCGGTAGAAGAAGAGGCTGAAACGTCTTGGCAAAATTTGACGTTTCTAACCGTGAAAGCTTCAACGTAAAACAAAACAACTCTGGTTGTCGAAATAGCTTAGATACTCGTCAATTACGTAACGCAGCAACACCTCTTTGGTACGAAAATCTCTTTGGTCGTAACGGAAACAATTTACGGTTCAGGGCGTGAAAGCTTCAACATACGACATAACAACACATCGACTTTTTATGATATTCCTTTATGCGTTGAACAAGCCAGTATGAGTGGTTCTTTCGTGCATTGACTGGTCTTCCTGCAAACGTAGATTTTGCACAACTATGTAGGAAAAAAGGCAAAATAACTACTTTAATAAATTTTATCCAAACTCCTAAACAGGACGTTTCCGCCCCTCCAACCATTAGTAAAAATTATTTTCTTGTCTACCAGACCTAAAATGAGTATATAAATATATACGGTTATGATCGACCCTGTATATATATATATATATATATACAAGATGTGTTCAAAAAGTATCGCGACTTTTGTGTTTTTTCAAAAAATATTCATTTATTCATGAATATCTATTTTGTCCCCTTCAAAGTAATCCCCATGAGATATTATACACTTGTGCCAACGGTTTTTCCAATCTTCGAAGCACTTCAAAAAAACATTTTTTTTATCTTGTTCAGCTCCTCCTTCGATGCCGTCTTTATCTCGTCAAGCGTAGCGTAACGTCGTCCTTTCATGGGCCTCTTCAGTTTAGGGAACAAGAAAAAGTCACAGGGGGCCAGATCTGGGGAATACGGTGGCTGCGGCATCATTAGTTTGTTGTTTTTGGCCAAAAACTCGCGCACAAGCAACGATGTGTGAGCAGGGGCGTTATCGTGGTGCAAAAGCCAATTTTTGTTCTTCCACAAATCCGGGCGTTTCTGGCGGATTGCTTCGCGCAAATTGCGCATAACTTGCAGGTAATATTCCTTATTGACCGTTCTACCCTGTGGCAAGAACTCATGATGCACCACGCCCCTGCAATCGAAGAAAACTGTCAGCAAAACTTTCACATTCGACCGAACTTGGCGCGCTTTTTTCGGTCTTGGTTCGTGCGGCAGCTTCCATTGAGATGATTGAGCTTTGGTTTCCACGTCATAACCATAAACCCACGATTCGTCACCAGTTATGACCCTCTGGAGCAAATTTGGGTCGTCGCGGACAGAGTCCAACATCTCATTAGCAATGTTCATGCGATGCTGTTTTTGGTCGCAATTGAGCAATTTTGGTACGAATTTCGCGGCGACCCGTCTCATGCCCAAATCATTGATAAAAATCGAATGGCACGAGCCAATCGATATGTTTAGGTCCTCAGCAACTTCTCTAACGGTGATTCGACGATTGGCCAATACCATTTTCTCCACTTCATTAATTTTTTCGTCTGTTGTTGAAGTGCTCGGGCGTCCGGCACGCTCTTCGTCGTTCACATCTTCTCGGCCTTCTGAGAACATTTTGTACCACCGATAAACGTTGCTTCGGTCCAAGGTAGCTTCTCCGTATGCCACAGTCAACATTCGGAATGCATCCGCGCACTTAATTTCGTTTTTCACACAAAATTTGATACAGGTTCTTTGATCCATTTTTTTGAATAGGTAAAAATCGAAGACGATCCAAAACACGTGCAAGCAAAGCAGCTGTCAACAATTAAGTGAACATTCAAAATGGCCGAGCTTGTCGGCATAAGTGAGAGACATGAGTACCAACATAACGCCACAAAAAATCGAAATTCGAATATACGTAACCCGCGAAAATTCAAAAGTCGCGATACTTTTTGAACACACCTTGTATATATATATATATATGACAAAAAATAACTTGAATTTTCTAATTCATTTTAAAATTAATCTAAAAAATAACGAGTTAACCGATCCAATTTATTCAAAAAGTGTTCTCCGTTGTTAGTCACAACTTTCGCCCTTTCTTGAATCGATCTAAGATCGGACACTAATCGTATCTGGCAAGCCATTAAATAGTATGTTGCTAGACACTCCATCTTGTTGCGTTCATTCAACTTATGAGGTACTCGTTAGTTCAACTCTCACAAGAAACCATAAGCGCAAATTTGAGTTACGATTGTTGTGTCCAAATATCGTATAGAGTTTGCCTAGAACGCTTAAATTGCCGAACCAAACTTGGCGAAACAATTGTGGCACGAAATCGTTGAAATGCTGCTAATAATTATTCATTGAGCTTGAAATTCCCATTATTATATAAATTCAAACAATTAACTATTCAGGTAATTTTGCAGAAAAAGGCTATCGCCCGTGTCTGCCCGGAATATATATATATATATATATATATATATATATATTATATATATATATATATATATATATATATATATATATATATATATATATATATATATATATATATATATATATATATATATATATATATATATATATATATATATATATATATATATATATAATATACATATCTATACTACTATTAGATGGATTTGTTCTATAAGCACGCATCCCGGACAAGCAAAATTCAAACTCTATAATACCAACATCCGCATAGATTAATACCACACGCATAAGTCTTCAATCGTTCCGTAGTGTTAAATTAGTAACTTACTAGGACTCCTTTTGCATTGAAATTACTTACACTTTGTCGGCTGGCTGATCGAGGTGCTGCAAACCGGTGAGTCTCACATCATATAAAATGTCCCTGAAAATAAGTTTACATTTATGATGTCCGGAACTTCTTTGAATATCAATATGGGAAATTGTAGAGCTCATTAGCGCAAATACATTTTATAATGAAACGGTCTTTGAAAAGTACTGTTTCGGTGTGATAGTGATACTACTTAAATCAGTGATACTGGTATTATTGCCCGACATAGAAGCACAAAATGTGCAATTGCGAGACAACGAGTACGTTTAATACCTCAAAATCATAACCATATGACAATTTGCAGCGCCATATATGGCGATCCGATTCGTAGCTACAGAGTAGTTAAGGTTTTCCGGAGTGCATGTCGAGATTAAGTGCATGCATAAATGACCTACTCCATCATATAAATCACGCTTGGTTATTTATGACGGCACTTAATCTCGACATGCCCTCCAAAAAATCTTAGTTACTCCGCAATGAAGGCTCACATCGCCATGAAATGCACATTTGTCTGAATGTGTTATTTTTGGGCGATGCAAAAGGCCGTAGGGTATATATATATATATATATATATATATATATATATATATATATAAATATATATATATATATATATATATATATATATATATATATATATATATAAAAGTCAGTCGCTTTTTATGTATTATGTAGAAGAAATCTTAGGAAGAAACAAACACAAAATCAAGCCCTCTCAGGCAAATCTATTTGTACCTATTATACCTGTTTATTAATGGTCCTGCTATCAACAAAAGGCAAGCAACAGAAATATTGTTGCAGCGCTGTCTGTATCACAGGCATCTCGAATATTTAGCGTCACCTTTTAGTATGTACCACATAGTCATGTGGTACCACTTACCAACTGTATGTCCTATTCAATCATAGCAATGTTTACATTTTTCAATAAATTATGCTTTTTTCAAAGTTTAAAGTCAAATTTGAAAACTTATGACCTCAAAATCTCCAACAATTGGAAGCATAAAGCAGACAGGCTAAATAATCTCGAGATAGAGAGACAGTACTGCGGCCACCCCTCAGCAAGAAGCAAAGATGATGACCGGATTTTAGTGGGTTTGTGAGTCCCACACTACCTTGACGTTAATAATGTTGTCCGCTGTGCATCATGCATTTTACCAGTTATTCTCTATCAAACAAAAAAAATAACAATTGCAAAGGTGTGAGATATATTTGACCACACTGCAAATAAATGCTGTGTTTTGTTAGTCTTTATAAGATCATATGCATCACTAGTTATTTTTAGATTCCTTTGATGGTATATGATTGATGGGAGAAACTCTTTTAACCTACGGGTGGAATAACGGCGTTCTTGCTACTCTTGTGACAGCCTACCTGCATGCGAGCGGACATCGTTCCTGACAAATGAGCGTTGTCTGATTTTTCACCGTAGCATCCTCACAGCTTTCTGCAATTTTCATAATTCCAACAAACCATGATACTTGAAATCGAATACCATAGAGTAACTGCAACGACACATTACTTGCAGACGTTAAATGCCGGGCAGTATAGACACTTTGTACAGGCATTGTGATACTTGTTTTAATTTTTCTTTGCTGCATTTGCGAAATGGCATGCATGCATCCTTGCGCTTAGTGCGAATACGGGTTTTGTGCTACTTGGTTTTTACATACGCATACGATATAACAATTTGTTCGATACTTTTTTGGTCAAATTAGACTTAGTTACATTAATGCATGATCGTGAGATGAATAGCATACACTTTACTTTTAAGAAAACCTACATCTGACGGCGTTAAATTGCAAGATGTTGAAGGTTAATAAATGTCCTCGTTACGTGAGTTTACCCATCCGGGAGACTTCGCCGGCTATGTGAGTATTTTACCACTGAACCATCAACGCAATGTGTGCTTTGATCGATGTAGCTTGTGGGACCATCGTGTTGGAAACAGAATTCACTCGCCAATAAAGGATCAACCTGCGATAACGTTCACTACTGACAGTGGAAAAAAAATCGGGTTCAATGACTCTTTTGGACCAGAGGCCGCCCCACACTGTTACATATGGCACACGTGACACCTTCAACTTCCTACAGTGCTGTCCAGTTACTTCTCCATAAAAAAAATAAGAAGAATTACAAGAATAGTCTAGGATATACTACATGTTATATATATATATATATATATAGCCGACGCCTCCGCTTTAGAAGCTCACTAGAGGGGAGAGATTTTTTTAACTATAAGAATGGTCAGTAAGTAGAGACCCAACAGCTGCATAACCATCAAGACTACTTATTGAGTAAGTGATATACTCACCTCGTTATTATATTGACCACTCTGAAACTCTTAATGGAACGCGTGCATCTGCCTACTCATTGAAATCCACGTAGGGGTGCACTCGTGGCATACCTGAATCAGCGTTAACTTACTGAAGTTCTTGAACTCGCAGAGACGGCCGATGTAGAGTCCCGAGTATTCGCTCATGGGCATGGTGCAGTTGCAGATCTCCTGCTCAACAGCCATCTGACACCGCTGAACGCATCCCGCAAACGTCAAATGACCGCCCCATTGCTCCATGAACCTGTCGTTCTCGTACGACTTACAGTTCGTTCGAAACGGCCAAGGCAACCGCTCGATCGTTTGCTGCCGCCGCCACGTTAGTTAACATGGAGACATATCTAAGTTTAGTCAATCCGACTACTGGACTATTGGTAAGAAAATGTCGATTATAGTAAATGCAATACCGATTGTGTATCACCTTAATGTAATTATTTATCATCATATTTATTATAGATGGAGTTATGCATGGCGACAAGGACCCGAGTCGAGTTTGCTGTCTAATCATTTTCAAGTTTTTTGCACTGTTGCATTTTGCTCTTAAGACAAACATTTGGAAGGCTTTACAATCACTGTGCTGTTCCCGAATTATTTTAGCTTGGTATTAAATATCATCCTGCTAACAACAAATATTTAAATAAGTGGAAACTATCATGTATGGCAATTATTTATATTTCTTTTTATTTGCAACATTTATGTAGGAATTAAAAAATGTAAAATTAAGCCACACACTCGGCCCTGCTCACCATGGATATACATCATCAAGATTATACAAGACTTTTGAAAATGACACAGTATTAGACAGCGTTTAGAAATACTCAAACTCAATTGTCTGTGTTCACGTTGGCCCAAAAAGCGCGCCTGGCGAAGTTGATCACTCTACTCTGCTTGCAAAAATCGAACGTCTATACACCTCTCTAAATTACTGTGGGTCAAAGCAATTGTACGTTATTGACATTTTCAAGGGTGCATGTTGACTTTAGCGTCCTGCCTAGCATTCAAAACGCGCCGATGTGAATGCACCTCTGCTCTTTTAGATGCAATCTTTGTTTTGGACATAAACAGGCACCTGCAAGATCATTGTTAAAGTAAAATGAGCGGCCTGTTGCTGAATCCTTCATTGTTAATGTAAAGTGTATGGCAGAGCCCACTAAGAGGTCGAGCCGTTAGAGTCAGAGGGCCAATTCAGCCTACTTTCTGGCTGTTACATAGTGGACGTACTTGACCTGGGTTTACTTTTGTTGCCAGATGGCAATGCAAAAGCGTCACCACAGGCAGGTTTCCCCAATTAGGAATCTATTGCGGCTTACTGATGCTTACTATTGCGCCACGAGATTGGCACACTTGCTCTGAAGTTGCAACTTGTTTACATTTTCAGAATTCTTGCAGCCATTTATTGGCTTTTGCTCAGACATGTGGAGAACCCTCTAAATTCTAGGCTTACGGCTGAGGCAAGGGATCAGGTTGCGCTGCAGGTTTCAAAAAGCAACCCAGGTGTGCCAGACGCGAGCATGATGGCCGTATCCTCAATCTTGTTGACCTAGATGCGGACAGGGTTGGGCCATTATTGGATGCGTGGGACGCTTATAACGTGAAACTTTAGAAGCTGGCCGACAGGTTATCGTCTTCATTCGGCTACCCCCTATGATAGGGCTAACCAGGCCAATTGGACACCCCCATTGCGAGAAAAGCCAAGGGCCTAATTGGTAGGGCCCCTTCATTTGCTGACAAAGCTAGATTTCGAGCCGTTAGTAGTCAGAGGGCTGGGACTTGGTTATCTGCTCTACCCTGTCCGCAAATCTGGGCTCGTTTAAACGACGAGGCGGCGCAGGACTGCGGCTTGATGTTAACCTAGCGTGCCCCATTGATATCGTTGTGGTGATCATGCGCCTGTCATGCGCCTAAGAAGCACGTCACTCCGTTTTACAGGACGCCTTTAATCGAAAACTGAAGTCTTCTTTCTTTTGTACTGGAATCACCGGGCCAATTTAGAGACGAAGGAGAAAGACCCAACGGTCTTACTCTGACCCCTTTGAGCGTAATCGCATATCTTTTGGAACGCAACTGTAACTGACTCGTTAGGTTCTTTGATGGTAGGTACAGGTGCGGTCCGACCAGGTCATGTTCCCAGATTGGCGGAGGCTAATAGATGCGGGGAATGCCCTGGCGCTAGTTATCCGCACCAGGTCAGTTCATCGAAGTTCACGGCAATGGAGGGTCCAGGCCCCTCAAACAGATTTAGCAGGTAGACCGTAGCCATAACATTTTGACGAGAGGCTCGAGAACATCTAAATGATTGTGTCAGAAGCTGTCGCTCAACGTACAACGAGGACATACGGCATCTGTTCGGGCTAATCCTAGATTAAAAACTCGTGAGCATACGCTCACTTGCTACAATTGTTCACTCCAATGTGCTAACATATTAAACTTAATAAAGGAATATTTGGTACTTATACACATGATTTATAATTATATGCGAGTGCACATATTTCTAAATAAAATTTCTTTATTAGATTTTAGTAATAAAATAACCGAAATGATGAATAATTTGTTTTAACTTGTAAATAATATTTTTCATTGTTATGTTCTAAAGAGCCCCGATCTGTACGCCTTTATAATGCGCTTTTTCTGGCGAACGTATGTCCCTGCTCCCTGATCTGAGAGTTTCATCTGAAAAAATACGATTGTATAATACTGGAGGAGGAAACACAAGATCTAAAAAATGATATATATATATATATATATATTTATATATATAATTTTTAGATCTTGTGTTTCCTCCTCCAGTATTATACACTTTATATATATTTAAGGTGCATGGATTTGAAATTCGTTTTCACATAACGAATCTCTTCTTCAATCTATTAAATACGTTTAACAGATACAATGTAACAAAACGCATTGCATTAACTTAAAAACTATGATTTGCTTGGACATTCGTACGGTATCAAATTAAATAACCTAAGTGGTCAGCGTTTCATTAGTGCTAGGACTGTGGCTAGCCCGAAATACAACAATATCTGGTTTGCACGTAACTTGGCCAAATGAGCACATGAAAATAATTGTGCTAATTTATTATTTGTATGGTTAACAACGTGTACTTTAAGTAACGGCTACTGCCATGGGCTGCTGAATATCGGTCTAAAACATTGTACTTATTGTCATTAGCATTTTTCATGCCATAAGCAGAGAAGCTCTTTTATTGTGCTATAACTTTATATAATGTATATATTTATTCGTTTTAGTACGTTGCTGACTGTTGTTATCAACAAGAATCTAGTTTTTTAGGCGCTATTTTTAAATCCACTGTGGCGAGGGCTCATAACGTATGGTAAAAATACAGCCATATTATAGATTTATTTTGACAGCTTGGCATATAGGGAAGTTTTAGCCACAACACACTAAACTGTGTAGACATTTTTTCGACAAAGCGGAGCAGGGCGGATTCGATAGGTCGATTAGGTACAACACTTTTTCATCAGGTGGCCCCCGATTTAGGTTCCTGCGGAAAATTGCCACTGATATCTTACCTAGCCTAGTCTGGACAAACTGTCTAAACAGCAATCACATATACTGCGACTGTTTGTTTCATGAGCCTTGGCTAAAGAAGCCAGGGGACAGCCTGACTGCACCCACTTATCTGAATGCAGCTAATATTCACGCGCGACTCTCACAATGAGTGATTTTTTGTCATTATATCAAATGCCACTTCATGAAAGAAAGATGACTTTACGTAACGTTATATCGCCGGCCGGCGACTTTGACACTGGGAGTCGCGGGTTCGGCTCTAGTGCGATGCATAGCCTTAGAAGCAAGCTTGTTTAAGATTTATATGTTGAGATAACGTTATGTACGAGCATATATAGCAACGTGTTGTTGTCGTTGTTGTTGTTGCTGTTGTTGTTGTTGTTGTTGTTGTTGTTGTTGTTGTTGTTGTCGTTGTTGTTGTTGTTGTTGTTGTTGTTGTTGTTGTTGTTGTTGTTGTTGTTGTTGCTGTTGTTGTTGCTGTTGTTGTTGCTGTTGTTGTTGTTGTTGTTGTTGTTGTTGTTGTTGTTGTTGTTGTTGTTGTTGTTGTTGTTGTTGTTGTTGTTGTTGTTGTTGTTGTTGTTGTTGCTGTTGTTGTTGCTGTTGTTGTTGTTGTTGCTGTTGTTGTTGTTGCTGTTGTTGTTGCTGTTGCTGTTGTTGTTGTTGCTGTTGTTTTGTTGTTGTTGCTGCTGTTGTTGTTACCTGTTCGACGGACGCTTCGACGAGCCTATCGGGAAACATTGATATTGCCTCCATGGCAACCGGAGGATTAGTAGCCGACTGGTGAACATACACCGGCATAGTGCGAGTGTCCAAGAAAGACAACATGTACGTCTCATTCCATTGCACCGTCATCTGGAGCTCTGCACACGACGCACGGAACTCATTGTGAGTGAGTATGCAACACCGCGGAGGAGACTGCTGGCACTGTTTGTGTGCGTATTTGAGCGTCTGTACTATAGCAAAATTGTGCGAGGCACAGTTTTACTAAATAGATTGTGAGACGGTCAAACTATGTGATATTTAAATTGTTTGGATGCCCTTCATTGTCTATCTAAATCTTAGTTATATCTCTCTCGTTCCGTCTCTCTCTCTCTCTCTCTCTCTATATATATATATATATATATATATATATATACTACTATTACTACTATATATGTGTAAAACGACTAACAGATTGCTTAATTACCGTAAAGCCATGGCAACAGACACGAGTGGAACGGATGGCCGCTGGGCAGCATCAGCGCGTCGAACACAAAGCAAAAGCGTGCGGGAACCTTGAAATAAGCTCGACGAATGCTGAAACAATAAGCAATTGATATATATATATATATATATATATATATATATATATATATACAAGCACTACATTTACGTATAGTAACGCACTACCGCACGCTACCACTTGGAGCAACACCTTGGAGCACATCCTCGGAGCAAACATTCCCCCGTATGAGCGGCTGTTTTTGATAAGACTAATTTTCCACTGCTTAAAAGACCGATGGATTGATAGTGAGTGGTAATATTTTAAGTGAATATGCATTTTCTGCCCTACATTTCTTTCTTATTATCCCTAGGAATAGCTGTTGTACATCACTCATTATATTTCTCATCGTTCGTTAGATAAGTTTTGTGTACAGGAGAGCAGTAGGTAAAACTTGATGAAACGAAAGATCGTTGGCGAGACGTTACGAGGCGAAAATGAGTTATTAATACAACTTATAATAAATTAATAACAAATAGGAGCATATGAATGCAAACTAAATATAACAAACTGAGTGATATAATAAGACAGAAATAAATCTAACTGTAACAAACTGAATGATAATAAGACAGATTCAATCTAGATCTTTCAAGTACACCAATGTCTAGCAGGAGCACCGTAGTGCGCGATGACCTTCGAAGTAGTAATCCTGGTTCATTTCACAAGCTTGGCGCCATGAATGATGCATTGACAAGTCAGAACCACGAATGCGTTATGGCTCTTAAGTGGTAAGTTATATATATATATATATATATATATATATATATATATATATATATATATATATATAAGTCTTAGCATAAAAAGTCTTGCTATCTTGGCTTAATTAAACGTACATACAAGGTATTGCAAGCGAACGAAGCACATGACGGATCCTTGCTGACCATTTGGCAGTCGAAGAGCTCAGTTATATTGGGTTGTCCATACAAGCGCCATTCGGCGAAGAGTGCTGCATTTGGTACTGCATAGCGAAACATCTGCAAGGAACCAATCGCCAAATTGCTTTTAGACTTGAGCGTTGATCTAAGTTAAACATCACGCCACATTTGCTTACGCGATACGTCACAAGTATATCCTCAGTATTGCTACGCCGCGACAAACGTATCCTTATTATTGCCATGTTTGGGGATACAAATTAACTTGATAGTGTCATTCAGGAGGATTACTCTGGGAGCGACTACTTTTGACCCACAATATTAGCAACATGATTTAGTACAGCAGTTGGGCCGGTAGCACCTTTAGAGGGTCTCCATAAGCGATCTCTAGGTGAAGGCCATTTGTTAGGCTATTAAGGCCGACGCAGATAGAGAACGCCATACGTGCCTCGAACGTGTGTCCTGTGTTACCGTTTTTACCGCTGTCCTTACGAATGCATATTTTTCGCAAGCTGTAATGCAGCGTGATCCACGTAAAACTTACCACATCTTTCTTAGTGCAGTTTCGTCCAAGGTAGACACAGACACTTGACAGGTTGTACCTGCAGGACAATTTACGTCATTATACGTTATATTACATTTTACAATATATATATATATATATATATATATATATATATATATATATATTTATTCGGCCAACTTAATTATGTACTTAAAATAGCTTCATAACGTTTACTAGATCTGTAAAACCTTTGAAAACTGCATATAGTTCAACATTATCAATCAAAGCACGGGAATTTGGTCAAGAAAGAAATTAGAGAGGGTGTATAGCACTGTGTCTGAGTGTAGCAGACAAAAAGCACACTGATTTACATGTAATCTACGAAACAAAAAACTGTTATAAACACACTTATAACATGAAATAGTTTTATTAAACATACACAAAGCGTATTTTTCCTAGATTCGATTTAAGCTCAACCGGTAAAACCTGAAACGACATAAAGAAAGATTTGGTCGCTTATTGATGCTTCTTTGTTCACAACTTTAAACTTCGCAGCACCAGAGTAGTTCTATGAGCGTCGTGCTTAACTGTGTGATTTGCTGTGGTGTTGGTTTGTTTTTAAAAATAGCTTTATCCCACAAAGTTTCCCTTCTATGTGTGTAGCTTTATCCCACAAAGTTTCCCTTCTATGTGTGTAGCTTTATCCCACAAAGTTTCCCTTCTATGTGTGTAGCTTTATTCCACAAAACTTCCCTTCTATGTGTACATAGAAGGTTGAAGATGAGCTATCTAGGATGTCTCCCGTGCCCGGCTTCTTAACACGGTTATTGTGGTGGTGTTCGACTTACACCGTTCAAAGTTTTTCTCGCTGGTGGATCCATTCGCGGCGACAGTAACTGGATTAGGTGTCGTTTTAACTATAAGGTAACTATAACTATATAGCATAACACTAAGGTGTCACGCGGAACTTAGATTGCGGTGTGGAGCGGAATGACTGCGGCGCCTCAGGCGTGCCTGTCTAGGAGGTGATTCTAACTCGTGTGTAAAGGTCATGCACAAACAAATTTCTTTGTAAGCGTTTTAACTCTTTGCGATGAATGGTTATTATGTCTTTCGACTAGCCTATCATACACGTTTCGAAGGCGGAATCTCCGGACGGAATGCTCTAAGGAGAAGGTCGGTGTTCGTTTCTGCAAACAGCTTAACCTATAGTCAAACGTCTTCAACGTGAGTTCATTATGACAGCTGGACTTCGTAACAATCCGGTGCTGTCCGTGAGGAGTTTTACGTCTTGTTCTATTTGCGGGCGATGTAGTCGGACGCTATGGTGACGCGCGTGTGAGGCATGCGGCCCGGGGTTAATCCATGAATCATTAATACGATTCTCATGTAGCATGAATAATTAATATGAATCCCATGTAATACGGGAATGATAACGTAAGCGATTCTCTTGTAACATGCACTACTGGTGGCATCCGTAGCCTTACACGTGGAGCGAAGGAGCTGCTCATTTTCTACGATTAGGTTGTACACAGGTTGCTCCAAAAGGGTGCCGTATTAACAGCACGTTGCTGAGGTGGATTTGTGAGGGCATGAGTTTGATTCAATTCAATACAAATTCGTATTGAATTTGTATTGAATTGAATATTCAATACAATACAAATATTGAATAATCCAGCCAATATTACGCAACGTTTACGCAGTTGACTACAATAGCAGGAGAGTGTATGCGTCAATTTAGTTCAGCCAGAGTTTATATAAAAAAAACTCGATACATAGTATGTGGCTTTGTCGGCGCGATTCTCAAAGATCGACAAAATGAAGAGTTCGTTTTGTCGACAAAACGCTTGCAGTTAATTAGGTAGTTGGTTACATAATCAACGGGCCGAGCCTTGTGACGAGCAATCAAACAAGTTGTTGAAGTAGAAATAACTATACTTTTTCAATAGAAACGCCACTTATACTAGAAAGCTACCACTTGTACTAGAGAAGACTATAGTAGTAGTAGTTGCTAACCAGCTGGATAAAGATGTCTTATATAAAATAATACACTAGCTCCTTTCGACAAAGAGCAAGCAAAATCTACAAATATTAGAATAGCAGGTACTAGCTTAAGGAACCCTAGCATTAACCGTATGAAAGCCTAGCTATAGTGTGTTGGGACAATACCAATGTTCGGGGCAGACCGTGACGGCGGGAAATGTTGCCGAGTCCTTTTCGGGCGTCGCTGAAACCACCGACTGATACTCCAGGTGGCTCTGAAGAGCACGACACACCTGCGCCATTTCATAGACATTAAGCGTATAGAATACGTACAAAACGGTCAGTCTCCGCAGGGATGTTTGCCTGGTAGTGATGTTTGTGATTAAGTAGATGGCGGTGGTATCGAACCAGTCGGCATGCTACAATTAGGTTAGAAGATACATTCAACAACATGGATTTACTGATGCTGTTTTTATTACTCAAGAATTTAAAGCGTAATGAACGATCTGCTAAGCAGTGGTATTTCGTCATTGCTATTGTCGCACAAGATTATGTTACTGAAAAGCTGACTGGTATTGTAAAGCTTACTGTTTAATGATGCAATTTCAATCCTGGTGTCCACTCTAACAAACACCTTTTTATAGATGAGTGCTATCTGTGGGAACTTGTGAGACTATGTACATATCAAATAAAGGCTTCCGTTCAGTGACACTACGATTTTTTTTGATGGAGCCGTCTTTTCTGGGCGGCAAATGAATTTCTTCATTTCTCATTAAGCTTAAAAATTTCATAATAACACATTTTCAACAGTTGTTACGATTAAGGGCAGTTTGCAGAAAAGGCCATAGCCCGTGTCTTAAAGCGTAGTTCTAACTAGCGCTTGCTCCGGAAATTAGTCACTGATAAATATCTCTATTAAATAGAGATGTCACGAAAGTACATTACAATCAATAGGCTTTATATTATGCAGAAGAAGGTAAATAGTATATATATATATATATCGGCAGACCAGTGCGAAGGAAAATATATTTAGTCACTTTTGTCTTTTGCAGTATATAGTATATATATATTTTATAGCAATGATGCCGTTTTCACAAGTGACGCTTTAGGTAGGGCATTGAGATGAATGTTAGGTAAGTTTGGAACGGCAACTTCGGCTTGAAGGGGACTAGTAGCTAACCAAATACTCTATCAGTTCTCCAGACATCAGAAGCAAACGCTTCCTTGGAGGTCTAAAAGAGATATGCTATCCTAGCGGTCTGCAAGCTACAAAAGCCTAATAATACCCGACGTGGGCAAATATCAAGAATAATATCAATTTCTATAATACATCAATCAGATATAGCGTTTTACCGCTTCGCATCAAACTGACATCATATCTCCCTCTTCGGCCTTAAATCCAAGACTTGTTTCTGATCGCAATCGGCTCGCATATGACGCGATAGCCGCAACGTTATGCGCTGACATAAGCGGGTGATATGTGCACATACACTTGACAAGCGAACAAAATCAATCAACGGCTTTCGAACGGCGAACAACAGCGAACAGCAAATTATAATGAATGAGGTCATTGCTTAAGCGGCGGACTATGAGAGCCATCGCGATTTGCGATGGCTCTCAAAGAGCAAGCCTTAGATGACAAACAAGTACTTGTACACTGTAGTACTCGTTTTTGCCACCAATTACTCTCCAACAGAGAGTTCAACGAACAAGTCCGTTCTCAAGCCGAATTCGAACCGGAGCATGGGCTCTAGCCCCCGCGCGTTTAGTAGGACACAAACCAATAACAATACCACCCAATACCTGATAGGTCATGCCGCAGAAGCAGATGAAGAAGATGATAAAACGAAACACATGGGCAAACAGGCAATCACACGATGTCTCGACGTGTTGATCGGCTCCCGATGTCGGTTCCCGATCCTGTTGTGCTGTAAGGTTGGCCATAGCTCGAGCAGCGGCACCGAAAACTGTGGTCAACAGAACGCGACAAGGTTTGTCTCTTGGTGGACACTGCCATCGATTTGCCCGAACTACCACCGATGCTTGGTTTTATGCTCAGGTGGCTTTCAGTCACCCGTCTCTCGCCGTCCCTCTCTCTCTCTATGTATATATATATATATATTATTCCGCGCTGTGTCCTCCTCAGTTAGGCTGAGGGAAGAGCGAAGCCCAAATCCGGGACCTTTTGGCGCAATTTGCGACAACAAACAAAGCCAATTTGTCCGTTCGTCCGACATGGCGTAACTCAGGTCAGGGGCAGCTGATACACGATCATTTATTTGCCTTGACAGATTGGTCGACGATGACTGACTGATCAGTAAGGCGCGAACTAGTGTATGTGTACGACCGAACATCGAGCGGATCTCCGTTAATTGACCCGGGGGGGGGGGGGGGATTTGTGCATAGCAGCTACGTATCTAGATACAATAATTATTAGCAAGACGAGTTTACGAATCAAGATCGATATACGAGGCGGGGGCAAGCTAATTACAGGCCTTACATCGAATTCGGATACGCTTCGCGATGAGACGTCGTCGTCGTGTGTTGGATAACTTAGCAGCACCAGCAGAAACGAGATAGAGAGAAGCTAGACTCATAGTTGTTGTGGGATAATGCTACTATAGTATTTATCTGTTTGTGTCTCTATCCTAGCAAATAAACCTACAGCGTAAACAAAAAATAAGAGGGTTATTTCATATTCTAGTTGAGGCATTGCTTGAAGTACCTTACTGCTATTCAGCTTACCAGTTTCTGCAACGCGTGGCTTGCTTGGCGATATAAAAGCTACAATTTGTTTATATGTTTTATATAATTAACGTTTAGACGGTTGCATTATTAGCATGGTACTATTCTTGACAGACGATATCCCTGGTTAAAGAATATCCATTTGGAACTATTATTGTAAAGGTTTTGGTAGTAATTTGAACATAATTCGATAAAGTAGAGATCGAATTTCCACACTCAGACGAGTTTATTTCGTACATTAAAAAAGATCGTGCTAGCATAATTTTGTTTTAAATGTTTTGATATTGAATAATCAATCCTTAAGCACCGTTACGCTACAGACAGATACTTAATTTCAGTCTGTAGTTCCACATTAATGGATTTCTTAAGCGTGTTTTCGTATCCGCAGATTCTTTTCTTGCCTATAGAGACATTATGTACCAAAAAAGTGAGACTACGATGGGTCACACAAGTAACATCACATTCCTGGATGGCCTCCTAAAATTTGCTAAAGAAACAAAATAAAAATGACATCCTGTCTAAAATTAAAACTAGATACGAGTCAAAAACAAACTGTACAATCTCTTCTCAAGGTATGTATGTTTTTCTAACAAAAGTAATGTAACAGTGAGAATGTCCCTAATTTTTTCAGAATTTCGGTATTATCACTTCTGTTTTAAAGAAAGACTCTAGAGACTATGTGAAACATTTCCGTACGTTATCCCAAAGTGATGTATCTGTTGACTATTCAAGAAAATCCTAGTGGCACATTTGAGAATATACTTCACTCTAAGATCCCTCTTAGGTCCAGATCAACGTGGGTTTTCACTACATAATTTTACTTGTACCTAATTCCCTTAGACAAACCAGGGGTAGTTACTACTAATAGACGTTAAAAGATAATTTTACTGCATTTATTTCGACTAAAAGAACACATTGGCCCGGACTTTTTGCTATCTTTGTTCCGATTAATAAATAAATTCCCATTATGGTCAGATAACTTGAAGATACTGACGACGTAAATATATATCTCCCATAAACCTTATTGTCCCCACCCATAACCTTATTAAATGCACTCTCAGCTGGTGTACAGAAAACAGTCTCGAGCCATCGAATTTAACTACGCATTCAATTTAATCGTTTACCGACAGCTACTCCAGTGTGTAATCGCCGGGTGCAGTCCAGATTATTAAATCGGTTGCGTTAAAGATGTTCTCCCGACACGACGTTGTTTTATAGAGGGGAATGCATTTACGCACGTCTTATATTAAGCGCCATAATGGCGATCACCAGAAGGAAATTGGTGCAATTAAGACAAAAAATGGAATTATCTTTGAATCTTTAGACCCATTTGAAAACCTGATTCTACACTCAGTGAAATGACTAGCTCATCCAGTCAATCCTCATTCGCCGCCACAGTCGCATCCGATTCATCATCTCCTTCAGCATCATCATCATCATCACCAACTGTGGCAGTTCCTGTCAACAACAAAAACAATTACAGTAAAGTAGAGTAGTGACCGTTCTTGTTTGACAAAGCGAAAGAGACGTCTAAGCCAAGCAGATAGTCGCCCAGTCTTCATCGGATCAGCTGCGCGGATGTCAGTTCCCTGGTTCCCTCGGTTGCGAAGGTGATTGAGGAGCGCGTTTTCCTCTCTCGTATAGCGCTCACTTACGCTGCTTCTAATTTCAGCAATGCAGTCAAGCAAACGTTAGGTGGCTCACTGTCTGTCTGGCCTTTAGGCACCCAACAGGAATCTTCGTTGATATCTACTGTTCTGTCTGTTTGTGAATGAAGAGGATGAAACGGTCCTAGGAAGTCCTATGAACTGCACCTATTTGGGCTCCTAAAGAGGGAATATTTCATGCTGGCACGGCCACCAAGGTCTATCCTGGTCACCTATCACCTGAGAAAGTCGCTCTAAGTTTGACGGTCTGGCAGTTGACTTACCATCGTGTTGCCTTCATTCAGATCTGCCCAACGTTGACTATTGTCAATTGTTAGGCTGTTGGGTTCCGATGCCCTTTTTAAGATACCGACACATGATGTTGGACCAATACTTGATCAATATCTAAACTTACTACTGATCCTGACATGAAACCTGAAAAGGCTGAAAACCTTCAGTGGTATCTGGTCTTGTTGCATCTGACCACAAAGCTGTTCTCACCTTGACGTGATTGATTGGTCCACTTTGCGTAAGTCTGTGAATTACATGTACCCAAAGTTTATCAGTTGCTGTCGGTACTTAATAACGATGATCTCCTCTCTCTTCGACAAGTCGCGACCCGTACAAAAAGATTCTGGATTACGTCTCACGCTTAGAACGTCGTATTGCCTCTGATTCCCCTAAGTCTCTCCCGTATGCTCACCGTATCAAAACAGCAACAAAACGTCATGGATTGCTAACTGAGCTTAAACTGATCTCGAAGTTACTCGTGCTTTCTTTTGCTATTCTCATTCTAGAGTAAAATAAACACAGAGTCGCTTTTTGTGTTAGATCTTGCTCACCATTAATACCTTAGAGAAAGCCAACTCTACTTTTAGGCAAGTCAGTTGGCTTCTCTATTTCGTCATCCGGCTACCACGATAAACCTGTCAGCGGCGCTTATCACGTAACACGTGTTTGTTCCAACCCATGCCGCCCGACCAGTTGGACTCGCCAATAGTGCTTTCGGAAGCAGAGATGTACAATTTACTCACAAAGCATTTGTGAGTAAATTGAGATTGAGTTGAGTTGAGAAAATTGAGAAAGTTGAGATGAGATACCGCCTATTTTCTATGAGAAGTTGCCCTGTTCCTCTCTGATCCTCTAAATATGTGGACCTTTAAGAGATCCTGTTTTATTGTTCCTGAAATACTGTAACCTTGATCCATAAGGGGCAAATAGCAGATGTGAGAAATTACATATTGCATCTTAGAAAAACTACTTGTGGCGTATATATGGAGTTTCTTGTATAAAAAAAACTACTCATTTCCGCTCAGCACGGCTTCGGTGCCCAGGGCTCGCTCACATCAACGTGTATTTAACATCTCGAGATGTCACAAGATTTGGCTATGTTTATAAACTTACGACCCCCGTCTCACTGCGTATATGATAAACAGAGGAGTGATTTTGGTCGTGTTAATCATACTCGTTACTTACGAAAATGTCTGATGCAAAATACGCAGAATATCTTAAATTGTACTGCCAAATTGGAAACTAATCACATAACGCTTTGACAAGCTGTAAATGGTGTTTGGCGCTGGTGTGCGGAAAATGGAATGCTTTAGAGCATGGACATTTAGATTATGAGGTGTCACACTCTCCACAGCAATTGTAATTTGCGATCCTGTTGTTCAATGTCTGCCGAGTTCGATTTCAGCTTTAATGTGACACCATTACTCAAATTTCTCAACAACAATCTTGAGGTGGAAGAGTGCGACTGCCGTCGGGACAGACCGTCGCCGGACATGGCTTACTTCTCCATAAAGAGCGACCGGAGTTGAGGCTCTTCCGTCAGTGGTACCAAACGATAAATAAAACTCCAGACTCCTGTCTTCTTGAAAAAAAGATTGCATCGAATTACATCACATATAAGACGAAAAGAGCTCTTAGTTCCATTCTTGGCATGCAAAAGCCACAGCTACTATCTCTCTCTGAAGATGGCATTTAGTCTATTTGACCTCAAGTTGGCACAATGGCTTTGTATAGTAGGCAAGTTATCTGGCCGCAGTTGTCTTACAGACACATATAAAATTTCGACCGCATTAACCCGGATTTTCTGGAAAAAAAAAGTACTTCGATTGCACTCCTCCTGCAAAAATCGTCTTGTCTATCTGGTTGCGGATACAATGCTCTTCATTGAAAACCTAAAACGGAAATTCGGCTTACTGCCGACGGCAGCACACAACAATTAATTCGCATTTAGGAAGACCAGTATACATATAGAACTATTCAACACCAGTACATAAAGTCTTGCGCTTAGAAGGGCGTTTATCGTACTAGCTTCCATGTAGTAGTCCGTTTTGCAGTCCACGGGTTTTGCCATGTTCTCTGTGCGTCCAAGGGCTACCATGTGCCGCAACCGTCATGCAGATATGTTATATATATATATATATATAATATATATAAATCGTTGCATTTGCCTGTATCTTTTCATCGTACTAGCTGTTGCAGATCATGCGACAGTGGCTGCTGCTGCCCTATTGCGAGTGTCCTCCCATTCTGCCCCTCCACTGGCTGGCGACAGCGGTTCGCCCCGCTTTTTACCTCCTGCATCCTACATCTTATAGCAGGAACCGATCGCAGCTGGTAAGTCGTACAGCATCAATACGTCTACTAAGCCAAGACAGGGCAACCGAACACGCGCTGTGATTCTGTCGCAGAGTTGTGTCGATGCTCGCTTAAACATCTACGAGCAACACGCTGCCCGCATCTACGCTCACGCGGCGCTGGCGCGTTACTGTGATTGGCATCGCTATCGGCCGGCCTCAGCCAGCTACCAGAACATACAGGCTTCTGCTGTCGGTAGCAGGGCCTCTGTGCCATCTATCTTCCCTTGTAGCTTGGTATCTATCTAGCCTAGCGCTCGACGACTGACTGACGTAATGCACTTATCGTGTTCCCCTCATCCCCTTCCGATTGCCTTGCTTAACAACTGGCCTTGTCTGTTGTCGACCAGCGCGCCTTTCAGCGCACCTCGTCGTCGGGGCAACTACCCTCATTCCTGCGTGTCGATGTTTGTGTGTGTGTACTTGTGCGTACGCGTGTTGATGTACATGACACGCCGGGTCCTGCACTATCTACCCTAACAGGTGCGATCGTCTTTTTCTATCGATACTCGCTTTTTTTGGCCTTCTTTCTTCTGTCTTTTCCTTACTCGTTTCAGAGTATTCTTTACTATTTTTTCCTCGGCTTTTTTTCTTCTTCCTCTTCTTCCTCCCCTGGCTCTTGCCTTTCCTTCCGTGTCCTTACTTGCCGCCACGCCGGTTTTTTGGCAGCTCATCTACCTACCCGTCCGGGCTTTGCCGTAGCCAGGAACAATCCCAGACGATTCCCTGGCCCACTTAATCGCCTCGAGACGTGCCCTGAATTGCTGACGACGAATGACAGACAGACGACAAGCATGCGTTGTCGTCTGTCGTCATTCGTCTTCGTGCCAGGACACCACTCAACCACTGTGGCTACTGTAAAGTTTGCCAGGCCACTGCAATTATGCCGGTTTGCAGATTTCCGCCTGCCACACCTGTCCACTCTCTCCTTCGCGTTTTCAACACCTTGTTGCAGATAAACGGCTCTATGGCAGACAAACAATGAGCTTGTGACTCTTGTTACTCCGAGGACTCTGCCTTACAACGTATTAAACGACCAGTTCCTAGTTTTGCCTAGTTTAGGCGTTCCCCTAGATCTCATTGCAAGTTTTGTGTGGCGGCGCTAAGTGTTAACAGGTTATCGGTCGTGAGCATTATTATTAATTATTTGCATTATTAACATCCTGATTTGGTGAGTTTCATTTGCAGACATTGTTTATTTGCTCCCGATATAACTCCGTCTGGCCAGTTCAGCTATCAATTGAGCCGACGGGCACGCTGACTTCGTTACATACCAAACGAGCATCAGAAATCGAACTGGGCTATTCATCACCAAGCACAGCAATGATTGTAATAATCTGAACTGTCTATGCTTTACGCTTAGCGTTTTTAAAGTTTGCCCCTAAACGGTGATACATTATATCAACAATAGTCCCATTAATACACTGCGTGCGTAAATAATATAGACGGTTGGTAAGACGTTGTCGACAGAACGAAGTCGTCCCAAGTAATAGTAATCCCACATTTTGTTATAGTTTTTTCTTTGTTATTTTATTATTAAATGTTGGGTGTAAATTCGAAGGAAAATAGTCCGTCTCCTAGAATAGATATCACTTCGTTAACTAGCCTAACTGGGTGATTATTCTCAGCGGATATTTCTGCTCTCATTACTCCAATATCACTAGGACTATTTTTCGCCTTCGAAATGCCTGTTGCGACTTTAGGTTTCGTTCTGTGATGTCGACTGACCAGTTTCTACTCGCCCAGTACAGCCTGTATAGCATCCATCTTCACGACAGCATTCCTATTATATCGTGCCGCACGTCAAACTTCATGCAAAGTGCCATGCATACACGAATGTATAAGTCTCATTTGATGTCAAGTCAGAGCGTGTACTGAGTTTCCGTGGTCATAGTCGCAGGTGTAGCATTTCATCGCATGGTCTGCGAGCTTTCGCCAAGAGGTCTACTTTCTCGTCGCACGGCCGCAGAAGTTGTTGTTCGCCATATGCTGTTTTCGACGCCATGTTGCTGTGTTTATGGCTACTCTCTCTACTTGTTTGTCGAACAGATTTAGTTGCGCGCCACTGTGCTTGATCTTCTTGTTTGTTGTATATTTGCGCACATGATCGGGTCATGATCGATAATGCACGTGCCTACCTGTGCTTTAAAGTCAGATCCACCAAACGTGCGTGCCTTATCCCACACTACAATGGCCTTCATGTAAACATGCTTCTTTATAGTTCAATGCTGAGAAATTCCAACTGGCCACCGGAATCATGGTATTTCTATGACCCACCTGAGCGTATCTATTTGCGTACTTAGCGCGATGCAATTTCAGTGTATTTTAGAGGTTTTAAGCCTATTGTGGTCCCACAAAAGAGTGTGCTTGAGGCGACTATGCGTGCGTGCGTAACGCCGTGTAAACAAAAGCGCATGCCTGCTCTTTTTGCTGGGCTGAGTAACGCTAAACGTTCTGTTGTACCTCATACGACAGCATGTTTTTTCCTGCCTATCTGTCTGGTTTGACCTACGGTAATGTGATTTTATAAAACTTTTAATGTCTATTTTCAGCTTTGTTTGTAGTTTCTAGCCTACTTAAAACAAATTTGATTCAACGTCTACACATTACCGCCAAATTGGTCAAAATGTGGTAGTACATCGTCATGCACCAAAAACGTCACCTTCTATGAATTCCACTCTGAAGAGCACCTTGAGTTCTCTCTATCATTGCATTAAAGAGGTTTCGCAGGTAAACGTTGACTCTGTCGCTCAGCTGAAGTGATGAACCCTCACGAAGATAAGGTAGGAAGTTCAATAGCGCCGAAAGCTGATTTGCCGGTCCCGTCACTGGCCGACCTTTATTCTCCTTCGTACGCGAGAGAGAACATTCTGGCCATTCTTTCCTGACAAGAGCCACGAACTCTTCATCTGTAAGGAACCTCTGTGAAGACTCTTCTTATTTCCTTCGCCTCCGTTTCTTTTCTTGGATCAGAGTTTTCAGTGGCCTCATTTGCCGCGGAGGAAGTAAGCAAACCATATCTGCTGTTGGAAAGTCTATTTGCAGAAAAACTGGCCTTGCAGAACAACTGGTGTTCCAAACCACTTAATCTTTCAATACACTGATTGTAAACAAATGAAACTGCACGCGGCGCTTCAAATTTGAGCGATTGGACCGCTTATATTTGGTCTCATTGACGCTCATTCCACACTAACCTGGACCGATGACACTGCAGGAATGCAAGTATCCGTCCCGGTCCGGCCGTTCGATAATCTCACTAGTGTCTACACACGAGTTAAACGCATTATATAGTGCACAGTACCAGTGAGGCGCTTTTAGCGCGTGTTGGATCGCTCACGAATGCGGATACCGAGTGCGATTGCTCAGGACGTTTAGGACCTCAGGTTTTCGCACTTCACCGATTTTTCGCAGAATTTGCTGCTCTAATAAGTTTACGTTAGGAGAGCTGTTTGATGAAACTGTTGACATACAAGATTTAATCGTTTTTCCGACTCTAGGGAGTGCGTTTCTGCAGCCACCTGCTCTTTTCTGGTTCCATCACTGAGTGCAGTCCACCCATCGTGTTGACCGTATGTCGGGACATACTTCTTAACGGGCAAATTAGATGGAGGTCAAGTCCAGGATGAATATTTGGTAAAGTTTCATTGACAACTTTGATGTGGTGAATTCAGGGAACTGTTTCTAGTATGAGATGAACAGAATCTAGCAGAAAATCTGTATGAGCCGAGAACTGCTTGACGTTGACATAAGAATTTGTGCGACAACAGTTCGACAATCTTTAGGAATGCCTTAGATATGCATATCCCAGGCAAGCGCTTTGTTAACAATACTGTAAATTGCCGTATAATAAAATAAAACAAGTTGCAACTAGTAAACTTTGACACTAAGCGGATACATGGGGACACTAGATATTACCTCGGGCCGATGCGATCTTATTCGTTACTGAATTATACGTGTATACACATAAATGTGCCAGTAAAAAGGATGTACGTATAATACGTTACATATTATCTTCTGTTTTATTACTGTTAAGAACCTAGTTAGGAGAGACACTGTCATGTTTTAAAACTTGCCTATTGCATTTTAAAATTGTCACGTTTAGCTTCAGGCTGCACATTACTATTGCGTAGTTCGACGACCTGCAATTCAAGAACATTCGAAGACACATTGTTAGTTATTTTGTTTAGTAGGGTTAACTAAAAACATTTGTAATTTAAATTGTTACGAAACTAACCGGGTACATGAATTGTTAGTGCCCTCGAAGATATAAGTTAAATGCAGCAATGTTGGCGTGAACCCTAAGTTTATGGGGCTTTTGTCACACTTTTGCTTTGTCAGCGTTGCATAACATTTAGCCTATATCTTCAAGTGTACTATAACAATTCATGTATCCGGTTAGCTTCTTATCTAAATTATTTAGATGACAAATGTTCGCACGTCACACAATTAATAAAATTAAGCTTGTTTGGCACGTAGCGATTTTGTTAACGTTTTAAGCCCCTAGCGGAGTAGCAATTATACAGGTATAGCTTATCGCAGTCTCGGAAGTAATGCCAAAGCAGTACCGAGCCTATGGGCATGTAAATGAGGAAGAATACGATGTTTAGTGGATTTGTGAGTCCCACATTTGTCACACTAGCTGATCGTGACACGAGTGCATCAAGCATTCCTAAAACCTCCCAAAAATTAAGCAATGTAAATCCTTGTTGTAAATACCGCTTAATGTCTCTCTGACAACATTACCAATAGGCACAATATTAAACATTGTACAGAAATCCATAGATTACCTATCGCGCAATCGTGCACACTAGATCAGCCGTGAAATAGAAAAAAATAAACGACATATGAAATCGCCTGCCGTATGCAACGCAAAGAAACCGCATCGAGATACACACGACCACAGAAGCGCACAACATCAAAACGGGTTAGGTTCGGATATATGAGGTTCGCATTTCCACAACCTTTCAGTATGCGTTCGTTCCGTCCGTTCAGTCGGTCATCCGTGTATGTTGTGTTCGTGCGTGCAGGCTCTTCGCGAAGAACTGTTTCCGGGAGCTCATGGTTGCACTACTCTCTCAGAGTTGATAGCCGTCAGGTGACATCGGGCGGTCCGGGCAATCGCCGTAAGCTTCTGTCGCTAAGGCGGCAGCGGGTATCTTTCTCACCCAATCGAGACTAGTCGCGTTCGCAGACGTTTTTTCAGCACTCGGGTAGGCGCGATGGTCGCCTGATAGAAGCTCTACTTTTTCACGGCTAAAGGTTCTTACAATTGGGCTGTTCGAAGCAGTAGCATTGGCGGCCGGGGCAGGACTGGCCAGAACAAGGCTCATTCCTGACTCGCTTGGACTAGGCGATTGACTGCGGCCACGAACAGAAACGAGAAAACAACGGCAGTACCCTCTGCCCGTGAGCTTTCGGCAGAACCGACCCGATGATGGCTGTTCAGAAGCTCGCCACGTAGACGATGAGGACCCGCTGCTGCTGCTGCTCGCCAAGTCGTTTTTGATGGCAACCATGGCAGTTGAAGTTCGTCAATCGCCTCGTCCTCTATGGCTCAACAGCTCTCGTTTCAGCGTTTTCAGTTGACAGCCAACTTCGTTATGACGGAACAATAGGTTGATCTCCGTTCTGGGTCAGCGACTACGACTGGGGCGAAACATTAGGCACGTTTACTTGAGCACTTCGCTTGCCCCCTCCTCTTTGATCTTTCTTTATCTATATGTTCTCCCGTCGGCATTTCATTCGGCTTCCCATCTAAATGTATCCCTATCTATCCTTTTGTCTAGTGTGAAATCATTAAAGTCGACAGGTTTGTTGTGTCCGCCTACGCAGCGTATAACATATTCGGACGACTATTAGTACACCTTTCGTTACCAATATTGACAATAAAATGAGCATAAACTATTACCGCTTATCTCCCGAGACTATACGCACGGATAGTAGCTATAATTAAAAACACTCGTCCTCAGCTACGGCTGTAAGCTCCTGTTGGCGATAGACAAATTAGCAGTGATCTAGATTTTAGTTCAAAACTACTAGTAAACCTGTGCTCGTTACGTCTGTACTGCTAACCAAGTTTGACAAAGACAGTAAAATCATGAAAACGTCGGCATTCCCTCGGCTGTGATGCCGACACCTTTATGTTTATCCGATACTATCCGCCCTATCCTCCTTTATTATTGTTTTTGTTATCACTAAGATTGATTCTGGTCATTGAGCTGTTGCTGTCCCGTATTATAACTTCACCAAAATAAATGCCTGAACTTGGTTGAAGATGTGCAAAAAGATGTTCTGAACAAGTACTTGTTTGGAGGTACTTCGCTACGTCCCACCCTGGGTATTACTCCAATTGCCAATATCCTGATGTGTTAAAGCGTCAGTGCTATTTTATGTCTATCTTCTATAGCTGTCCATCCAACATACTTTGCTTACCCTTATTTTTTTAGAGCTGCCCAGGCCCTCTAGCCTTTAATAACATACCATTAAATCACCTTTATTATCACCTAAAAGGGTGTGTGCTACAATTATCATGGCCATCTATTTATTGTTTTCAGGCTACGTACTCCTAAAAATAAGATTGTAACTATTTGAGTGCTATTTGACCTTGCATGCGCTGATTTGGCCGTTCGCCAAGCAAACAATCGTTTACGAACTTGCAACGGACCAGGGCTTTTGGAATGATTGATCGTTGCACTCCTTAGGTTATTAGAGCGTACAAACATGTGTTCTAGCAAATCACATTTGCTTAGTTGATGTAGAGCAGATATGTTATACAATCAGCCTTTAATGTTAAAATCTTCACAAAGAGTGAATAAAAGCCGCTCTGGACAAGAAGCGATGTAAGCTTTTGACAAGAAGGTGACGTAAGCATTTTGTACACTATGCTGGCTAGTGAATACCGCGATAGTTTTCTGGTTTTGTAGTGTTATCCTTGCCCATAAAAATTAGTTGTAGAAGACTTTCCCGCCGTTGATTCGAGATTACGCCTTGTCTAAAACAGGTGTTGCGCATCACGGGGAAGGAAGGGACGGTTACTAAAATTGCAGCTTTAAGATGTTCATAAACAATCCGGTCACGTCCGGCAGACTTTTTTCGGCAGACCATTTTTTCTTGTATCCTAATACACTTGATACCCTGATAGACATTTCCTGTGTGAAGTCACTCACAGGCTCATCATTCTCATGTTCTTCTCTTTCCGACAGGACGCAGTCGCGGGTGAATATTCCCTTAATGTATTCTAGCCGATCATATTAATCAGTGGATTTGACTCTCTAGGGCGTTGTTAGCGTGACTACCTATAACGTAAGTAATTGATTCTAGTTCTTCGACGTCCAACAAGAAATATCTCAAAGTGGTCTGCTCACGCTTTTGTACCATGTCGTTGCATACCGTTTTACTATTTAGTCAGGGCATACAGTTAAATGTAACTTCATCTCGTCATATTTGTGCGACGGTCGCATTCTATACGTACTTCGGATGGCTGCAGTTGTTCTTCAGGGCCAAGCCCGAAAGAGTTTTAGTGAGACTCGAAATGGTCGACATTTAATTCCTTCTGGCCTGACCGTCGGATCTAGTAAAATGCCTAACACTAACCTGTACATGGTAACGGTTATAATACGTTTCATTCCTTTAGCATCGTTACGTTTATCCCGGTTTCGCTACCTATAATTTGGATTAGCATATTCTTTTTCATGTCGTCATCACTATGGCCTAACTGGAGGCGACTTACAAACAAAGCTCTGTAAACGCGGTCTCTCCGGAATATCCTTATCGTGAACAACTCGCAAGTTCGTAATTTTGTTCATACCTGTGGTTGTTGGGCTTGCTCCCGTTCTGCCTTGCGCCGCTTATCTCTGCTATCGTTCTCTCTCGGGATCTTTCTACTGTTTCTCCCGTCACGTGCATGGTTGAAATTGATGCCGCGTGGTGTGATACTTCCGCGTAGCACACCGTATTAAACGTGGCGCTAATTACCGTTACTTTGATGCTGCTGCGAGCTTTTGTGTTGTTCCTGTTGACGTCTAATGGTTTGTGGCTAAATCAGGTATCTGCTTTCGTAATATTTGAATTTTGTCTAGGCAGCCGCAGCTGGACTTTGAGCTCAGTGATCAGCTTACTAGTACATCGGACCAAAACCACGTCTTGCAAAAATGTTTGCTCGTGTCCAGGATTTGAAAGCAGCAATATGTGTGGGAAGATTTCCTGCAGTCATTGCAAGTCGTGTACGACGTTGGTTAATGAAACTCTGCGACTCTCTCTTTTGTCCCAATTTTTGTCAAAAAGTACACTTATGTTAGAGCACACAAGAAACGTCGACCTGTTGCCCTTGCGATAGCTGACAGTTACTTGTATTGAAACCCAATGTTAGCTCAACCTGTAAGAATGCCTGAGCCAAATAGGCTGGCTGATAGATCTAAAATAAAAACAAATTTGATAGATATTATTCATCCCCAAGAAGATACGATTACTTTATCTTTACCGTAAAAATACACTTGCAAATAAAAACAATAATAAAAAGTCGTCTATACATTTTGATAGTACGTATACTTAAACGTATAGTCATTCTAAATAAGCATATATATGTATATATATATATATATATATATATATATATATATATATATATATATCTATGACGTCGAGTTCCTAAGAGCGGCGCTCCCCGACTCGCAAAAACCTCTCAGATTTGGATCTATCACTATCTTTATGAATGGTGTATGGTACTCCGCATATGCGAGTACGCTTATGGGGCTCGGCGTCAAAAAGAGGAGTCTTATGGATCTTAGTGTTTTAACGTTGCAAGGGACTTTAAAGATATACCGCTCGCACTGAGTCCATAAGAGCGGGGGCTGCCAACAAGCAAGGACACGGACAGCTGGATCTTAACTTCACGTGGACACCCTTTTACCACAATTTTTCAAGGCGAGCACTGCCGAGTGTGCAAACGTATTGTAAACAATTAATTAATAATCACAATATTTTCTATATATATCTGACAACGCTCATGATTTCCTTAAGAATATAGGTGGACCGACACTTGTATCCTGAGAACGTGTGCACTGGGAACATTAATCTATATCTCGTATAGAGTGGGTTGGAACTACAACAGCACGCCCCGGACAGACGCCGTGTTCCCGCGTTGGACGTCGAGATCGAGGCGCTGTCGCAAGAATGTCGCAGATCTCTTGTCTCTGTTTGCGAGGTTAAGCTGCTTATCGTCCCGATCTCGAGGAGTTTGCGGGTGACCTCGCCCGGGCCGCCCAGAGTCTCGAACGCTAGCGGTTGAAACGCAGTGGGTTAATGACGCGTATTTTACGAGCTTCCTCGTCTTGGCTAGATTACCGCCCCGCTATCGACCATACAAGGTGCTACTAAGTCGGTGATTGTGGCTTCCCAGACAAGTATCCTGGCCCCGATTGAAAAGGGTAAGAGTAATCTCATCCGGGCGCTTGCCATCGTCAACGGAACGGCCCTAGGGCTGTAGAATGCAGTGGAATCCGCAAGACCGGAGCGCTCGGTCGAAGTTGTTGTTAAATGCGTATTTTTTTGGCGCCAAGAAGTGCGGCCGTGTATCTACGGAGCTCCGAGGGGTCACGCTTGCCCGTGTAAATGCACGAAGAAAAACCCAAACAGTAGCATACCGCGGTGATGCGGGAAGCTCGTTGATCATTTCAGTGTATTGTGTGTGAACCTACGACGGAGGGATAAGGAGCCAGGCCGCAGTGGAAATTATTTAAGTTTGTTTTAGCAGGGCAAAGCATAACGAAACCATCCCCGCAGCGGTCATGACTCTCCAAGCGGATTCGCCGCGCATTTAAATTAAAATTTTAAGGGCTGCTTAGCTACAATGCGTTAACGCAGTGTTTAGGTGTTGTTAGGTAATTGATCAAATACCAATATGGCAAGTAATGCTGAATCACCGTCATCGGCGATGCCCAACCCAATAGAGTCAGCTATGAATCTCTAAGGATACACGTGCAGTGGCAGCTTAAGATACTCGTCGGCCAGCTCATTGTTGGAATGTAACTGTGCAGGAGTGTTAGAAAAGAGGAATCTTACTAAGCGCAGCCCTCCTCATAATCGATGCGCTGCCTGTGAGACTAAACCGCGACTGACAGCGACGAAGAGCGCCAAGATATGATGCGATACGGCTCAAGCTATGCAGGATCGCTGGCAAAGCATTTTTACAGATGTCCTGCAGGGTCAAGAGAGAATCAAGGAAAAAGAGGCCTAAGCTGAGGAGAAGGAGAAGCGCACAATAGTAGCAGTATATATATATATATATATATATATATATATAGAAAATATTGTGATGATTTATTAATCATTTACAATACGTTTGCACACTCGGCAGTGCTCGCCTTAATAAAAATGGTAGTAAAAAGGTGTCACGTGAAGTTAAGAGTCAGTTGTCCGTGTCCTTGCTTGATGGTAGCCCCCGATCTTATGGACCCGGTGCGAGCGGTATATCCTCAAGGTTCCTTGCAAAGTTAAAACGGTGAGATCCATAAGATTCCTCTTCGTGACGCCGAGCCCCAAAGAGCGTCCTCGCAGATTCGGAGTCCCATACATCACTCATAGAGATAGTGATGGATCCGAATCTGCGAGGTTTTTGCGGGTCGGGGAGCGCCGCTCTTAGGAACTCGACGATCATATTTGGCGATCTTGTCTTGCCGTGCTTTTGCCAGGTCCCGGTTCGGGCCGCAAACCTCGGCATCTAAAACCCAGACCTCGGTAGGTGTTGTTATTACGAGGTCGGGCTTTAGACCCGGTGCGCCCGTTCGACGGAATACTCGCTCACGAACCACCTCATGACCCCTTTCGCGGAGAAGACGCGCCACGCGATCACAGACGTCGTCATGTCTCTTTATGGTTTGTTTGTGTGTTGTATCGCACATTTGAGCGACATGAGCCAACGTCTCAGGCGCATGACACCCGTGCCTACAACGTTTGTTGTAGCCCGGGCGTCCCCTGGCCAATCTGGCACGCGTTGGTAGTGCGTTGATCCTGAGCTTTAGTAGGTTTAAATACTCCTTACCAGATAGGTAGGGCATACCCTTAATCCAGTAATGTACAAATGGCGTTTCGTGTGCTTTTTTAAAATGTGCCCCATCGAACGTGTTGTGTAGTTGTTGAGACCAGTAGTCGGTCTCTTGCGTAGCGGTCTCAATGGAGGTTCCCAAGCGCTCGCAAAGAAGTCTTGATTTCGCAAGATCTTTTTTAAAGTGCTCGGTGGTTAGCATCCATTGGACTCCAAGGTGCGTGGAGTGTTGTAGTGCTGTCAGGCGGGAGAGGCGGAGTCTGGGAATGAATGTTTGGAGGCAGGGGATGTCCAGACCGCCGTGTGCTGTGTGCGTGTACAGGTAGGCGTTCGGCACCGAGTTTTCGAGCTTAAGCCATCTCGACTTAACAACCTTTCTGATCTCTTTATCTAGGTCACTAAGGAGTGCGTAAGATGGTCTGGGACCGGAGACCAGTTTATATAGGAGACGGGGATTGAGAAAGTCTTTCAAAAATATGAGTCTTTGGTGGGGTTTAAGGGGAGCTATCGTGAGTCTGTTGAGTAAATTAAGGAGTATATCCCTGGTGGAGTCAACTTCTGCCTCAAGGCCTCGGGATTTCAAAAGTGCGTCCGCAATATTAAGGAGCCGTTGGAGAGTGGATTTCGTAGAGGCTAGGAGGATGAGATCATCCGCAAAGGCTAAGCCCATAAGGCGGAAGTCATCAGTAAGTTGGTACCCGATATTAGTTTTGTCTAATTTTGAAAGAATGTCGTCGAGAACTAGATTAAATAAGAGGGGGGACAGAGGAATCTCCCTGTCTAACACCCCTAGTTGGCCGAAATGTGCGACATTCTTGTCCAAATTCTATGAGAGTTTTAGATGAGAGGTACAAGCGTTCGATATAGTTAATGAATACCTCCGGGTATCCGCGAGTCCGGAGTGACCACAGGACGGAGTCATGGCTCACCATGTCGAACGCCTTACGGAGGTCGATTGAGGCGAGTCTGAGCTCACGTCCTGCAGACTTAGCATCGTTAAGGATACCATCCAGAACCGCAAGATTCTCGAAGGTACCATTATAGGGGAGAAACGCTCGCTGATATTGGGAGAAGCTTAATAGAGTTCTGGAGGCGTCTAGAAAGAATTTTGTTAAGCGTTCGTTGTAAGTATGAACTAATAGATAGGGGTCGCAAATCGCTTGGGGATGTGGCATTGTTAATTTTAGGAATGAACGCTAAGCGAGCAGTTTCATGGGTATATATATATATATATATATATATATATAGATACGCATTCGCTGCGCATGAAGTGAATTTTTCCCGCTGGTCAACTATGAGATCAGTCTGAGTTTTGTTATATAGCGATTGCATTAAAATAGATAGACCTGCTATCTCAGTGTTATGATCCTATGATAAGCTTCTTCTTTCCAACATTTGAGAAGTTCTGCCAGCACTATTGCTATGCGGTACAATATCAGTACGTATACATGTGACAACGTGTCAGAATGCTCCGCTATAGAACATGTGACTATATTTACGGTCAACGCACACTGCAGTTACAACTTCGGCACCACGTGTGAATAATACATTGTCCATCCCTTAGCGCCCCAACACTAGCTAACTTAATTTATTTGCCACATATTAGAATTCAAAAGTGAAAAAATAACATACCAATGTAGCGCGACAAATAGACGGGGCCGAGAATTGGCTGAGAGCCCAATCAGCCAACATTGAGGTTGCACTGTAACCGTGGAATTGTCGTTGCTGTTGTTGCAGCAATGGATGTAGGTATTTTTGTTCTGGCGAAGCAAAAGTGTAGACAGGCACAGAGATACAGGCAGACGTGTTGGCAGACGGTTTGTAGTCTAGCTTCTTATCTGTCCATTTCCACATCACTAGCCCTTGTTTCCGGGACTACTCAACCCTAAGACTCAACTCTAGACCTGGCAAACGCAAAGAAGAAACGACGTCCTCGACAAAAGCAGGCGACAAACAACGCTGAGCTCCCGATTCTGCAAGGTCTGCTCGACAGGTCCGTACCAGATCAAGCCACCTGTGCTATACTGAACGATGTAGCTAAGCTAGGTATAGCGGGCAGTTCACTCTCTCTCTCTATCTATATATATATATATATATATATATATATATATATGTATATATATCATCACGACTGTTATTTTGAAGGTCTTGGAATCCGCATTGTCTGGTATCGTACGCGCAGCAGCGTTGCAATGGCACAGCCAGAGAGAAAAGCTCAGTGGACGCTATCTCGCTGGTCAGGTCGATCCAGCTAGCTTGCCGTGGCAATTTCCAAGAAACGGCGGCAACCCCAAATACGAAAATGACGAACAGCAACGACGACAGCATTACGGCCCGTGTATCAGAAGCTTCGTGACGCCCGGGACAGACTGAGCTCAAAGGTCAGAGCACTTCCATGCGTGCCTTGAGTACAAACATTTAGATTCCGCAGGAGAATGTAGAAAAATGGAGAAATGGCACAATAAGGCTTACACGGGAAATCAAGGTAGTGCTATCAAACTGCAAACGGCATGGTGTGGTAGAACCGTTAAGTGCGAAAGCACTCCGGGGAATGGATATTCTCATTTTGACGAGCACCTAGCATGTAAACCATTTACTTTGAGGGGATTCTACGAATATCACGCGATAGCACATAAAGGTTAGAGACGAGGTAGACTAAGTGGGGGGTTTCAGTGTTTGCGAGAGCAGAATCATTAAAAATTATACGTTGTAACTTTTTGGCATTATCACGGAGATGGCATGTTGGTTAGTAGCGAGCCGGGCCAAAATATCTTCGAATGGAGCACTGGGCAGACGGTCATCGACGTCTTTGTCACAAGCGAACACGTAGATGATTTAACGTTTTTGAGAGAAAATGCGTCACTTTGGGAAGAAGCGGAACTTATAACGCTTAGATCTATGTAGATGGCGTTCAAGGTTAACAGCAGTATGGAGGAGGGCAGTAGAAGGCCAAAGCCGGGACAAAACTGGATAATGGGATATTTGTAAGAGATGTTGGGCAAATGTTTTCACCAGAGGTAATTTGAATAGAGACCTTAGGGCGTTAACTGTTTTTTTTTTTAATGCAATGATTCTGCGTCAAGAACAGAACAGGAACCCTTTGGTTTGACAAACGGACTAGGTAATGATGTTGTTTACGATAATGGTAAAAAAATATACAAAGGGTTTATATTAAAGAAAAGCAACAGCACTTAAAACCAGCGGGAGGTTCTACAAGGGACAGAGGAACAATCGCACAAATGGCAAAAATAGAAAAGAAAATTGCACTGCTTAGTGGAGACTGCGTACTTTTTATTTTTATAGAGGACTAACTGGGAAATGCGGTTGCACACGCGGGCACCGCGGCAGGGGAGCTCCCTGCAGATGCGGGCCGGTAGTGTGGGGTTCCAACCCACTAAAACCAGTCATGTCCCCGTCCCCCACACTGACTGGAACTGCGTTGCGCATATCATCAAACAGTCAGGGGGGGGGGGCGAGTCTTCTACTCCTGGCAGGTGTGTTCCCCGAGAGCCACGGGGAGGGGGGGGCGCCGTGGGTAGTTGGCGCTCGTTTTCTTCTGTAGAATGGCTCTGAAGACTCCGGCTGTGGTGTTCCAGTTTAAAAGCGTTTCCGTCATTTTTTTGCAGACGTCGCGTAGGTTAAAATCCGGTGTGTTCATTAGAAGCAGTAGAGGTACGCGCTGCTCCGCCCATGCTGGACACTTCAGTGCCGTGTGGTCTGAAGTGTCTTCCGGTCCGTCGCGGCAGTGGATGCATTTAGGACTGGGAGCCTTCCCGATCCTGAACAGGTAGGACTGGAAGTCGCCATGCCCTGTCAGGATCTGAGTCGTGTAGAAGGTGAGTTCACCCCGCGGGCGGTTTAGCCATTCCTTGATGCCGGGTATGACGGCGCGGAGACTGGTGCTAGGGGCACCCTCTTGTAGGCCGGCCCATTCTTCCTGTCAGAGGTCGATAGTATGCCGACGCTCTTCGTCCTTCTTGCGCTGAGGGTTACCCCATAAGCGGCGGCGTTCGGCAGCTCTCAGATCCCAGGAAATCGTTCCTGCAAGGACGAAAGCCGCCGCTGCGCTTACCGTCCGGTACGCCGCGATCACCCTGAGGGCTCCGACTCTCTGGGCCCGACGCAGGCGCGTCCTGTTGACGGCAAGCTTTAGGGTGTCGGTCGGCCAGGCCGGAGCTCCGTATAGGGCGACTGACTCGGCCACGGACATGATTATTCGCCGCTGGGTTTGTCGTGGTCCATGATTATTAGGCATAAGCCGTGCGACGTTGTTTGCTGTCTTGGTTGCCTTCTCCGTCGCCCGCCGCACGTGTTCAGTGCCGCGGAGACCCCTGTCTAGGGTGACCCCGAGGTACCTGACCTTGTCAACAAGCGCAATCTCTTGGTCTTCTAGGCGAAGGTGAATCGCAGGACAGTTTCTCCGTCCTACCAAGAGTATTGCCTCGCTCTTGGCGGGGGCGAGGGCGAGTCCCGCCGCTTGCATCCAGCGGGCGACGTCTTCAAGTGCTTCGTTCGTACGGCTTTGCAGCAGGTCCGGTGTCCGGGCCTGGACGGTAAGGACGAGGTCGTCGGCATAGGCTAGGAGGCTGACCCCGGGGGGCAGGTCCCTTAGTCGCAGGACGTCGTCGTACGTTATGTTCCATAGCAGAAGGCCAAGTATGGAACCCTGTGGCACCCCTGCAGTCATGTTAAAAACGATTCCGTGGGACTGTACTGTCCGTTCCTTTAGGTAGTTTGATATAATGCGCCGTAGGTAAAAGGGAACGTTCTTCCTGTGAAGAGTCTCCAGGATGACTCTCCAGTGTAGGCTGTTAAAAGCGTTTCGTACGTCTAGTAAAATAGAGAGGTAGAGGTCCCGTCTTCTTGGCGGGGATTCGTGGAGGAGTTCGGCCTGCGTCTGGATCTCCTTTATGGCGCCGATTGTCGAGTGGCCTTTGCGGAACCCGTGCTGGGCCTCTGACAGCATGTCGTTCTCCTCCGCGAAGTCCCGCAGGCGTGCCTTCACGATAGACTCAAAAGCTTTGGCCAGAGAGCCGAGTAGGCAAATAGGGCGGTAAGAGCTGGGGCCTTTGGGTATGAGAACCAAGCTTGCGGCCCTCCATGCGCTAGGAAACGAGCCCGACCGGAGCATCCCGGTCGCCGCTGACACCACCGCTTCTGGAAATTCTGTCATCAGTGTTGTGACCGCGGAGACCGGGACACCATCTGGGCCCGGTGCCTTTCCCTGTTTGAGGCGTGCCGCAGCGTCCAGCACCTCTTGGAGCGTGACCTCCGGGGGATCCTCTTCCTCCTCCCCTGAAGCTTCTAGGTAGGGGGCGCGGTCTGAAGGGTGGGTGTTGAGAAAAGAGCGCCTCGATCGCCACCCGCGCGTCTTCCGGAGATATTTCTACCCTGCGCTTGTAAGAGGGGAGCTCCCTGATCATTTTGTATGGGCGCCCTCAGGGGTCGTCCTCCAGCTCCTCAAGGAAGGCTCTCCAGGAGCGTTCCTTGCTCCTGAAGATTTCCCTGCGCAGGAGGGACCCGCAAGTTCTTGTAAACGGCTCTAAAGCGTCTGGCGGCCTCCCCGTCGTGTGACGATCGTCTGGCGCGGGTGAGCCACCGTCGCGCTTTTAGGCATTTCCGCCGTAGTTGTCCCAGTGCCGCGGTCCACCAGTGTTTTGGCTTTCCTCGGTATCCTCGACGTGCGGGACGGCCTGGGGAAACCGCGCACGCCTTTTCTAGGAGCAGCTGGAGACCCTCCGCCGTAGTTGGAGGTCCCTCTGCTGCTATAAGGGCCCTGAGGGACCTCCGAAGTTGTTCGGCTCCCTGGCGTATGATGAGCGGACGCTGCGATGGATTTGTCATCGCGGCAGTAGTCACGTGGAATTCGATGATAAAATGGTCGCTGAGGGATTTCTCTTCCTGTAGCACCTTCCAGTCCTAAAATCTTGTTTGCATCGGCCCTGCGCGTGATAGTAAGATCGATACATGAGGGGCGCCCGGTTCTGTGAATGGTGGGCGTACCTTTGTTAAGAACTACGAGGTCTTCAGCCGCTAACCAGTCGAGGATTGCGAGCCCCCTATGACTGGTTTCGGCCGAGCCCCATGCGCTGGCCGCGGCGTTAGAATCTCCGGTTATTACTAAAAGTGGCGCGTCAGTTTGGTTAAAAGAGGAAGATAGGTCGTCTAAAAGCCTGTTAAGGTTGTCAAGTGGAACGTTAGGACTGCAGTAGCAAGAATAAAAGCGTCCGATGTTTGCGACGTCAACCCATGTAAAACCGTAGCCGCAGCCGTGTCCGGAGATGCGCATCTGGCTGCGATGGTCAAGAACGATGCTCGTAGCGCTGTCGGCGTCTGCAAAACAGTCCGGGGAACGGTTTTCTGCCCACCGGATGTTAGGCTCGCTGAGCAACAAGAGGTCGGCTCCTACTCTGCTGCTGACCCCCTGGAGCATGTTGTGCGCGCCTCTGCTGCGATTGCAGTTGAGCTGGAGTACTTTACGAACTGGCGTCATTGTCGTTGGTGGGCGTGGCTTGCTTGTTAGATGCCTTCGTTGCACGAGGGTCCAGAGGAGGCGATGTCTGTACCCTCTTGCGGCTTTTTTGGGTGACCAGGGTGAACCCATCGGCGTCCACGGCGTCACTGGGGTGGTCCTCGTGGGTAGCCGGCGCCGGGGTTGGGTTTGGCACTCGTGTTATCGCGAGGTGCGCGGCCGTTGGCCGGGTGCCGCGGCAGGCGGAGCTCCTCCAGTTGCTCTCTGTACTTTGGACAAGCGGCAACGTTGGCCGCGTGTCCTGCTTCGCCGCAGTTATAGCAGGTCGCCGCCGCTTTGCATTCTCTCGAGAGGTGCCCAACTACCCCGCACCTGTGGCAGCGCTTACCTGTGACGACCGCGCCAGTGCACGAGGGAGCAGAGTGGCCCACTCGTTGGCAGCGCTGGCACGTCGGCACGGTGATCCACTCCGAGATTGGGCACGAGGACCACCCCATGTGGATGCGTTTGATGTTTAGGAGCCTGGCGGCGTCGGGAGGGGCCGCTCGGACCAGGGACGTCCATCTGCCGGTGGCCCCCTTTTGTGAGGGTTCCACGGCAAGTGGTCCCTCTATGGGCAGCGCCTTGCGGATGGCAGCCTCGATGTCTTGCTGGGTGGTACCCTCCATGACATTCCTGATCAGGAGACGCTTTAGTGACGTCCTGTCGACGCTGGCGGCCGCCTCCCTGGCTGACTGCAGGGCCTGGAGAAAGGAGCTGGTCCCTCCTTGTACCGCCTCTGCCACCACCAACCGCACATCTCCGCTGGGCAGTTGTTGAACTCGGCTTACCCTCACGTTGTGGCCATTGGGGTCCACCCTGACACCCAGCCTGGCTTGTCATGTGGCAGGGTATTGGCCCAAGGTCCCTTGAGCCCGCGAGGGCCTTGGCTTTTTTCAGCGTCTGGTCCAGGAGGTTCTTGTCCTGGAGGAGCGTTGCGTCCTTAGGGAACGTGATCGCCACTAGGGCCCGAGTGATGGGCTCGCCGTCATCCCCCGATTCGCAAATTTGGCGCGACCTGACCACCCCTGTCCTGCGGCCTCGCCGGCTATGCCCTGGAACTGGCAGGCCATGTTTTGCCATGTGGTCTTGTCTGAAGGATCGTCTTCCCGGGCAACCAGGATCCGGAGAGAGCTCTCCTTCAGGATGCTGGCCCCGAGGTGCGACACCCTTGTGTAGGCGGCTGCTGGCCATTCAAGAGAGAGGATGCGCTTGAGGTCCTCTTCTGTTTGGCACTTCTCGATCATGGCAGTGATGTTGTCGGCCTGCCGCTCTAGGGCAAGGGTGTCAGGTGTGCACTGGCACCCCGAGTCTGCGGTCTCGTTAACGGTCTGTGTGCCGACATCCTTACTTCGTGCCTTGGCCTCTTTTGTCGCGACGCGAAGTTCCTCAGCCAGGTTTTTCACCGTTACGTCCATATTTTTTCTGCTGGCCGCGTGGTTAGTGAGCCTTTGTGCGATGGCGGCTATCTTGTCGAGGTAGTTGCCCGAGACCGCTTCGTCGGGGTTACCCCCGCCAGGAGTGATGTTATCGTCGTCCTTCGAGTTTTCTTCGCGGCCCCGGTGGGGGCTGCATTTGCCCGGGTCTTTTGCCCGAGAAAACATAGTGCTAATAAAGACTACTGGGAGTTCAAATTAAGTGAAAGTAGTTTAGAACACGAAAGTTACGGGGATAACTAAATAAATTTAAGTTTAAGAAATTTAAGAGTGAGAATTGTAAGCTATGCTATGTAAGTAGGCAAATTATTAGGATTTAGACTATTAAAAGTTAAGTGGGAAGTGGAAAACTATATAAAACTAACTGTATAAAACTACTATATAAAAAAAAAGAGAGAACACCGCTGCGATTTGAACCTAGACCGGTCTGGCTTGGACCGGTACTGTGATCGCCGACGCTGCCACTCTGCTCTCCACTCCCCGTGCACAGCAGCGCTTCGGCACGCGCTCTATCACTCTTCGTGGCGGCTTGTCGTAGTTGTTATATACAATGTTGAAAATGAGCACTTAAGTAGGCAGCGCTCATTTGCACTTATAAACACAGTTAGTACTATACACCGATAGTTATGTACACAGTGGGCCACGTGTATAAACACTGCCGGGAAGCCCGGTTAAACCGGCCTACCGGTCACTGCACGGACGATGCCTGGCAACGTTCAAACTTTTCGAACGTTCGAATTTCGAACACGCGTGAACACAAAACAAGAAAAAATCGAGTTTTGCACAGTACCTTTGCAGTAATTACTAGTCGCGTTGAACTCCCTACCGGTGAGGTCGTCGAGTCCAATTGGTCAGCCTTTTCAGGCCTCAGGTTCCTGCACTCTTCGACCGAGTTGTACGGAGCAAAGCCAAACGCGACCGCACGTGACGACTGCTAGAAGAGACTGCGTACCTAATTAAGCACTTTGCTAGCGTACTGCAAGGAGCCACTACCTTGAAAGAAATAATACCTGAAACAAGGATACAGAATATGCACGGAAACGGGTAGCTTGTGCAGTCACAGCCAAAAACGCTATGAGGACAATTTAAAGTCTTTTCTAGCTAAGCTTGACAAATTCATACATTACGTAGACATACCTAAAGCATGGGAAGAGAATACCCTTACTGAGGAGCTGGAAGCTTGGTTGAAAAATAACACATTCGAGATGCCTTATAAGGTATTATCCGGGATACTATCAAACGGGCTCGAGTACTTTCTCGAACCCCGCAGGTGTTGTCAAACATACCGCGGTTGCCCTTTTTATGATTTGAATAGAGCCAATAGCAACTATATGAGATACATTAGGGATGGCACATCTACAGTTACTAGATAGGGTTAAACTTTGTATCATAGAAAGATTTTTTGGGGGCTAGCTTATACTTGCAGGAATAGAGTAGTCCGTATCTTGGAGCCCAAATCACAGGACCTACAGTCACGATGGGGCTTGCCTAAGACAAGAGCGATTGAGGCCTACACTACATAGTGGACGTAGACAACAAAAGAAATCGACACACAATTTACACTACGATATTAATGAGAAGTACGATCTGGCGAGCAGCCACATAAGAATAGACATCTAATTACGGCATTTGCGGGTTACGAGTTTCAACACGTGTTATGCAGCATGGACGGATTCCGAAGGTTCTCAGGAGCGTTGCAGGGGCGCGAATATAAATATATATATATATATATATATATATATTTATACACATTCATGTTGTTACTCATTAAATAGGTTGCATCTTTTTGAGCTCACTTCTTCTTAACGTCGATGAGCAGCGGAAGGTCGCCTGCGTGTCATCTGTATCTTGAAAACTTTGTCGTAAGGACAGCGTTGGGTACCCTGCCGTATCCGTCATTATGATAATAATAATAATAATAATAATAATAATAATAATAATAATAATAATAATAATAATAATAATAATAAAAATAATAATAATAATAATAATAATAATAATAATAATAATAATAATAATAATAATAATAATAATAATAATAAAAATAATAATAATAATAATAATAATAATAATAATAATAATAATAATAATAATAATAATAAAAATAATAATAATAATAATAATAATAATAATAATAATAATAATAATAATAATAATAATAATGAAGGTCCAGTACGAGTCCTAGTAAAATTGGATTTTCGTAACGCTTTTAATACTATACGACGCGATGTAGTGCTTGATGAGGTAAGACTCAAAGTGCCGCAACTTTTGCCGCTAGCTTGGCAAAGCTACAAGGAACCGACTCTGCTGTCCTGGGATGAAAAAGCACCACTATTATCAGCTAGTGGAGTGCAACAAGGCGATCCGCTTGGACCTGCTTTATTCAGCCTCGGGGTATCCAGTTTAGTGGCACGCATGAAGAGCCCTCTGAACGTTTGGTACCTAGATGACGCAACGATTTGAGGCCCACTTGATCTGGTTGTGTGTGATATTATCAACGTGCTGAATTTTCCAGGAGAGGGAGGCCTTAGCCTCAATGCCTCTAGGTGTGAAGTCATTACATTGGGAGGTAATGCCCAAAAACAGGATGAAATTTTTAGGGCAGTTTCGATTGTCTTGCCAGAATCTAAGCGCGTTGACATAGACGAGCTGGAGCTTCTGAGAGTCCCAATAAGCTTACGATCGATTTCAAAGACCCTTAAAGAAAAGTGCACTGGACTGAGGCAAATTCGCTCTCGCTTAGCGGCGATGCATTCGCAAGCAGCTCTGTGTATCTGGAGATACACCAAAGCTTAACTATACTCTGCGCACTTCACCAGCTATTAAATGCCACGAAGATCTTCAAGCTTACGACAATACCGCAAGAAGCATTTTAGGTGAAGTATTAAACGTCGACCTGCATGATGACACTTGGAAAAGAGCAACCCTTACAATTGCCGAAGGAGGACTTGGTATTAGATCAGCGGCGGAGCTGGCTCCCACGTGCTATACCGCGTCTCTATTGAAATTTGGTAAACTCGCAAAAACGTTGGTCGAACCAGACATCCGCCAAGGAATCACAAGTGCAAAGACACTGCAGAGCTAATAGCTGGACAAACAATTGGACCAGGCCCCTGGCAAGAACGTCCCACACAGCATACATTGGACTCCTACAGATGCAGCGCTGCAGCTAGAGAGCTGTGTTAGACAGCCTCCAATCTCTAGTGGAAAAAGCTGTCTTTCTGGCAGCACGGGACACATTTAGTGGAGGCTTTCTAAAGTGTCTCCCTTCCCCGCAGCTGGGTACCATGCTGGACAACACCTCATTCCGCATGGTAACAGCTCTTCGAATAGGTGCCCCGGTTTGCAACCCCTACAGTTGCAGCGCATGTGGTACCACAGTAACTGAGGATGGACTTCACCCTCTTAGCTGCATCAAAAGCCATGGTAGAGTTTCTAGACACGCTGAAATCAATGCAATTTTAAGAAGAGCCTTACGCAGAGCTGGTATACCAAGCACGCTCGAGCCCAGATTAGGACTTCATGACGACAAAAGACCTGACGGTGTAACAATCCCGCTATGGGCTAACGACAGATGCTTGGTATGGGATGCTACAGTGTCCTGTACAGTGGCTCCCTCGTATATACGCCACAGTTCACTAGAAACGGGATGGGTTGCCGAGCGCGCAGATAATGGGAAAAAACGCAAGTACCAAGAACTGGAGACAAGTTATATCGTAGTGCCAATATCGATGGAAACAATGGGCCCGGTAAGCAAGGGAACGAAGAGATTTATCAGTGAGCTGGGCCAACGGATTACAGATCTCACAGGGAATCGGCGCGAAGGCGAGTTTCTACGGCAGCTGCTGTCGCTTGCAGTGTGCCGAGGAAACGCCGGCTGTATTGTCGGTTCCATGAAATAATATTTAGGAGTTAGGAGAAGACAAGGAGTACACATTCACACCTCACAATTGTAACATTTAAACAATGTTAATAAATAATAATAATAATAATAATAATAATAATAATAAACAATGAACAGCAAACTCCCTAAACCGAATCCCGATCATCTTCAAACCCGTCCCCAGCTAACATTCATCTGCGACGTCTGTAGAAAATCCGTAAAATCGCTGCGCGGACTACACATACATAAAACCCGTGTTCACGGAGGACAAACCCATACACATTCCTTTGACCGGCCACCCGATGGCTCCGCTCCACATACTTCGACCCAGGACCAGAGAGACCCAGCTGACATTACCTCTGACAACGATCCAAAAATGTTTACCCGTATCCTAGCTCGTGCTCGCAAAAGCACGAAGCTAGTCAGGATAATCCCGAGAGGAGTCAGGGAAATCTGTTGCGCAGCTTACGCGGAAGCCCTCTCTCACTTCAACTCGAGACTAGACGCTGAATCCTGGCACAGATTAATGACTTTTCCGACACTCATGTTGCATATTCCAGAACTAAAAAGCAACGACATCACATTGTGCCAAGTAATTAGGAAGAACATAACAGATTCCCAATGGAAGACGCTGGATAATCTTTCTGATAGACCGCACCACAGCCTCACACAGTCGCGCAAGGAGCACCTCACCGACCGCCAGATTGCCGCAAGGGCAGAACGCAAGTTAGCTGAGGGAGACATACGCTCCGCCGCACGCACTCTACTTTCGACAGAGTCTTTCGCATTGCCCGACGACCGCACGACTCAGGAACTTAGAAGCAAGCATCCCTCTCCTCCGGCTCACGTCAGGGACCGCTTTTTGAGCAACCTGCCTCGGATGAGCCTTTCATCGTTCCGGCACAGCTCGTAGTTAATGCGGTTCGCTCCTTCTCACTAGCATCTGGCCCTGGACTGGATGGATTACGTCCTCGACATCTGAGAGATATGTTGGACAGCACAATACCTTCTTCCGAAAGACTGCTAGCGGAACTGCGCTGTCTGACTAACTTGACTCTAAGTGGCAGGCTGCCAAGTTTTTGCCACCCAATCTTCTATGGGGCAGATCTGACAGCCCTAAAGAAAAAAGACGGTTCCATTAGACCGATAGCGTGCGGCCTTACTTTACGTAGGCTGGTTGCCAAAGTAGCGATTGCCATCAATAGGACGGCAATCGTGAAGGCGGTGGCACCTCACCAGGTTGGCGTTTCAGTTAAAGGCGGAGCTGAAGCTGCAGCACACGCAACTCGGGCTTTCACGGAGGCAGAGGGACCCCCACGAGTCCTGGTAAAACTAGATTTCCGAAACGCCTTCAACACCATCCGACGCGATGTTATCCTTAATTAAGTTAAAGCGAAAGTTCCACAAATGTTTCGCTTAGCGTGGCAGAGCTACGGCACGCCATCACTGCTGTCCTGGGGAGAGAGTGAGCCTCTTCTCTCAGCCAACGGAGTACAACAGGGAGATCCGATTGGGCCCGCCTTATTTAGTTTAGGAATCTCAGGATTAGGGTCCCGCATGAAAAGTCCACTAAATGTGTGGTACCTAGACGATGGTATACTAAGCGGCCCGGCGAACATAGTGGCCTCCGACATACGCGAAGTGCTACAGTTTGCTGAGGAGGGAGGCTTAACTCTTAACGCCTCAAAATGCGAGGTCATAGCTGTAGGTGGAACCTCCCACCAGCAGGATGAGGCATGCAAACTCATTGCAGACGCCCTGCCCGGTACAAAGATAATTGAGTTGCCTGACCTAGAAGTCCTGGGAGCGCCCATTGGATCTCGGAAGATCTCGACAACTATCCTGGATAAGCGGGACGCCCTCCGGTGTATTAAAACTCGGCTATTGGCGATGCACGCACAGGCTACATTATGCCTATGGAGATACAGCCTAGGATCACCTAGGCTAAACTACATTCTACGCACGTCCCCCACAGGCCACCACTGTGATAGTTTGCAAGCATTTGACGAGGTGCCAAAGGAGATACTGAGTGAAGTTCTAAACGTGGCCCTTACCGACAGATCCCGGGAAAGGGCCACACTTCCTCTCAGCGAAGGAGGATTGGGACTAAGGTCCGTGGCAGACCTTGCTTCGTTGTGCTACGCGGCCTCTATCATAGAGTTCTCGGGGCTTGCGGAGACGTTGTTAGAACCGGATGTTCATTCTGTGCTGCGCGGAAGGAGGGACGAAGCTGAGCTGGCAGCTAGGCAAGCGATAGGCCCTGGCCCCTGGGAGCAACACCCTACACAGCACATGCTTGACAGCTACAAGTGTCAAACGACCGCTCGCAAGATCTTAGATGACATCCAATCCCCGACAGAGAGAGCGGTATTCATAGCTGCCCGTGACACTTTCAGCAGTGGCTTCCTAAGAGCACTTCCTTCATCACAGCTGGGCACCATGCTGGACAACACCTCCTTCCGCATGGTGGCCGCTCTGAGAATAGGCGCTCCCATATGTGAGCCATACGAGTGTAAGGCGTGTGGAAAAACAGTGGATGAGGACGGACTGCACCCTTTGAGCTGCACTAAAAGCCCTGGTAGGGCTTCCAGACACGCGGAAATCAACGCGATCCTGAAGAAGGCTCTTCGTAGAGCCGGCATACCAAGCACCCTGGAGCCCAGGTTGGGCTTCGAAGACGACAAAAGACCACACGGCGTCACCATCCCGCCATGGTCCAACGGCAAATGCCTGGTATGGGATGCCACGGTATCATGTACAGTGGCTCCGTCATACCTGATGCACAGCGCCATCAGGTCAGGGTGGGTTGCTGAACATGCCGAGATCGCAAAGAAACGCAAATACTCTGATTTGTGGAGGAGATATCACTTCGTACCCGTCGCCATGGAAACGATGGGCCCGATCAGCAAGAGCACAAGTATCCTCCTCAAAGACCTAGGTGTCAAAATTAGTGCTAACACGGGTGACCAGCGCGAGGGCGAGTTTCTGCGTCAGCAACTCTCGCTCGCAGTGTGTAGGGGAAACGCCGCCGCTATCATCGGCTCTATGGATTGAGAAGGGGGGGGGGGTGAGCCTACGCGGGTACACGTTTGGGTCCCACAATTGTAGGGAAATACTAAAAAATTGAATAATAATAATAATAATAATAATAATAATAATAATAATAAATATTAGTACTGTGCACTGTAGCGATAAACGAAAACATACGAAATAAAAGTCATTGCCGTAATTAGGCTGATCTGATGACCAGAAGTAGATATGTGTTGAGAGTGGCAAGGCTTTTAAAAAAATACCTAGGCACCCATGCGCTGTATACAATACAGCTGCCCTACAAATTACCTTTTGGGCATCTAAATTTATGCTAATTGTATAGACAAAACATAAATTGATTCACGCCGGCCTTGCCACCCGATGCTTTCTACCTATCATTGAAGCTGTCTTCGGGCACCTGTTATGGATGAAGAAGCATTAAACTGGTTATCATCTTATAGAGTTTTTTTTTTAAACTAAAAAACAATTAAAACCTAAGTGAATTTGAAAATGACAGATGTATGCCACTTGCAGACCGTTGTAACGTCGTGCAAGTTTTTTTTGCCTGCAGATCATTATGTGGAAATTGTGTATAACCTGATAACAAGATGTCTGTCAAGAATTCTGTAGTTAGGCCGCTTGCAAGTGTCTGTGGGAAAGCCCTAGATTTTAGGGTTCACGGTGCATCACCTTTACACAGTTAACTTCTGATAATAGAATAATTGCGGTATAATGACAATTAAGTATAATAACAGAGCAGTAGTCAGTTTGCACGTAAACGTGGCACGAAACGTAATTCAAGATTTAAAACGTGGTTTATTAAGGGAACTGCATAATACAACGCTTTAGTCCTCATTAGAAATATATATAGATAATGATAATAATAAATAAATAGAATAGAAATAATTTGCTGTCAGTCACGAACAGCCATAAAATAAATTTAGTCAATTATGAAGTTTCACAAATCATAAACACAACACAAATAGCATGCGTGCCTCAACTATGACGAATGTGACATGATCTGTTGAATCTTTCCGAGAATCTTACTCTACTGAGCAAGGTGGTTTAGTGGCAAAGCCATTGACTTGCATTCGGGAGGTCGAGGGTTTAACAGCTGGACCGGCCGCTCTTAAACTGGTTTTCATGGTTTCCAATTTAGACAAGGCGAATACTAGAGTGGATTACAATCGACCATGGTCGGTCAAAAAACAGAGAGCACACATGTCTTAATAAAAGAGATGGTGCATTACCATTCAACCGCTCCCTAAAAAAATCTTCAGTAAAAGAACCTATAGCGCTCGTCCTACCGCGCCCACTTGCATTCGTTGGCAAAACCAGTTTAAAATGAGTCTAGTTTACACCACAAAGCTAGTATAAAGTTGTGTTAGTAGCCGTCGATTCTCTCGGACTAACTCTCGGACGACTCGGGTTTTTGCTTTTTTGCTCCATTCACGCGCCGTTAGGTTTATGGGACAACGGGCACAGTATAAATACGGTCCAAGGCTAAGTGGTAGTTCACACAGACTGTGAATTGCACAAATGATCTCCTTGCACCTAATGTCCCTCATATAATATAAGTTGTCACATCGAATAAACCAGTTACCACATCCAACACGTTTCATTTAACAGATTTTTTAAAGATCCATAAATGTAGCACCTTCTCATGTCAATTCTCTTTAGTATACATAAATTATCTCAGGGCCTAAGTTCTGAAAGGCGTCTGAATAAAACGTGTATATGCAACTAATAGAAACACCTCTGTTAATCGTTAAAAAAATATGCATCGTTAAGTGCTAAACGTTCAAGTTAAACTACACTACCCACTTTGCTCTGTGTTGGTTCCCGGCTTTGCAGAATATATATATATATATATATATCCTTGTTGCTAATTAGAATATGCTGTAAGTATACAGTTTATTTATATAGTTTTGTTATGTTAGCACCTTGGAGTGAACATTTGTTTGCACGTGTGTCAAGTGTTTCTAACCTAGGATTAGCCCAGTTGTCATGTCTTACGCTTTTAGGGGCAAACCCGTGAAAAATGACCATTATGACAAAACAAATACTACTCTCAGGCAATAGGAAATGTAATGCCCATAATTTTCGTATCAAACGGATGATGCTGGGCTATGTAGTTGCCGAGCAACTAAGCGTTTTCGACAGCCATATTGAAAAAAGACAGGCATGCATACTTGGTAGCATTTTGGCCTGCTTCAGCAAAGGTGTATCAGAACGTTAGTTAAATAGCTCAAGGCTTGATAGAACTTAGAAAGAAAATACTTTTCCAAATTAAGGGAGGAAGCAGAAACGTTTTGGCAAAGTATGAACGTGAAAGCTTCAACATACAAAATAACCACTTTGGCTGTCAAATATGATTAGTTACTCGGCAACTGCATAACGCAGCTCCGTCACTTTGATACGAAAATGATGGGCATTAAATTCGCTATTGCCAATTTATAGAAGAATAGTAGTAGTAGAATAGAGAAGAATAGTATTTTGTGCGTAAATTTTTGGTCGAAATAGCAACATTTTACGGTTCTGGATGTGATAGCTTCAACGTAAGGTGTAACAAGATATCTACTTTTTATGACTTTCCTTAATCCGCCTTTTGCTTTTCGCTACTTGCGTCGAGTGTCATTCAGGTGGCTCTCCCGCAAACGTAGTCAAAATGTTGTCTACAACTATGTAGGAGAAAAAAGCAGAATAACTACTTTTATAAACCTGATTCTCACTCCTAAACAAGACATTTCCGCGTCGTCCCTTCATTGGGAGAAAATATTTTCTTGCCGAGCTTCACCAAATATATATATATATATATTTTAATTTCCTGAAGAATGAAATCACCCGCGCAAACTAACTGTACGAATTGCAAATGAATAAATACATCTGGCCTATCATGCCTTTGAAAAAATATGCATTACATAGCTGAGGCTTTTCTCACACACATTATGACTTTTCCACTAAAATAAAACACAATAAACGACTCATAAACACTGAAAATCTACACACATTAAAAGCAAATCTCTTACTTTAAATTACGGGCTGCAAAATCTCAATGAAAAATTGGTTGTCGTGCAGTGATCATACACATACAACACTGACACTTGGTTGCAACTGCTAATCTAATGTGGTTTACTGTATACACCTGTCAGCATGTTAGCAGTTTTCTGCTGAAACCAATCCTTCATACAGCGCGTTACGCACACAACAGCATTCCGCCTGCAATATGTGCATCATTGTTCGTTAAGCAATTAGGAAATCGGACAGCATGCGTCCACACTTTAGGTTTCAGCGCGCGTTGCGCTATTCACCCCAGCTCCAAAACATCCGCGGCATATTCACAATAGGTGGCCGACGCAATCATGAATAATTTGGAATTCCTGGTGGCGGGTGAAAGAGGCCAAAGAAAGGCTGTTGTTCTGAGGCCACCGCATATCCTTTCATGGCGTATGTGGTTTGAGACTTCCGCTTGCGTTTGTCCCTGTCAGCGCATCTCGCATTGCGCCCGCCGAAGAGCGCATTTTAGGCAAGCATCTTCGAGGATCGCAGACCGAAGGACAGCAACGGCTGTGACTACAACGGGTGTCACGCCGCGTTCTGTTAGCGACGAGGCGGCGATGGCCCGCAGAGAAGAAGCCCTGTCATGGCCTTCTTCTTCCTGCTACAAGACACCCATTACACATACGCAGTGACGAACTGACCTCGGTGCGTGCCCCCCAAGAATACGGGGCGTTGATACACAAAAAGGCTTTGGCTACCGAACAAATGATTTGTGGCCAGGCCATCATAGCGCAACAACTTAGACAATTGCGTTGCGCTGTAGCTAGCAATCCTCACTGACTGGCCCTAATGACAAAAATTGCTACAGCCAGTGCTCCAGCAGGAAAGCAGGAGCGTGTTGGGACCGTTAGTAAGGTCAGCAACAATCCCCAAGCAAATTACGCTTTAAGAGTTGCTCTCTTTCCTTCGTATCGGGACGCACTTTTCATTTTCTACGGTAAAACACATTCATTAGAGTATATTTATATATATATATATATATATATATATATATATATATATATGTGAACTAGGCATTAGAAGAAAAACGGGGGTTCAGCGGATGGTCAGAATAGCCTAGGCTAGAAGCTGCTCTTACCGCCATCAGTTGATGAGCGAGTTTCCCGCAGAGGTCTGGCTTGCTATAAGAGAGCACCACGCCCGCTAAACCAGGCCCTACCACCCCTTCATCTAAGCACGCGGATGCTCAGTCCGATGGTGAAATGCGGTAGAAATACGCTCGACTTAACCAACTCTACTTTGCCATTCCGTGCCCGATAGTGTAGCAGGGTATAATACATGCTACCGGCTGGACTACAGTCGCATATATCCGACGTACGGATTTAATGAACCTATGAAGAGCGGTCTGGGCAAATGTCACGAGGGCTACACAACGCAGTAACACCGGCGATTTATGTATCAGGGGTAAGAAACATCGTATGTGTGCAAACAGAAAGCAGCGCTGCCTCATCAGAACGTCGGACTGGTACGATGCATTCAGAGCATGACCAAAGGAGCTAAGAGCGCTGTTGAAAGGAAGCCGAAACGGAAAAATGAACGAAAGACTTTCCAAAAAGGTAGAATGAGATACCAAACCTTATATACAAGGTTTAGCACCCCAGAGGCAACAACATTGAGATACATACATCAAGGCAGGTAAATGTAATTCGACTTCTGCGACTAAAACGTGATGTCAACAAGTTAAAAAGTGTTTAGGTCATGTTCCAAAACTTCCTAAAACTTTCAAGGCTTTACTGGACGAATGCCCTATAGCCTTCAAAACGGTTGCCAATAAATGACAATCGTTTTGAAGGCAACATATTCAACCGACACACTCGTATGCTTGCCTTTAAACGACTAAACATCTTCCACTAAATTTAGCCGGAAATAATTACAAGTAGTTCTCAACCCGACAACCGATAAATACCACATTTACAACGTTGTTAGTTGTCATCCTAAAGGTGACTACATTATTTTAACATGATGGACTGCCACAATTAACGTAGCTTTGTTCATTTTATGCAAAGTCCGTCAATCAGAACATTAATTTATAAAGTTCCGCTACTACGTTTCGGTTTCAGACAAGTGATAACTTCAAGCAGGGAAATGCACCGAATACGATTTGCTAGTAGGGGAACTCGCACTGGCTGATTTAGAAGGGTAGGAGACAGCTTAGAAACCTCCAAGATATCTTAACAGGCCTCATGAAACATGAGGGTTTTATAAAGACGACACTGCCCGGACCCGCCGTCGAAAAACTTACAGAGGAGGCTTGGAAAGGCGTCTGCTGAGACATATTAGTGAAACAGATCAGTTGAATAAAGAATGAATCAAAATTCTCGCTGGATTAGAGAGCATGGCTATCACACCTAAGGTGGCCAATTTTGACGCACTCTTTAACAGACTATGGCCACCAACACACCTTATTAGTAATTGCAAATAGGACAATAATTGTAAACTATCTTTTATACTATACAGCGTTTTAACAAAATGTCTTCTTAGTAGGGCTGGCGCACTAAGCATGCTCGAGCCCAGCGGGTCCGTTAAGCAAGGCAACCAAGACATTCATCAGTAGGCTGGGCAGACGGATTACAGACCACACAGGGAATCGGCGCGAAGGCGAGTTTTTACGGCAACTGCTGTCGCTTACTTAAACTCTATTTACTAGTTTTCTATGGTCGGATGACGCGACCTCATCGCTCTTGACAAGCTACATGTATATAGTTAGCTGGTTTAGTTGGTTTTATTATTTGCTTGATAATGATACCTTTATACACATGTCACCCTTTCATATCAGGGTCGCGTAGAGCAGCAGCGTAACATGTTGAGAGATCTAAGATTCCTTGATCAGTCCTTATGACAGCAAGGTTGCTGACTTTTCCCGGCATGGTTTGTCATTAATTGTCAATGAACATCGCTGAAAGAAAATTCGATCAACAACAAGGATTGAACCGACGATAGCCCTGGCTAGCAATCACGCCACCACTGTACATGCGTATACGAGATATATATATCACTAACAGATAACGAAGATAAGAGCAGAGTGCCTCACTGCACTCATTTAATGGCCCATTTGCCCTATTTCACTATTTAAGTATATATACGATCTTCCTTTTGTGGCTTCGGTTAAAATTTCAAGGGAAAACTGCACGTGTAAGATGGTTCTCGGATACTCGAGTCAGAGATCGAAAAATCGAAATACACTGACGTCTCAAGGGAGCCGTAGAGAATCGTATGTCCAATTAGGTCGTAATATAAAGCAGCGGCTAAACGGACATATTTCTACCATTAACGATAACATACACGATAACACAGCCACCCCGACAGTCTACTCCCCGACGCCCTCAGCCAGCACTGCGTACATACCCGTATATCTGTGTAGATGGCATATACTTCTGCGAAAACAGAAGCAGCAACAGCCGTAACACCCACAAACCAAAACTTACATGATCGTTAAAATTATTTTTTGTAAATTATTTTTTTACTGTAAAAATACTACACAATCAAAATACGATCATTTAAACAACATTGATTGAAACAGAACCAATAGATTTAACAACAGCAGAAGCACCACATCAACAACAACATCCACCACAACAACAACAGCACAATAATAAACACATAAAAAAAAACAAAAAAAAACGGAAGCAGCAGCCGCATGAAAAAAAACAAAAACATCACCAGAATGTGACCCAACAACGTATCGACTACGATTCGCCGAGTTGTCGACGGCGATTGAGACGCCACATCATCTGTCTATGTATCGAACAGTCAATTTGTCTTGCACGACTTTGTGTCCTCGTGCTCTTCCCCGTTCTTATTGCGGCTGGTGCGAGTCGCATCGCAATAGAAGCGGCAGTGCATACGCACGCATGTCTGCTTGCCAACTGCACGGACTGACTCTGACTAATTGACAGTTACGCATTGACGCACGCGTGCACGCATTTTGCAGGCTTTTAGCTGCGGGCGGCCTGTGTGCCGCCGTCGGGAGCGCATCGTGTGGTGGTGTTGGTGATCGTGGCGTCGGGAGTGACATTGTCGTCGTCAGCCTGACAACATCTTCTTACTCCCACCCTAGCTGTCCCTTTCCGTAGAGCTAACGTTGCATCAGCAGCAGCAGCAACATGGCCATCACCACCACCACAACCACGGCTACCACCACCACGGTACCTCTTTGTGTAGGCCCCCCAGGCTACACCGCAACTGTTAATCAACGAAGTTCTTCTGCCTTTTTTTGGTTGTCTATGACGACGACCACCTTCGGTGTATTCCTGCGTATACACGCATCTAACTCTACTGCATATGATTTTTTTTTCTTTTTAAATGAAATATATGGTTTATTTCGCAATAACATTGCATTTCAAGATGGTTCATAATTTCAATACAATTCATTCCTTTTATACAATTTAAACACTTCAGCGACCGTCCCACCGGGCGAAAAAGTGCAAAGACCGCCCGTGCTTCTGGCAGCTCGCTGCGTGGTATTTAGCGCATATCTGCGAGCAGAACCGGCAACGACATTGATCGTCAACTTGGTGAAATCCTTGGGTCGAACATACCAAGTGATGATAGCCATGCACAATGTATCTTGTGTACACGTGCCGGCTAGTGCATGTCATTCCATCCCAAAGCTCCATATGATTGAAATCAACAGCACCAACAGCAGAATGCATTCTGCCGACTTGCTATTGTTGCGGTTGTTGTTATTGTTGTTGTTGTTGCGGTTGTTACTGTTGCTTTTGTTGCCGTTGCTGCCGTTGTTGTTGTTGTTGCGATTTGTTGCTGTTATTGTTGCGGTCGTGTCTGTTGCTGTGGCCATGTTGCTGCTGTTTTAATTGCTGTTGCTGTTCTTGTTGTTCTCGCCGCAGTTGTGCTGAACACCCACTCCGTGATCGTTCAATTAGCCGACGTAGTTCTTTGATTGTTCAGTGTTTGTCGATGTTGTGTCTGCCCTGCACTCGCTTCGACGGCCACAGTGTCGAGAAACTTGGGGTAGACTTCATTCGTCGTGGTAGCCATGAATGATCGCCGCAAAACCACCTCAGACAGCTACCGTGGCGAGCTGAGTAGCGTATCTATGCAGCATATATGTAGCGATATATATATAAATATATATATATATATATATATATATATATATATATATATATATATACTAAGGTTTATACATATATGTATCTCCCCCTTTCTATTTATTACCCCACCCCTTGTTTTGTAGTATGTCTAAAGCTGACGCATGATGCATATATATATATATATATATATATATATGCATGCTTTTTCTACTAGAGATTAGCTGGAACAATGTAGGATCCACGCCAGTGTGTGCCACGGTAGTGTGGGACTTACAAACGCACTATAATCTTGTCGTCCTCTTTGCGCCTTGTCGGAAGTGGCTGCAGTACTGTCTTGTCGAGATTACTTCACCATATACACTAGGGTACATGTACACATGTGTTTCTCTGCCTGTGCCGATTGCAGCCAGCCGAGCGAAGCACGATTGCGAGGTGCCGTAGGACAATTATTCCTAATTGATGTTGTGCTCGGGGACCGGGAGAATTGTAGTCTTCCAACGTACCTTTGCTTTTCTATATATTTGTATATATATATATATATATATATATATATATATATATATATATATATATATATATATATATATATAGCATTGCAAACCTTTCTAAATCGCATTCTATATCATGCTCAGTCTGCAGTGAGCAGTCAGGTGGGACGCGCTGATTGATCAACTGGTTGACGCTTCTACGCCCATAGTCGATCGCTTGCAAACGTTTTTTTTTATCATGGAAGGTTTCGGGAATGCTTGATGCACACACGTCAGGATTGTGGGACTCACAAATATAATAAACCCGTGTTCCTCCCAACCCTCCAAACTCGGTATTGCTTTGGTACTGCTGTATCGTCGTCATCGGTTAGTTTTGTGATTACCGTTGTCACTAGCATCGGTTAGGTTTTGTTAAAACCGCGGGGTGAATATTGGGTAGAGATGTCCTACAGTTGTGATGCAATTGCGAGGCCTCGTGTTCGATTCCGCGTAACAGAATGTAATATAGTCCGTCATATATTGCTAGGCTCCGCTCTTTGATCCATAATGTTAATACAATTTTTATTGTTTATTATAATCTAATGTTTCATTATATGTAACATCACCTCGTACTTTGGTAATGACAAAGTCCTGTAGTTAGACGGCGCAGTTTTTCTTCAAGCAGTGTGATTTACTGTTCGTGAGTGAGCTAATTATATATTATATTTAGGACGTCCGGCTACCATCTTTCAAATTTTCCCGTGCTCAGGTCTGCTTTTCGTGATCTACTCTCTTTGCAATCAGAACAAGGCAGGATTACCACATTTAAGACAAAGCATTACTTAAAAGAAGGGCCTTCTGGGAACGCCATTCGTAAGTTTATGCAAAACAAATTTAGGAATAATTTCAGTACCTAATGTGCCAAGCAAGCTGAAAAAGACCACGGAGCATTCACACAAGATTCAGCTGACGTAAGTAGGAGCCCAAACCGGTTAAACTTCTCCAATTTGGCATCCGATATGATGCAGCGCGATGCAGATTTTGTGAAAAACTATCGTTACTGACAAAGCCCGAATAAGTGGGCATGTGTATCAACAAAACTGTTGCATCTGGGCTTGCAAATTGTTGTTTTTTTTGCTATGTGCGCAATTGGCTCATTTTATTCAGGTAAAACTGTGAATGTAATCCGATGCTGCAGATTGAATGACCCATCGAAGTAAGCGCTCGTAAAGGTCTGAGTCTACTTTAGCCGAGGGAATTCGTTTGTCACGCCCAGCTCTACTTGTATGAACAAGGCGGAAGGTTTTTTGGTCTTGTATGTAGGCTCCCGGTTCACTAGAGGTACTCATGACGTGTACAGCACCTTCTATGCTATAAATGTAAAGTCGCATTAATTACCTTCTATCTACATTCATTTATGAATCACCTTTGTTAAGTATATAGTCAAATATTATTACAATGCACCTTTGCTAGGTATATAGTCAAATATTATTACAATGCGAAAAGTAGTCCCGTTGATGTTAAATATTGGCTAAGGGTCAGCCCGGAAAGTTTAAATTTAGTCCTCATTAAATACAATTTTAACACTGCAGCAAAAAAGTGCAAAACCGACAATGCGTCTGGCAGCTTGCTGTGTAGTATTAAGAGCATATCTGCGAGCAGAACCGGCAACGACATTAATCGTCAACCTGGTAAAATTATGGGTCGAGCATAAAAGTGATGATAGCCGTGCACATATACCTTGTGTACACGTGCTGGCTAGTGCATGCCATTCCATACGAAAGCTCTTTGGCGAGGATATATATATATATATATATATATACATATATGTATATATATATATATATATATATATATATATGTACACACATATATATATATATATATATATATTTATATATATATGTACACATATATATATATATATATATATATATATATATATATATATATCTATGTACGTATATATATATATATATATATATATATATATACAGGTAGTTCAATAAGTTCTTAGAATGAAAACCAAGAACTTTACAAATCATGTTTTTAAATTTATCTTATTCGATATACTCCCCGAGATGCTCAATACACTTTTCCCACCAAGATTTCAGAGCTTTTACACCTCTTAAGTAGAATTCCGCGTCTTTAGACTGAAAATAGGCATTGACAGCAGCCTTAACCTCTTCATTGCTAGAAAAACGCTTTCCACCGAGACTATTCTTCAAATGTCCGAAGAGGAAATAATCAGAGGGGGCCAGGTCTGGAGAATAGGAAGGTTGTTCAATTAGTTCGAACCTCAGTTGGGCCAGTTTTGCCGATGCTTGCCGGGACTTGTGTGCAGGAGCATTGTCCTGGTGAAACAGGACAATCTTCTTCTGCAAAGCGGGCCGTTTCACGATGAGTTCTTGCTAAAGGCAGTCTAACAGTCTTGCCTAATATTCTCCTGTGATCGTTTTACCGCTCTCAAGGTAGTCGACCAGCATTATTCTACGTTGGTCTTAAAAAACTGTAGCCATCACCTTTCCGGTCAATGCCGTTGTCTGCACCCTCTTCGGAGGTCCTTCATCAGGTGCACACCATTGGCAAGATGCTTCTTGGGTCTCGGGAGTGTACTGATGGACCCAGCTTTCATCGACGGTCATGAATCTGCGCCAAAAATCCGACGGATTGTTCGACATCTTGGCCAAATTTCGCTGTGAAGCGAAAACAGGCGCGTTTTTTTGGCCTTGGTTGAGCAAATGCGGCAGCCATTTTTTCTCTGAGCTCTTTCATCTTCAAGTTTTCGTGCAGGATGAAATGCACACTACCCAAACTGATCCCCAAGGCCTCCGCTATCTCCCTAATGTTCACTCGCTTATCTGCGGCAACGATTTTCCGCACCTTTTCCACGTTTTCCTAATCAGTTGCCGTTTTTGGGCGTTTTGAACGTAGTCCATTCCGGTGCTCCTGCGACCTCTTTTTAACTCATTAATCCAGTTGGAAACAGTGGCAAAACATGGCGCAGAGTCACCGTACACCTCGTCTAACTCAGTTTTCACTTGGGTCGCATTCCAACCTTTGAAATAAAATGCTTGATAACCACTCGAAACTCTTTTTTCTCCATTTTTCAAAATCACGCCGATACGTTGCACGGGAAAAGCGATCAAACGAAATCGCAACGGCCAATCACCATAATATTTTGACTGCTGGCAGTCGAAAAGTTGCAGTTCCTAACAGCGGTGGAAGCGCGCCAAAATTCGAATTCTAAAAAGCTCATTCTAAGAACTTATTGAACTACCCAGGTAGTTCTATTTTTTCGCGCTTTCACCGCTATTGGAAACGGCAACTTTTCGAATGCTAGCAGTCAAAATATTATGGTGATTGGCCGTTGCGATTTCGTTTGATCGCTTTTCCCGTGCAACGTATCGGCGTGATTTTGAAAAATTGAGAAAAATAAGTTTCGAGTGGTTATCAAGCCTTTTATTTCAAAAGTTGGAATGCGACCCAAGTGAAAACTGAGTTAGACGAGGTGTACGGTGACTCTGCGCCATATTTTGCCACTGTTTTCAACTGGATTAATGAGTTAAAAAGAGGTCGCAGGAGCACCGGGGATGAACTACGTTCAGGACGCCCAAAAACGGCAACTGATAAGGAAAACGTGGAAAAAGTGCAGAAAATCGTTGCCGCAGATAAGCGAGTGAACATTAAGGAGATATCGGAGGCCTTGGGGATTTCAGTTCGGGTAGTGTGCATTTCATCCTGCACGAGAACTTGAAGATGAAAAAACTCAGAGCAAAATGAGTGCCGCATTTGCTCAACCAAGGCCAAACAGACGCGCGTGTTTCCGCTTCACAGCGAAATTTGGCCAAGATGTCGAAAAATCCGTCGGATTTTTGGCGCAGATTCGTGACCGTCGATGAAAGCTGGGTCCATCACTACACTTCCGAGACCCAAGAAGCATCTCGCCAATCGTGTGCACCTGGTGAAAGACCTCCGAAGAGGGTGCGGACAACGGCATCGGCCGGAAAGATGATGGCTACGGTTTTTTGGGACCAAGGTGGAATAATTCTGGTCGACTACCTTGAGAGCGGTAAAACGATCACGGGAGAATATTATGCAAGACTGTTGGACTGCCTGAACCAAGAACTCATCGTGAAACGGCCCGCTTTGCAGAAGAAGGTTGTCCTGTTTCACCAGGACAATGCTCCCGCACACAAGTCGCGGCAAGCAACGGCAAAACTGGCCCAACTGAGGTTCGAACTTATTGAACAACCTTCCTATTCTCCAGACCTGACCCCCTCTGATTATTTCCTCTTCAGACATTTAAAGAATCGTCTCGGTGGAAAGCGTTTTTCCATCAATGAAGAGGTTACAACTGCTGTCAATGCCTATTTTCAGTCTTTCAGAAATTTTCAGAAAAAAATTTAAACAAGATTTGGAAAATTCTTGGTTTTCATTTTAAAAACTTGTGGAACTACCTGTATATATATATATATATATATATATATATATATATATATATATATATATATATATATATATATTTCAAGACATTCATACGCTCATCTGAGTTAGGACCTTTATCCTCATGAGTACTTTCCTGCGTAAGATTTGGACGTTAGGGTGCACACATAAATGCGCTTTACACAAAGCAGCTCTAGCTGTTCCATTGCCTCTTACAATGGTACAATAAGTTACCTAACTTCTTACTAACTAGATGATCTTAACTTCTATTGCCGGTCTGCCCTACCTTCATCGTCTGCGTCCTAACATCGTTTTACGTTATCTACGCTATCACGGAGCCTATACATCCCCCCCCCCCTGACACCACATGTTTGGTAAAAATCTTTCATTTTTCCTCATCAACAAATCTTTGTCAAAAGTTGGACAGTACCCGAACCCTGCACCGCAAAGTGAGTCATGTTTTCTCTAATATTGCGTTAAATATACACTTCTCACACAATCGAGCAAAGGAAATTAAAGGTCCTCACACCCAAGCACACCAGAAGCTAGGAAAGTTTCCAGAGCACCCAAGCACCTACCCAGACCACGCCGCCCTCTACGACTTCTACTACTACTACTACTATTACTGCAACTGCTGTATTTACGATGACGACTTGTTGCCACCGTAAAACGCCACAGTATCGTCAGCGCCGGCAGAAGCACTACGGGCGCCTCCAGATAGCAAAAGTAAATGAACGGAAACGAGCAGGCCAAGGACGACCACGACGGCGACCTTGTAGAAGATTCCCCTCTCCGAGCTTTAACGACCTCCAAGACCCCGTCCCACATCGATCCTTATGATCCTACTTCTTGTCGTCGCAGACAGCGCAACAGCCGTTTCTTATTCTTTAGGCTTTTCGCATGTATATCTCTTGTAGTCATGGTTGTTGATGGCCTTCCTTGTCAACGCGGGCTGGCTGTCTGGCTTAGCGACAACGACGCCGGGTCTCGTTGTTGTCAGCCGGACCGAAAAGACCTGTGTCGCCCTGTCTAGACTCTCATGCAGTTACGAGTTCGGGGTTTTGGGGTCTCCGCAGCCTGCTTGGCTGTTTGCGTGCCTGACCCGCGCACTGAGGCTGAGACTAACGCCGCCGACATGCTGGACTGTTCGTCGTGTGTCCCGCAGTTCCTGCACTCCTGATGAATGACCTCCCTCGTCAACGGTGACTAGGGAGAACGGAGGTTTTACCACATCACACACGGTCCTAAACTGCGGGTGAGCGGGGGATAGGGTAAGGAAGTAACAACATGGCGACATGACGCAAGCTACGATTTCCGGCAACGCCAACGTCGACATTTCATTAGGGTTATTATCGCATGCGCGTAATATGGCGGTTTTGTTTCGTTGGCAGTAGCTTAGCTAGCTACGGTTACGATCGGTGATGATACTACCATTACAACTTTTATTAAGAATACCCCCTACCACTGTTGTTATTGCTGTTATTCTTACGGTCATGATGATTAGCACCGCCACCAGCAGTATTATTGTCGTTGTTGTTTTTACTTTCATTATGAGCTCGTAACCTTTGTCGGAGATGCGTCTCCAAACAAGTCGGATATCCAGGCCCGTCAGATATGATTGTCCTGCGTACTGCGCAGTAACTTGGCCAGCATTCTTGCTACCAGTGTTAGCACGATTTCGTGGCCTGCCGTCCTGTTTAGGGCATGTCGCTTAGAGCAAAACGACCCGGCCTTGTGCGACGAGTCTTTCTTTGTTTTTCGTCTTCCGTTCATCTTCTTCGTGTCTTTCTATTTCCGCGCGACCGTTCTCGATTTGGCTTGGTTTTTACTATTTCGAAAGGCTTCAACGCAACGACGCCCCATCATCAAGGCAAATAAGTAAGCGGGTTATGGCGTCTTAGTTTGCGCACAATAAAGAATGCATTTATAGAATAGCTACTGGTTGTGCGTAGATATATGCGGCGCAGCATAGAACAGCAAATATTTTTATTGCGAGAGTTTTCGCCCACGTGGACCGCAGTTATGACTAATATCACTGCAGAAGCTAGGCCAAGTTGTGCGAGCGAGTGTGATAAACGTATGACTAAACAAATGCGGTTTTATTTTGTCAGTGTCTGAGAATGATGATTATTCTGGTAATCATAAATATTTCACTACCACATTTTCGATTACCCTCGAGCTGAACCGAACACACATCGGAAAAAGTTCATTTTATACCGAATACAGTTGATATGGTAATGGTTTTTTTTAATGCAAAGTTGCACCAAGTGATCCGTCGCAAATTCTGAGATCTATCATGGTTAACATAGCTGTCGATGTTAAGATAAATCATTATTTTAACGAGCCGATACAAGCTATGGTCATAAAGTAACGCCAGTCAAATAGTACGGGTCAAATCAAAATACGTTGAATTATAAATACTTTTTTGCGATTTTACCTACTAGTAATAACTTCAACCTGTGCCTCTCTAATAGAGCAGACGGAGAGAACGCAATTAACTGGCAGCCACGATTAGATCACTGTTTAACGCACGCATTTACTAACTTTCCGTTTGCCTCTCAAGTGAGTATCCAGTATTTAAATTAGAAAAAGTTAGAATACAAGCCACACCTGTGCTCCCAGGCACACATATAGTTCAACCTGATTATCGACCGCTTTCTAACAGCCTAATTCATCTTAGTGAATCTGCACTGTCCTGGAAGTATGCATGCGTTTGCATAGTTTCAAGACAGAACGATGCTCAAACACAAGTAGTTAAACAAGTCAAGTACGCTGAGCATTAGTATACTGCGTAGAACTAGCGCTGTATTTACGATACACGAAAAACTCCACCGAGCTCCAACAGCTGCGGGAAGGAGCGGAAATAAATAGTCATACCGAAGTTAATGTGATATGGATTCTCCGTCTGTTGGTGATTCATAGCTTTCTCTCGGGATCTCGTTGGGGTTGCCGTCTCTGTTCTATTACCCCCCCCCCCCCTTCTCTCTCTCTCCCAATTGCATTTGCCCCTGTATCTCGTTCCCTCGATTTTCTTTGCTTGCCCTTCTGCGCACTGAAATTTGCTCGTATCTACCCGACCCAGCCTCGTGCACGCGACAGGGTTCCCTAGAGACCCGCACAGCAAACGTTTTCACTATTTATTTTCTCTGTCCCACCTCCCAGGATCTCGATGAGACGGACCTGGCTAACGCTTGTACTGACACCCTCTACCCGGCAGGGGCGAACGAGTACGAAACGTACCTGCCCTAATACTAACGTACACATTGCCTCTTGCTGGGAAACATAGATAGAAACATAGTGAGATGCAAGTAGGCTAAATGTAACTCCACTGCCAATATGATGACAGGTGCTGATGATAGCGGCGACAACAGCAGAAAAAGCAGCCGTGGTGCTCTTCCGCATTGTCCGACGCAGTCCTTGCTGACACCGTCGCCTTGTAAAGCCGTCGATTGCGAGACTCTGTATAAAACGCGTCTGTATAAGGGTCATCCCTGGGGTTCTGTAGAAGGGCATTGCAACTCTGCGAGCAACCATTGCTGTGTAAGAATTTGTGGCTGGACATCAGCCAGCGGCTCCAGACGGCGCATCTTCTCCGGACGGCAACCCCTACTACTACTACTACTACTACTACTGCGACGACTCGCTGTTGTTCTTTTGCCCATCTGTCTGCTATTCTGCTGGTCGGCCGAAAGCGACTGGACAACCCCCCGACGGAAGCATGCCGCTGAATAGCTGTCGTAGTTGTGGTAGTACTAATGGTAGTGGCTGTACTAGCGACAGCAGCAGTTGTAAGCATAGTAGTAGTAGTAGTAGCAGCAGAAATCTTGGCAATCGATCAGATGGAACAGAAGACCTCAAGGTTCACTGAGCTTCATGGAGTTTTTCCTCCTCCCCTCCCCCCTGGGGTAGGGCAACTGAGTAAGCCAGTGAGCGAACGAGTGAGTAAGCGGTTGATCGACCGACCGATCCCGCCGGTCTATGGCCGGGCCTACCAAACCTAATCTTTGTCCTCCATATGGTCCCTAAGCACGCGTGGCCAACCAAGCGTCTTCTTAGGCGCCATCTTCGACCCCGGCAACATCGACGAAGGCATCGACCTCTTTCCTTGCTGCTACTGATTTTACAGTAACTACTGTAGCTACCGCGTGGTTCTTAAAGATGATTCGTCGTCCCTGCTTGTTCCTCCTGTTGAAGTCTGATTAAAGTAGAGTGAAGGAAACGAGAGGGGAAAATAGACAGAGAAAGAAAAGGAAGAAGAAAAGCAGAAGCAGGAAAGGTAAGCACCTAACGAGAGAAGCATAAGGAGAACATAAGAGAAGATGGGGAAATAACACATGAGAAAGGATGCAAAACGAGAGCGACGGCAAGAGAGAGAGAGAGAGAGCGATCACGCGACAGAAGAGTCATGAAGTTCCCTCCGCGCGATGCTCACTGCCTCCATGGCGTTAGCTCTTCTCTTACTTACTGATTTCTTCTATGGTTGATAAGCGCAGCTGGTCTCAACGTTGTAGACACAATCATCATTGTCTAGCGTCTAGCCAGTCTGTTTGGCTCTCTGTGGCTTTGCCTGTCTATGTGTGGTTCGGTTAGAATGAGCGATATTCGTTAGATTCGTTGCTGACTGTCGCGGCAACGGAAACCATAAGGGTGCAATGAAGCGTCATAAAGCAAAACACGCCGGTTGCAGCTCCTACCTTTGCTGTTGCTGCTGCTGCTGTAGCGGCCTTAAGCGTGGTCAGTGGGGCAGTCATTGATCACGCTCAAAAGAGAGATGACGAAGATTATAGCAACGAGACCAACAGGGGCGTCCGTCACAGGAAATTACTGGGTAGAAAAGGTTGACGCAACTGCGGCTCGTCCACATGGTTGCACACGGCGGGTCTACGGCAAGGATCGTGCTGTGGTACTTGTCATGATACAACAGTCTTTACTGCTAGTGCCCAGTGGTACGTATGGTGGTAACGAACGTGGCGGTAGATTGGCTGATCTGCCCGGCTTGTTGAATTCGCTGACGCGTGCCACCCAGCGGGCCGAGCGTAGGCGGCAGGGTGAAGATAAATATTCTGTGTGCTTGTCCTTCGATCGAAATGCCGAACTAAAGGCCATTATTGCTAAACAGCTTTGACTTTGTACAACCGTATTACTGAATAGATTCGGTTCTGTACAGTGTATATACGAGGTGTGTTCGTTTTTGAAAAAAAAAAGTATCGCGACTTTTGTGTTTTTTCAAAAATTATTCATTTATTCATGAATATCTATTTTGTCCCCTTCAAAGTAATCCCCATGAGATATTATACACTTGTGCCAACGGTTTTTCCAATCTTCGAAGCACTTCAAACAACCATTTTTTTTATCTTGTTCAGCTCCTCCTTCGATGCCGTCTTTATCTCGTCAAGCGTAGCGTAACGTCGTCCTTTCATGGGCCTCTTCAGTTTAGGGAACAAGAAAAAGTCACAGGGGGCCAGATCTGGGGAATACGGTGGCTGCGGCATCATTAGTGTGTTGTTTTTGGCCAAAAACTCGCGCACAAGCAACGATGTGTGAGCAGGGGCGTTATCGTGGTGCAAAAGCCAATTTTTGTTCTTCCACAAATCCGGGCGTTTCTGGCGGATTGCTTTGCGCAAATTGCGCATAACTTGCAGGTAATATTCCTTATTGACCGTTCTACCCTGTGGCAAGAACTCATGATGCACCACGCCCCTGCAATCGAAGAAAACTGTCAGCAAAACTTTCACATTCGACCGAACTTGGCGCGCTTTTTTCGGTCTTGGTTCGTGCGGCAGCTTCCATTGAGATGATTGAGCTTTGGTTTCCACGTCATAACCATAAACCCACGATTCGTCACCAGTTATGACCCTCTGGAGCAAATTTGGGTCGTCGCGGACAGAGTCCAACATCTCATTAGCAATGTTCATGCGATGCTGTTTTTGGTCGCAATTGAGCAATTTTGGTACGAATTTCGCGGCGACCCGTCTCATGCCCAAATCATTGATAAAAATCGAATGGCACGAGCCAATCGATATGTTTAGGTCCTCAGCAACTTCTCTAAGGGTGATTCGAGGATTGGCCAATACCATTTTCTCCACTTCATTAATTTTTTCGTCTGTTGTTGAAGTGCTCGGGCGTCCGGCACGCTCTTCGTCGTTCACATCTTCTCGGCCTTCTGAGAACATTTTGACCACCGATAAACGTTGCTTCGGTCCAAGGTAGCTTCTCCGTATGCCACAGTCAACATTCGGAATGCATCCGCGCACTTAATTTCGTTTTTCACACAAAATTTGATACAGGTTCTTTGATCCATTTTTTTGAATAGGTAAAAATCGAAGACGATCCAAAACACGTGCAAGCAAAGCAGCTGTCAACAATTAAGTGAACATTCAAAATGGCCGAGCTTGTCGGCATAAGTGAGAGACATGAGTACCAACATAACGCCACAAAAAATCGAAATTCGAATATACGTAACCCGCGAAAATTCAAAAGTCGCGATACTTTTTGAACACACCTCGTATATATATATATATATATAAATATATATATATATATAAATCTGGGTTGGAAAACTACGCCTAAGTGTGTTTATTATACGTTCGCTTGATTACAGGACGACGCACACATAGTGACCGTAGCAATTTAGATCCCACAACTTTTTTGCACATAAATATAGCATTTTCAACCAGGGCACACTCAGCACGAAAATCCTCTTACGTAAAATGCCTCAATTTATTTAGCCACCATTAATCAATTTACCTCCTTCACGGCAAGTTGCGACGCATAATAGACTTGAGAGTGATCCAAAGAATAAAGCAGCCTCTGGTGTAATAAACTGAATTCTTCTAAGAGGGACAGGCCGTTTGGAATAGCTTTACGCTGTATAAAGCTCTGGTATTCGGAATATATGTCTAAACTGTGTGTGTTGTTGTACAGCTTGTTTATACAACCAGTTGCTATGGGTTGTTTTTGTTGTTGATATATGCTTATCGTACTGATTTCAGTGTTAATGTCGTTGTTTTATAGTGTTACCCCTGTTCATGTTATTGTTGTCGTGGTTTTTGTCGATGTCCAGTATTGTTGATTACATTGCATTACACGTATTGTACGTTGTCGATGCTAGTGGGATAGGTGCCTGTCTGTTGCTCGGATTCCTTAACAAGTTGTTACTGTTGCCATGGTTGTGCTTAATTACTGATGTTGCGCTTGTCATTATCCGTGTCGCTGCTAACCTTTCTGTGGTGCATACTATGTGTGTGCTCGTGCAAAAGTCATGCCACAAGAAATAGCTAAATAGGTTCCTTTTCCTTCGCCTTGGGGCTGGACGTTTCTGGCGACATCGTAGATACCAAGGGTGTATTGTGCACAAATCCACCGCAGTTAAATTGCTGTTAAGTTAGTTTTATTAAAAAAAAAAAAAAACACTGCACTCGGCCGCGGCGGTGGCATATCAACCTTTTTCAGTTGACTTTCAGAATACTCATTTCGGTGTTGCTTTGAATCAGAGTGTCGAGTCCCTGGCTATTCGGCCGGATCCAGCATCTCCCTGTTGCCGTCACCGTGTCCTGTCACGAAGCCGACGAGTTCTCCTCCGCCGCCCTTGGCCTGACGTCGTCTTGTAGAGTCTGAGTGTAGGGGTAAGGTACCACGTAGTGGCCACGGGCCCATTTATGTGTGTAAATGGGCCGGCCTGCCCTTACGCGTGCGTGATCGTACACTCCTTGTCTTTGACAAAGAACGAGTACCTTCCTGCAACGCCAACGCCTCTCCTCTTTTGCTGGAACGTGAAACGCTGTCCCCATTTTAGCATGAGTCGCACGCACGACACCGCGACTACAATGATGATGATGATGATGACGACAACACCAAGACTACAATGATGATGATGATGATGACGACGAGCCTTGAGCTGTGATTTATCCCGTTGTCCTTTTCGGAACGACACTAGCGACTGCTGCCGCTGACAGTAGCGTTTTTCTTAAACTCCTTTTCCCCGCTGTCATCTGTGTCGGAGAGAGCAGCAAACCAGGCGTAGTAGGAAGGGATGTCGGTCGGCCCTGTATGTCCTACGATCCTCGTTCCTGTGTGCCTCACGCTCCGCGTTCCTGTCCGCTTGGGCAGCTAGCCTCAAAGGCGGCCGGCGTTTTGCGACGACATTCATTCTACTGCTACCGTTTGCACAACCATTAGTAATACTACAACTGTGCGATCATTATTAGAGCTTCCACCCTCTCCTCAAGCTGGAAGACGACTGGCACTGCCCGGCCAAGAAGCAAAGCAGCACAGCTTTCAGGATTTGCAGGAGTGCATCGGCAAGATGTATGGTGTCCCATCAGGCTAAATACACCCTGTTCTGCTGAGCGCTTCTTTTTCAACCTCATCGTCCATCCCGCTATTGTTACTGCTGCCGTTGCTTTTGACGTTTTTACCAGCAGCAGCAGAATCATAATCACCACCATCATGGTGTTGTTGTTGTTGATGTTGTTGCTGTTGTTGCTGTTGTTGTTGTTGTTGTTGTTGTTGTTGTTGTTGTTGCTGCTGTTGTTGTTGTTGTTGTTGTTGTTGTTGTTGTTGTTGTTGTTGTTGTTGTTGTTGTTGTTGTTGTTGTTGTTGTTGTTGTTGTTGTTGTTGTTGTTGTTGTTGTTGTTGTTGCTGTTGTTATTGTTGTTGCTGTCGCTGCTGTTATTGTTGTTGTAGTTGCTGTTGTTGTTGTTGTTCTGTGGCTCTTGTTGTGCTCTTTTTTGGGCTGTTGTAGTCACCCTATCGTCGGTCGCCGGCGGTAGCAATGTCGCTATCGATCTGCAGCAGACCTCTGCGCGCGGGAAAAAGAGACTACAATGCGGCTGGAGACCCATGGGACGACCCCTATTGCCCACCTCCTTGCCATTGCAGTCGGCAGCTCTAGCAAGGACGGGCAGGGCAGGCACACTGATATAGTACGGTTGATGTACTGTGTCGCTTCACTATAATTGGCGCGGTGAAGCAAAGTCAAACTGAAACCAACCTATAGCTCAATATGAAATCATTGCCAATATCGTACTCGGGCCGCTGCACCAGAGACTGCGGGAAAACGACAGTGCGTACTTGACTTTTCATGGTTGCTTTTTACTGTTGTTGCTGCGTTGTGACAATGTGTTCCTATGAACAACTACCGTACTTTAGCTTACCCCTCCTTCTTCTTGTATATACGATGTTTTGTGTACTCTTCTTCTAATTCCAATTACGGTAAACAGCTATATCTCACACGCTCGCACAGCGTACAAATATTAGGAAAGTAAGTGTAAAGCGAATATGTAGAAGCGAATAAGCTAAATATGTAACTAACTAATCATGTATTCGTCATGCTAAATATTTGAGATGAAAAATAGCCGCAATTTTTATATCGCTAGGTCTCTAAGGAAAAGGGCCTGATTTGACTCGCCCTGTCTAGTAAGCTACTATGACAAATAGAAGTTTTTTGTCCAAGTTCGCGAGGAACGTTACTGCTAATTCCCCAAGTACTCTTCTGATATGTGACTACACCGTGTTCACAGGGATCATAAGTAGGATCTGCACTTAGGCAGAGATAATGCTATAATCGCTATCCAAACGCGTATCCTTCGTGGACGACCTTTGCTTTGAGAACTGCCCGCCTTGGCCATTAGCTTCCCAAGGGCCGCTAATTTGACTACATAGCGTTATTCTAGTCTGTAGTAGACATAATACTTTGCTACGCCAGGAGCTATTTGAACACAAACTCAGCCGGTTGCCTACTAAAAGTGAAAGCAGAATATCTCTCTGTTGCTATACCTGTATGCATGTCTGCATATGCACTTATAAATAAATATACATGTCGGTCGTCGGTCACTCCTTCAGCGAATGGTGCAAGAACGGGCCAAGATAACTATGCTCAAAATTGGCAGCGTATGCTAATAATCACCAGCTGCTCTCGCTCGCAAGGCAACGCGCAAACTCCGAGTTAGTTTTATAGGACAACTTTTACAGATATGCCATCCTTGCTGTACATACACGACATTCAGCGTTCACATTTTGAGATGTGCGGTCGTGTTTGTCGAGACTTTAAAATTCGCGAGCAACACAGGTGAATTTTCTGAACATTGTGCATAGAATTAGGGCCGATGAAATCGCTTGCAATGAAAAGCTTATAAGTTCTGCCGGGAATCCTGGCAATAACTCTTTTGGCACAGTGGGAGTCTTATTGTTAACGCATACCTTTCGCATGCAGCAAAACGGTTCTTTGCTGCTTTATAACGTGGAAAAGCACCTCCTTGTTCCATGCATTTGTGGGTCACGCTGAAGCTGTTAACGTATTTGTAAAAAAAAAAAAAAATATATATATATATATATAAGCGTGCATATTTTTGTGCGTATTTTGATTTTGAGTACTCGCTGTGTGACCAACGAGGTGTGCTCATTAGCGTAAACCATCTGTTAGATGGTGACAGAGTAGGATCAGTTAAGGCAGTGCGCACAGCTTTAGTCTCTCTGTATGGAGAGGTCGGCGACGTCCGGCGACTGTCGGTCCCGACGGCAGTGGCTGTCTTTTACCTCAAGATGGTCCCAAAGCTGATTTATGGTCTTGACAGAGTATGGAAACACCTCACTCGGGCAAATTTTAGTTTACTTGAGAGATGTTTCACAATGTACATGAAGCAAGTACTTTGTCTGTCAATGCGGGCAAGGCGGGCGCCCGCGTAGTGCACGTAGTGTCAGCCTGTGCACTGTTGTTGAGGTTTAAGGTTGTTATTTAATTAATCAAAGTTAGTTAAGGTTGAAGGCGCTGCGTACAGCATCATCCGAAAACTTCCTTTCGGAATGGAAAAATAAAGTTAAGCAATTTTTGTTGGAGTGGCAGGAAAAAGTGACCGAAGCCTCGGCAGAGGTAGCGCAATTGGATGTGTACCTCGCCAGGGAGCTTTGGGATGGAATGGCATGCACTAGCCGGCACGTGTACACAAGATACATTGTGCATGGCTATCATCACTTATGGTATGTTCGACCCAACGATTTCACCAAGTTAGCGATCAATGTCGTTGCCGGTTCTGCTCGCAGATATGCGCTAAATACCACGCAGCGAGCTGCCAGACGCATCGGCGGTCTTTGCACTTTTTCGCCCGGTGGGACGGTCGCTGAAGTGTTCAAATTGTATATAATGAATGAATTGTATTGTAATTATGTACCATCTTGAAATGCAATGTTATTGCGAAATAAACAATATATATAAAAAAAACAAAGTTAAGCAAGTCCGACAAAAAGTTGGAGACCTGGATATTTTCAGTGCCTCTCATCTCTGATCTAGTCTTGCATGTGACAATCGCCATATCGATACAAGTTACATAGTTCATGGCTATCATCACCTGGTCTGTTCGAATATGAACTTCCACGAGGAGTACACGGAGTGCGTCTGTCAGCTGTGCTCTTAGGCGTATACCAAGTATCATGGGTATGTCTACCTGGCGCTAGCGAAGAGGCCAATGCACTGCCGAGAACAGCTGACAAATGTATAAGTCAATGTTATATACATACTAAATATAAGTGAAATAAATGTGATGATGAATTATATTGTATTATTGATGTGATGATGAATATTATTAGAGTTAAAGTGTTCAAGATGGCTGTACAACGGCGAACGTCGGAGTTAAGGCATCTGGCCGATTTTTGACGAGGGCGCTTGCTTAAAAACATTTAAGGCGATCCATAACTTGGCTTCAGAGAGAAATATTGTGTGGGTAGTAGATTTGCTCTGGTAATATGGTTACAGGGCTAACATTAGTAAATGGTGTCCCTGTGATTGCTAAATTTCCTTCGTTTACTTCGTTCAAAGCTAGAATCCTAGATGTCATCCCGGCCCTTACGGAGTTGCAAATGACGGATTACTATCCATGCTCGATGTCTTTAGACGCCCTCCGTAGAAGGTAAACCGAGACCCCTACGTCTCATCTTCACGTTTGGGCGCACACTCCGTCCCACTGTATTTTTGGCATACAGGTCACACACGGTCGTTTTATAGCCTGATGACCTGGCTTCATGCTTCAATTGCCAGAGAGATACCGTGCGAGCAGAAAAAAATTGCCGAGAGCTTGTCGGATGTGCAGCCAGATGGGTCACCTAGCGTCTGCTTGTCCCAGGTGATCTCTCTGGCCGCACAGAAGGTCCAACGCGCGTCTGAAGATCTACTTTGCTAAAGAGAACAACCGCCCAATTATGAAGGCGAGTGCATTGCACCAGACCAAATTGTTTCACCCGAAGCGGTCATCAAAGAATTCCCTCTAATTTCAGACAACCTGTAAAAGCTGTCTGCGGATCCCAGGCATCATTCTAGCTATTCGCATACTAAAAAGCGTAAATTTGCGTACGTTACGCGGGACATCGACGACGCTTTCAAAGAGTCCCGACATAATTGCAGCGCTAGGATCCTTCTTCAAAAGTTTGTTAACTGCGCTAGACAATGCTGTTAGGTCCAGCTTGTTTGCAAACCTGACCGTGGAGCCATTAGGAGCGGCCACCGCAGACCTTCCTAAACACTAGTAGGTACTATAGACGTTCCACGCCATGGCCATGCTGCGGATCGATGGAGGCATCTCATCCTCGAAGCAAAGTTTTTGCACTGGAAGGGAGATATATCAGTTAGGCTTCTTATTTATTTATCGTGCATTCGGCGGCTAGCTTTAAAATTCAGCATTTACGATAACATCGGATTCTTAGGGGAAGAAATGCGCGAACACCAAATAGGGTTTGCAAGAAAAGCTGAAATTACGATGCATGTGCTAAGTGTCGCCGGAAACCGGCAGTTAAACTAAGGTTGGACTTCAGACATCAACCTGATACTATAATCTATGGATTAATCAGTCGTACACGAATTTAGTGGCAGTCGCCTATCCGTATTAAAGAAGACTCCCTACATGTACAACTACGTTTTTGCTTGGTCTAAAGAAACCCGCTCCTCAGGATTCGAAATTACTGGGAATGAGATCTCCGAGGTTACTCCTGATGCGAGCGTCAAAGTGTTTGGTTAGCACAGCGGCTTTTTCCCGCTTCCGTAAATATGCGACCGGATAAACTGCGCGATAAACGACTCTCTTCCAAACTTCTTTCGATCGGCTGGATTCTCAACGAGGCGTGAGCCACGAAGCTTGAAAGCAGCTTGACAGTACTACGATGATGCCCTCGGGTCAAGGATGCCCCGAGTATGTGATATAAATGTGTCGCACTCAATCCCATCATGTATGCTCTAAGGCAGCGCATTTCGAAGTAGTACACAGCAGACGAAGCTGAGTAGAGAAAATGCCATAAGTACTGAAATGCTGGGCATGCTGTGCAATCTTACACCGTTTGCTTTGGAGACGCTAGCGCCTGCAGGGACCGTCGCTAAAAGAAACGCCTAATCGCATTTGCGTTGAGCTGAGTAACTCCGCAGAAAATGAAAAATAGACCAAACTTCTTCGGCGTCAGAGGATCTCAATTTTGCTCCAGCGAGGCAACGCAGTGGTGATGATACGGTCGTTGACGAAAGGGGCCAGCCCTAGACTGACCCCGGCCGGCTACTGACGCACCACTAAGTCATCTGTGAACGGTGTCTACAACTGTAGCAGACAATGCAGTTAAATCAATTGGCCGACGAGTTATGTCGGTTACAGAATACCTACTTTATACTTATGTCTGCTATACGTATGTCTGCACGTCCGTGCGCGAGCGGCAAGCGATAGCGATGACGCTGACGACATGGCCGTCCGTCGGCCATTGGTCTGTTGGACAAGTCTCAGTGGGCGGACGGCAAAAAGTCGTAAAAGAGCCCTTTTGTCCCAGAAAGGCCAAAGACAGATAGACAGACAGACAGACAGACAGAGAAACAGAATTCGAAGCGGGCACATAGCGAACAGGCTCAAGGCGTCATAGCCCTTTAGGGCAGCGTCGTGCAAGTTGCAGAGGAGCAGCGGCTGCGCGTACGAGCGTGGCCATCGCTGGACGCTGTCGTGGTTCTCGGAGCGTCTCAGAGTCAATCTTTCTCTTGGGCGCTCAATACATAGAAACATAGCAAGCAAGCAAGTAAGAGAGAGAGAGAGAGAGAGGGGCGAATGAGAACGCAAGGGGAAAGGAGAACAGTAAGAGCAAGAAAGAAAGAAAAGAAAGAGAGGAGGGGAAGAGCGAAACAACACGAGGCGACAAGCCTCTGGGGTGTCACTTTTAGAGGAGATATATATCACAGGGCCAGGCGGGCCAAGTGGCTGGTGCACTTGAGGCAAGGCGACGCGTATCGCTAGACAGCCGTATGACAGAGTGCCACCACTACTAACATTGCCACTACGCGAGTAATGTAGCAGTACTACAATAAGGACGGCGTCGACAACAACAACAACAAGCAGAACAACGAAAACTCAAGGGGAGGAGGTTAGGTGCCCCCAAATGAGGCCTCTGCAAACCGTTTAGAGGTAGGGTCAATGGAGAAAACCCTAAATTCTCTGCAAAAGCGTTGTTGCCGCTTTTTGTTCGCTTTCCTCTGCTGACACAAATAGCCAGTTATGTCAAGGCCAGCAGGGGTGTTGGGGCAGAGGCGGGTTGAGCCCTCAAGGACATGTAGAATGGAACGCCATTTTGAGCGATAGTGTCTATTGTCTTTTATCTCTCTCTCCATTTCCCTTGCGCCCTTGCTTTGTTGCGAAAAACACAACTCGCATTGCTGACGGAATTAGCAAACCGACCGCATAACCGACGGTCGCAATGCTAACGAATTGTGCAAAATGCTTCCACTATTGCCTTTGAAATGTTGCTTTCTAGACCGGACCAAAGGTTACTGGACGGAAAAAGAAGTAGAATAAAAAGACAAATAGAAAGAGGTCAACCAAGTCGTCTCTAACAGGGCAATTGGGTAGATGTCTACTAAGGCAGCGTCGTGGGCAATGCTGGGCCCATCTCAACGTATCATTTATTACCCCATTTAGATCAACTGGAAGAGTCAATTAACCTTCTACGAGGCTGTTGAAAGTGAGTCATGAACAGACAGCTTAGATCTGTTTTTGAGAGCACTCTGCCCTAAACGTTATATATATATATATATATATATATATATATATATATATATATATATATATTAGTGCGGTTATATATATATATATATATATATATATATATAAAACACTTGTATTTACATATGTTTTCGCGATCATTTTGGCGACTGGAGACTATGTCTCATGAGCTACATTGTAGACTGAGAAAACGTTGTAAATATTTTTAAGAGGTTTCGAGCATGCATTAGAAAGTAGTAGCATATATCAGTGCCATTGTTAATAGATTGTTTTTCTCTGTTTTTGGCATTTGTAGACCTCGTGATATCTAAGTAATCTAAATATCTAATGCGATAGACGTGATACCTAAGATGCTGTAGTGCCGTGCCTTAGGATTATGATGGACAAATTACTGCAGGCAAACTACTGAGGTGAATGAAATGACCGTCAGCCTATTACAGAAATATTGCTAGAAGGAGACAACTTCTCAGGTTAAGTGTGTGTTTCAGTGCAAAACCGTACACGGGCATTAGCTTTACGGAAAAACAAATGCAGTTATGATCATCGCACATGCTATTACTAAAACGCCCGTATAAAAAAAAGTTACCTCAAATTCTTAACGTATAAATACGTTAATTTGTATGTACGCTGCTTTGCCGAAGGTACATACGTTCGTATTAAGCCACTATGAAAGGAAAATATCGGTTGTCTAGAACGTTTGCACTCAAGGTGCTTTTCTGACACGGTTGCGAGTGTTCTCCCTTTCTAGATGTAACTTCATGCCAGTCATCACCAGAACTATAGAACTACAACCTTTAGACAGGTGGTCATTGTAAGGTATCCTATGTTAATCCCATGCTCCTAAGCCGGCTTTAGAACACAGCAAAAACGCAGATCGAGGAACCTCTCTTTCCCGATGTGTTCATAGAGAGAAAGCAGAGGCATATTAGTCTTGTTGTCTACCTAGCTGGGTTGACTTATTGCTGTTTTTGACCATCAATTCAATGCTCTACTACATTTTTTTCGGAGAAGACCGTAAATATTAAGACTGATAAGTGAGCCTAGACCGTTGGTTGTCGTGTATCCTGAAGCAGTCGCACTATTCACTTCCCTTCTAATGCAATTTTCCTTCAAAGACCACCTTACCCAGTTCGAATCTCCCATTGTTTGGTAGTGTCCGCTTGACGGCACTCTCGGGCGTGTCTCAAGCCTGGTGGTTATGGTCGGGCTAGTCTCCAAAAAAGCTCCTGGGAAAAAGCGGTTAACCGCTACTCCCTGAAATCCCCTTGTGAAATACGTCTGCTTCCAACTGTCAGCTGATCGCACTGCTAACCAAGCTCTGCAAGGCTAGACTAACGTCGCCACTGCTCTATCGGCTACGCAACGCTGCGCATATGCCGCCACCACCACTAACTATTAGACGTTAACTGTTCTGAGGTTCAGTCAGGGCGCAACCTCTAAGCGTCCGTCACCGCTAACCACCATTACGCAACGCCCAGCAGCAAAAGCAGCTTTAGTGGTGAACCATAGGTGAACCTTGATCACTCTACGCAACTCAAGTCGCCCGCAACCATTGACGATCCACGCAAGGCTAAGCGCCTGGCAAAACCTCGCTAATCCTCGCTAACCAGCTAAGCGACGTTGGCGAGCGCGCGTCACTGCCCGACCAACTACCTTTGCGAAACGCCCCTCTTGAGCACTGACCAACTTTTTTTTTAGAAGGTTTAGGGTTTAAAATGCATTTACGTACGACTGAGCGAAAGCATTACACGAGTTGATAAGCCACCTAACATGCCAACGCTCAGACAGTGTGGGACTCAGCCACCTAACGGCAAGTCTTGGCGCCTGACAAGACTCGAGCCAAAGGATTAAGGCAATACCCACCAAAAACCGTACATATGTTGACGGCAGTGCCTACATATATGTATCCTCCTTAAGATGACCCTCCGACCTGCGGGAACCTTAACGCAGACGAGTAACTACACACAGGCGGCGGGGAAGTCGAAAGTTTTAAATCGTTAAGTCCTGCTTGTCGCGTCTTGGCTAACACTCTCGAACGCTTTCCCCCATTTTCTGTCTTCCTGCTTCTTCTTTGGCATAATACGTTAAATTGGCTTTGCAGCCGCATTTCATGCGTCGTCTGGTCTCGGCCCATGCGAGCACTGAGCACTGACCAGCTACGCAACGCTAACCGCCCATCACTTATTTGTTTTGTCATATAAGGTATTCGTAAGTTTCGCGTCTACGAGAAAACGAGCGGATTATGAATACACGCAGCTGGGTGCAAAGCATTTTTATTGTATGTGGACCTGACGTAGGCAGAGAATTTTTTATAAACCGAAGCTACCCCCCCCCCCCAGCGCAAAGCTGTGAAATATAATTCTACCGAAGTCATACTCCTAAGTTCCCACCTCCTTCCTCAAGCTTCACATTGAAAGCTCGGCACTAAGATGTGTACCTCTCTGAGTGACAAGTATGACGGACGTCTGAGCTTTCCCGGGTTCGGCCCAACTTCGCTACGGCTGTTTCCAACGTCCGACATCCGACACGCTGGACGTCTTCTGTGTGTTCGATTTTTATGCATGATTAGCCTGCATTGCTTCTGAATCTTCTGCCACTACTGCTGGACATCCCTGAGCAGCCACGCTGACCTTTTATTTCTTGATTAAATGCTTTCGTACAAGACCACCTTTGCGAGGCTGTTTCCTATCTTGTAGTTTTCCTCCAAATAACATATGTACTTGGTTCTCTGCTGAGGTTTTCCTCTAGCCTTTTAGCAAGAAAAAGGCCAGACCATAGCGCCAAAAAGCGTTATAGATTTGGAGACGAACCCCAGTAGCTTCTTCCGGCCTTCTCTCAGTACATAAACGTTCGACAAGAGCTTTGCTATCTGTTCTGCCGTCTTCAATACCTGTGTTGCTGCCCTTCTGATAAGTGGGGTGCCCTCATAGTCCATTGTCCAAGAGAACGACCAGGTATGTGACATTTTTTTACCATTCTTATCTGGGCGCCGCCTAGGTTTAGCTTTTTCGCCATGCAGCGACGGCGTTCGGCAAGCACAACTGCTTTCCCTTGGCGTGGGATAGCTTTAGACCCTTCTGCCCCATCCAAGAAACTATATCCTTTTGAATCAATCACGGGCAAACTCTCCCCGATGTGTGTGTGACCCCGGAACTGCATCTCAAGCAAGTATTTCACACGACCAGAGAATATATTTTACCTAAATAGGACTTTCCCAGCATTGGGTCTAATGGGTCTCGCCAACTTGTTAACATTTTTTCGTAGAACTTGTTTTGCTTTGTTTAGAAACGTATTTTATGTAGGCGTTTTTTAACCGCAAATTTTATTACAGCTTCCAAATTAGCAATTACAGAATTCAAGTGCGCCACCTAGCCACGAGTGTGTCATATTTTCCAATACGTTACATTTACACTACGACATGTTCAAACACAAGAAATATAATTCCCACACGTTAATTCGAACCTGCGATCCAGCCCACCAGAAGCCAGGGAAGTGTTGCGCACTATCTACCCAGGCCACGCTGCCACTGCCAAGATTGTAGCAAAATATATTTCATCTAGTGATGCATTACGCCGGGCTTTTCGGAAATGCTGGCTTTTACAGAAGAGGTTATCAGCGTATCCGACTGGCTTGGTACCTGGAAGAATACAAACACTGTATATTGTGGGAGACGGTAAACGATTCTGCCGTATTTATTATAATTAGCTCGTGTGTTGCCATCAATTTTAATATTGCGCTGCCCCTCTTATCCGTGTATTTGGATTTTCAAACCTCAGAAGCTAGATTGAAATCCTAAGCAATCATAATTTAATTTGGACAGAATCGGATAGTACACCAAGATGCCTGCTTCCGATTGGTCACAGTTTCTGTGCGCTTTAATGACACTCCACCTTGTTATGCAACGATGACGTAAAAGATTTCCAACGATGACGTAAAACGATTTTCGTAAACAGTGCAAATGGGATTCCTGGGCTCATCGGGGATCAAAAACACAGCCTAAAAATTACGGTGAATATCTACCTGCACCCATCACTATTTATGCAGGCCAGTACACACTCATTGTGCCTATCCAATACCAGAGATGTTCGCGACAGATTGCAAATCACGTTTTTAAAAGGAGGTCTCCTATATTGTGGCTAACAGCAGCAGACCTACCGATTCAAGCTGCAGCTGCTCTAATGAACTCTAAGAATTGATAAAAAAGATTGACGATCTTTTTAAACCAATCACGAAGAGCACAACTCAACATGACAACAACGGCATCACAAGCTTCGCGCCAAAATCAGGTGATCACTGCATCACTGACAGTGACAACAGTCAAAACGGACGGCAGCATCCTCGGCAACAATGAGCCAATTTGAACGCTCGATACAACACACCAAAACGACTGCGTTTTCGCGACACACCTCAACGATACCTAGAATTAAAGATCTTTTTTAACGAGGCTGTTTTTAATTATAGAATATCCTCCGTCCCCCACGGGCTTGGAACTCACCGCGCGGTACATCTTCAATGCACCGAGGACCGGACACGTTGAGGTATCTAGGGTTCCTCAAACAGTCCTTGTGGCAGCATGGCCGCTGACTCTCAGCGGTATGGTTCATCATCTATTCTCAATGAGCATCGCTCAATGAACATTCAATCAACAACAGGGATCGAACCGGCGACAGACCTCAACGAAACCTAACGGATTTCGGCGGTACCTAACGGATACACCTAAGCATCGACGCACGCAACAACAACAACAACGTCAGAAACATTGTGCACCATGGATCACAATTCGTCACAGGACCAGTTTAAGGACTTTCTCAATCTCAGGCGTATGGCTCAAAGGCACCGTTTCCGGCCGTACAGAGGTCAACTCAAATCGTTTAGAGTTTGACGCAACTGAATAGACAGATCTTATCGAATTGAAAAGAATTCGAGCCAACGATATCCATGAAACGCCAATGGAAAGAAGCACAGCGGGCACACCAATGAATCGCAAAAACTGCTGCTACTAAAGCCGAGGCCCGTCGAGTACGGTGGCGTGGTGGCATGCGTCTGCGCCTCGCGACCGGAGGAGACACATAGGTGCGCGGGTTTGAGCCGCACCGTTGCACAAGAAGTCCGTCTATGAAGCAATGCGAAAAGTAGTCCCATAGACGTTAAATCTTGGCTGAGAGTCAGCCCCAAAAGGATTTTTTTACTAAGGTTGAGGCCCGTCCAAACCAATTGCAGCATCAGCAAAGACTAAATGTGTCGAAACGTCTACAATGGATTGTCTAATATCTAGAATCATTCGATAGGCCACCGAGGAAAACCTGTTTGTAGAAAACTATATAATATGTTTAACAGTTGACATTTTTTAACCGACGCGACACGCATTTTCCTCACCATCAGATGGCTAATCATCACGGCGTATTAACTGCAGTTCGAACGGCAGAATAGTCTAGATCGCAACGCTGTACAGCTCGGCAAGTCACAATAGAACTACTAGAACATAACTCGTGTATGTATATATATAGCCTACCGGGAAGGCAGGCTGCTGATATCATATACGATATCGGCCAATGTGAACAATTTTGCAGTAACGTCCATATTCACTGTATAGGGGCAAGCGACGTCAACTGTATTATTCTAAAGAACGAAACACGACAGGTTGCTTTTGTGATAGACATACAGGAGCTAAAGAGAAAGTTGTACGAGCAAAACAACTGTACTAATGCAATATTAGCTGAAACTGATATAACAGTCAACGTCGACATCTACGCTACAACGACGCTAACACGTCCAGCGCAATCGCGAACAATTATTACCAACAAAATTAATATACTGTGTTCGCCACTAGCAGATCTCTACAATAGTGGACTCCACCAAGGCCAAGTACCCAAAGAGAAAGGAAGAAAACCTCTTCTAGCCTTTATTTAGGAAAGTGTGGAACACCAGGCAACCAGAAAAACTACCGGGGCATAACACTGACAGGTATTCTTTAACAAATTAGCGACACTTGCCTTTATTAACATCAAGACTGTACCGATATTCAATTTACGAGAATTGGGTTTTGGTCTTGTCGTCGTAACCATATACTCATGACTCGTCTTCTGTAATTACTATATCAACCAATCGAGGGTCTTCTGCTCCCGCTTGAAGATTCAATTTGGACATTTCCTGACAAACGTTTATTTGCTAGAAATTCAACATTTTTGAAACGAACTTTGCTGGCAGTCTTCCAACGCATAACATATATTTCAAGCCCGTTAAAAATTATCCACAGGATATTTCAAATTCCACATCTATTTCGCTGATAGTGATTCGGCGATTGTTGATTACGATATCATGATTTGTTTCTACAGTTGCTTTTCTTATTGACGTCGACCGCCTTCCCGGGATCATCTCCGGTCTCTGTACGTTCGCCGCGAAACCGACGACACCATGTATACACAGTGCAGGGATTCTGCTTGATTACCATAAGGAATAGTTCCACCATTTTAGATCACACGATCTGGGTTTTAACACAGCATTTTATGCAGATTCGTTGTTTCCCTATTTTCGGTTTTTGAAAAATTGCTCGTTTTCTGCACTTCTTCTTGACCAAGCTCAAACAATAAACGCCGCCACCGATTGGTACAAAGTGTGGCCTGTGTGTAGCTGGTGAATAGCGCTTCTAAGGAAAAACACTATGGTAGTGTGGGTTCAACTTAAATTTTTTTAAATACTGGAAGTTTTCGATCAACCCTCGTATATCATGTCAATTTGTATTCATTAGTATTTGGTTTAAAAACATTTGTATTACAATTTTTTTGTATCACTTTTGTCTGCAATGCCGCTCTTGTGCACTGTTGGAGGTGATTTAGATCACGATTCTGCATGTAGCCTGACTTCGCACTAGGTCGATATTTCATGAAACCCATATCATATACATAACTTCATATAAAATCCATGCGAGCCCGGTAACAAAGTTCTTATTTTCACAACATGGACCCTTCCAGTTGTCATCTGTAGTCTCATAAAAAAACGCCGCTAATACTTGAAACTCGCTTATATATATATATACATATATATATATATATATATATATATATATATCGCAGACGCCGTCCCTAAAGTTATGGATACAATAAAAACGTGTTTTATAAAACGCGCCTTGCAGAATAATGCATTCGACTCTCTGACGCTGGAACTATGCGCCACTCGCGAGCTAACTATAATAGAAAACTTCTACTAAACCAAAAGCATACAGGTACTTTAGATAATATGGCAATGTTGAGTTTTTATGCAAAACTATGCAGAGATACCAGCTTTGTATACGTTTAGATGGAAAATGGCTTTTTGGATATCACTTACCAGGTACATAGACATTTACGGAATTAATTTATAGAATTAAAAAAAACTCCGCAAAAAGTGGTTAAACATAGACTGTGCCTCATTGCAGGCACACGTAAACCATAAAACAACCTGAATTGTAGATAAACTATTAACGATTGGTGAATAATGTATTTTATATAATTCGTTCATTTTTTTAAGACCATTTGTTTAATTAACCTACGAATAGCCATTTTGGTCATCATGCCTGTTGCCATATGGATGTTTGCTGCGATGCAGGCATTCAGAGCGGGCTGTTGCTTATCTGAACTTAACATTTGGAGGTTTAATTTATTCGCTTCTTTGATAATCTAGCTTCTTTGCGATGTGGGTTTTTTTTAGTTGAACGATGGCCAACCATATATGACGCCTGTAATTTCGCGTGTTGTGTTTTCACAATAATCTGCATGACCCTCCTCTACTGATGACAACGACATGTTCTACCGGTTATACCGGCAGTTGTGTTGTTTTACTGTCTAGAAGGGCCCTGCGCTTGTCTGTGTTTAGTCAGCATCCTAACGGTGTCATCTGCATCTGCTTGATCCACGTTTTTTTTTCTGTACACGTTTTTACGTTTCACTCGACCGTTTGCGTAGACGCCCAATTTCTTAGCGAGCGTGACTATTTCATGAGCGTATTGCGCAAGGTCCCCCCTATCGCCCATTGCTAAGCCTTCTTTCAGGACTTCTGCGCAGTAGCTTTAGGAGCTGTAACATGCGAGCCTGCCAAACCTATCCAGTCCAGTTGTTGGGAAAATTCGATATCTCTCTTTCTCTCTCTCTGACCTTTTGGGTAGACCGCTGTTTTTCTACCTCACCTAGCCCAAGAAGAGAGAATAATATACTGTAGCTTGCATTCGTTTCATGTGGCTCTTGCAGGGCAGACACTACTGCCCGCGTAGTACCCTGCTATTTGCACAAGTAATCAATGCGCAAACTGTTCACGTTGTTGTTTAAACTCCAACGTTGCGTGGAAATTGATACGTCAGGGCCCGATGCAGAGGACGTTGCCAGCTTCACCAGCCCGGGGCCCACGGCTCATTGCTAGGTCGTGTAAGTTTTTATCCCTGCACAGCGCTGCACTAGCCTGAATTATGGAGCCCTTGAAACAGACAGTCGGAGTCTGCCGCTCGCACATAACATAGGAAAGGCATCACATACCTATACGGTTATAATATGTAACCGGCCAAATTGTCCACCACCAACCACTCTGGTCAGAAAGCCTCTGCGTAATCGCTGCCAACCAATGTCTCTCCAGACCCTGCTCAAAGCACATCCGCTTTCGACTGTCTGCTGATCCCGACGCACTACTCGAGTGCGTGCAAATAAGGCTATATCAGTGTTATTGACACAACCGCACATGCAGTCATTGTATGTTTCTAACGCAATATTCTGTGTGCTCTCTATGAATCATTTCGCTGTGCAGCATCTCAGATTATTAACGCTGTCTGTCTGTCTTTCTCTTGGAGAGTTTACGAATGTATCCATCTGTTTTAAAACGATTGCCCCCACTTAGCAATTATGGCGATATATATATATATATATATATATATACTCTAACTGGCAAAGTATTGGCTCAATCGGCACGATAAACTGTACAACTGGCGGAGCAAATACCGAAAGTCCGAGAGTTGCTTAATTAACTAACTTGAACTATAGCAAAACTATTTGCGTAGTTCTGAAGAGGTTACCCAGGTACTCTTTGTGTCAGTTATCAGGCCATACGAATGCGCGGTTAGTAAACAGTACATAGCGCCAAACCCTGGCAAAAAAAAGTCTTGATCGGAGAAGCCTTCGAGATGAAACGCTGCTTAATGGCTTCAGTGGCAGAATACATTGCCCCACCAATCTTGACTGAACGGGCTATCAGAACGGCGCAAAACCGGCAAGCACTCCGCACGGCACAGCGACCAATGGCCATCCGGGTAGGCAGGGCGTATAGGACGACCCCTACGACAGCCCTACTAGCTCTCGCCAGGACGTTACGCGGAACCTGCCGACGGAGGAGAGAGGCGAGCGGTTACTTGACGCGAATCTAGGTTTGACCACGACTGGAGAGGCCACCTTGTAGTAGGTGCAGGACTTTGCAGGACGAGTGGATCTTTTGAACAAAAGCTCACACCGGACCTGGTACAGCTGCCGGCACGAAGAACGATCGTACTACGCTGATAGGACACGGAGAGTTTCAAGTATACATTGAGAGGATAAAAAAGTCACAACGGACATACGTGTCCTGTGCGACTCCGGAGATTTCGACGACGTCAAGCTCTCTTCGACGACGTCAGGGCTCTTTCAAAGATGCGCTCTGCGCCGTCTAGGGATGTGCAGAGTGTCTGTCTGATCGACCTGGTTGCCTCTGATATGATCACAACGCTCGAAGGCTGGCGGGACGAATGCAATTACTTAGATAGCATTATGGAGTTGATGGCGATGATCTTGAGATGAAACGAGATGCGAGGTTACAGCACTTTAAACATATTAAAATACTTTATTTTCTTTGCCCTCCATCTCTCTCTCTCTCTCTCTCTCTCTCTCTCTATATATATATATATATATATAAATAATATAATGATATAAAATAATGTAAAAATTATTATATATATATATATATATATATATATAAAAGAATTAGCAATAACTTAGACCCCTAATGCACCGTCTGAACTGGTGCGTTGTCAAGACAACCCACCCAACGGTAACCTGCAAACAGCCAGAAGGGTGAGATTCGAGTGATGCAACGTTCAAGGTGCCCAGGGGGAGAACGGACAAGAGGGAGTGAGTTTCTGGGCCCTAGGTTTCTCGACGCACCCACTCAGGCTGGTTAAGCTTGGCATTGCTCTCGAACGACACGGTGGTGCGTAAGGATAGGGGAAAGCAGACGAAACGATGATGGCGGACAGCGCGGAAATGCCTCTCCCGTGGTTTCGAAGTCATGCCAAAGCAATACCGAGTCTGTGGAGGGGGGGGGGGGTAACTGGGTAACAAAACGGTTTGAGAGGGCTTGTGAGTCTCACGCCCGTCACTCTAGCTGGTCGTGACATATGCATTTTACGCATTTGCAAAACTTGGCGGCAATGGCGGAGACTGGCGTGTTGCATGTATGTATATGTAGATAGGTGTATATGAATGCGAGTAACTAAGTAATGACGCACATTTTCTCATGCATTGGTTAATAGAGTGTTTGCAAAACTCGACCATAAGATCAGCTGCTGTTAGACGACCTCCAGCCAATCCTGTCCGAAGAACTGGCCGACGCGCTTGCGTAACTGCTCGCAATCATTTATAAACGATCATTCGAAAGCGGCAAGTCGTCCGACCCTCAGGCAGTCGATTGCGATTTCCATCTTTAGGGAGGGGTTATGGGCATGTCCTGATAATTAGAGACAATCAGCTCAAGAGTCCGTAGCCTCTCATGGAAACAATCATCATAGACCATATCCTTGATACTTACTACGTCTTTCGGCTTGCTTAATCCAAGTCAACAGATGATTTGTGAGAAGCAAATTGTCTGGCACCTCGTTACTGGAAGCGTCCTGCCACTAGGTTCTTGTAAGATAGCAACTTCCTCTACTGCTGCGTACTTTGATTTTTCTAAAGCCTTTGACAAGAAAATTGCGTCAAGAGACCCTAGCCAAGAGACTGCTCTAAAAAAAGAGTTTCCGATACTATGGAAAAATTCATGTCTTGCCCTCATCTCTAAACCCAGAAGTAGAACAAGTCCATCGGCTAACAGGCCCATATGGCTCCTCGACATCTTGGAAAAGGTTTTTAAAATTATTCTTGTTAATATATTGTAGACGAGGCAATCAAAATCAGAGAAGCTTTATCAGTTACCGAGTATGACTTCCGTAAAAGCATATCTACTATTGGCGCCCTAGGACGAGCAGGTCGCCCAAAACGAGGAAACTCGTATTTCTAATCCTCTGGGATATTAAAATTGCCTTCTACGTATTCCGCTGAATGATCTGATTCTGTCTGAGTGAATAAAATCTATTTGCAGAAAGTCAATGGTACAATGTTACAGCCGAGGTGCCGCGAATTCGATTCTGGGACCCGTCCTGAAGGGTGCTACACATCAACAACGAAAAGGGGAAGAGCTGTTGGTCTCACCACCACATCAGCACCTCGGGGTGATCCTCGACACGGGGTTAACCGGAGCGGCACATGTAAAAGATGTCGCGGCAAACGCCAGCGGACCGCCTTAAACCTGGCGCGAGATCTGGCAAGGAATGGCGGAATCTCAGAGGGACGGAACCAAAGTATTCTAGCTTGGATTGCCAAATCATTGGAAATTTACGCAGCACCTGTTTAGGCGGACATATCACTGTGGAAGAGGAAAAATTAAAAGAGCACTATGGTCGGGCCAACGGATACTAGCATTCCGAGTTAGCCGGGCCTACCCGAAGGTCTCGATCGAAGCCATATTAATTATAGCCTAGATGCTTTTACGGGACCTACTTGCAGAAGAAAGAAGCGAAATATTTCTGGAGGAAAATATGGATCTTTCCAGGGCCAGAAGTGCCATGACCTCGGCCTGGCTGGAGGAATGGGTGCAGCTTATATCTAGGGTGACCAGGCGGAGCTGGAGTAAGAGTCCGATATCGGACCTTAAGACGCGGTCTGATACGAGAAGTTGTACCTTCTGTACAACTCAGGCTATAACCGGTCACGGTTAGTTCCAGAGCTACAGAGTTAAAATAAGGTAGGCCACTGATAACACATGTGTGGTATGCAGGCCTGGGGAGCCAGACGACGTGGAACATAATGTCCTGTACGGCAAATCTTTTTGGAAGGCAATGTGCACGGGCTCTACGGCCGTGAGGGGCCACTCCATAAAGGAGGTGATCAGCTACATGATGACCTTGTCAAACCTGGTCGCGCTTTGCGAGACACAACCACCGTTACACATTTATATTTCTTGGTGGTATTCCGTGGACGTTAAACGTTGGCTGAGAGTCAGCCCGAAAAAGTTACCTTTACATAATGACCTCGTAGCGTGAAGGAAGGCCACGGACCTGGTCGACGTTCTTTTGACGATCAAGATAGCCAAGGATACCAGTAGGCGGGCGAGGTTCATGGAACACCCTCGGGAAAAAAGTCGAGACGAGAAGCCGATGGAGGAAGAAAATGGGAGGCGAAGTGCAGCCAGGCCTTTAAGGTCTTCACGCGCCTCCTCAGGACAGTGTACACCCTGGCATAAGCTCTCTATTTAGACGCCTGTAAATACGCAGAAAGATAAGCAGAGACCTACCTGAATCAACGACAATTGCAGGGATGCCTCTCTTAATGCTTTGAAAAGTGCAAACTATTGCCAAGCCTGGGAGGGTGGGGAGGAATCCAAGTTTAGTGGATTTGTGAATCCACGCTAATCGCGCAGGCTGCTAGCGATACATGAGCATCATGCAGTCCCGCAGCTTTCCAGAAAGAAAGAAAAAGTTTCATCACAGATAGGCTTTTGAGTAACTGCGCACGAACAAGGAGGCCACAGGAACTTTACTGACACTGAGCGAAATCACTAACGTAACTACAACGGAAATGTATACACACCATACATATGTGTAAACCTTACAACCTGCACCCACAATTGCGCAATCGACTAATTAGCACTGCCGCACTCAGACACAAACAAATATTGTTGGAAAAAATAGTTCACGATCCTCTTTTTACCGTTGACATACTCATAGTGAGCCATAACTGCATCAACATTCTATTAGAGATGATGCGGCAGATCAAAAACAAACTACAGTTAGTTCTAACCCAAATGAAACGAGCTTCAAGACTCTACATGAGAAATTACTGTGAGTTTTCAATTGGTTAAAGATTTCTAGACTACACTAGCATGTTGTTGCGATGTTTAGCGTGACATAGGACAACCTGGTTAGAACCATAGTAAGGAAGTCTATGAAAGATCTCGAAAGCCGGCAAAATATCCAGTCAGATGGACAAATTTTAGGAATGTCAGTTCATACAGTGGGAATGACTAGACATCGACAGTACAGTAAAATACATTTGAAAAAGGGAAATTACGAAGCAAGATAGACAAGACACATATGGCCACGTGTGATATTGGCGTTCACGGAGACATCTCAACACAAAGTCATAATGGCGCAAGAAGGCGAGAGAACTCTGGAGACTGTACCAATGTGAAAAACTGCGGGACCACTAATGGGCACTAAGGTGTGAGCTTTCTCAATAAATTAACGTAAGACAGTGCCTGCAGGTCTTCAAGAAGCTTCATACCGATATTAGATCGCGCTGGGAAATCGTGCAACTTCAAAACAATCGTGTGAGCTGTCTGTTAGCTTCGGCTCGGGCAAACATATTGCCTACCAAATAGATGTAGACCTGGGGTCCATATCCACGGCGTAAAGTGTATTCCTGGTGGTTTTCGAATTCAGCACGCCCAGCATAATCCTCTAAGCTCCGTTAGATCGCGTGACATCGTGCCGAAACGATAGGAATTCCCGATATCGCAGAAGTCAGAATAAACTTACACCAATATAACATATTAAAATGTTATTAACAATTAACCATCCGTTTTTGACATGCACTAATGACATCCATATTATAAATGCTTGATTAAATTATTTTGAATGCAAAAATAAAACGATAATAATTATAACTTTGATTAATTTAAAATCGCGTTTGTCATTGTTCTGCGGATTGTCCACGAAAAAGCCATAGTAGATACATGTTTTGCATTTAACAAGAACAACAACATCCACTAGAATATTATTCTCCCTACAAGATTCGTTGATAAAAATTAGATCCTCTGATAAGCCCAGAAAGCCTGCAAGGTTCGACCACTAATTGCCATTTTTGAAACAGTCTGACCTTATCGGTAACACAAGAATGTGCCCATCAATATCAAGAACACGGTGTTAAGTCATGCGTTAAAAGAAGGTCGTCGTAAAAATGGCGTGTCACGAGTGCCTATCTCTAGCCATCCTCTTTTAAAGTGTCAATTCTCATACTCCTTATCAGTAGTTGATTCTTCGGAGTCCAAACATTTAGAAGTATCTCTCCCTATCATTACACAACAAAACTGCACGTCTTTGAAGGTGTATACAGACTCCGATTAAACATCGTTGATATACATTTTGAACCGTACATTTAGTATAACCTGCATCAACAGCAGTGTTTAACCTTGAGCGCTCTAGTGAGCGTGTTAACCTCGAACATCATCGCTCAGCTGGGTCAGGTCAGCGACTTTGCGATTTATACAGTGATATTAAACTGTATAACCCGGTGCAACCATGCCCACTAATCAATGCAGCGTATCAACAGTGGAAGTCGACTCAAACCGATCATGTTCAAAAATGGCCGCCGACAACCGAATGCTAGGAATCTCGTGGAGGCTTGAAAGAAAACTATGAAACTATATCCTAGACATCGTGGTCGTTGTGCTTTTACTAGGATATTTAAAGAACTCTTTCATAAAAAATCGGATGTTTATAAATATAATTATTAGCATATGCGTATTGCATACCAAGCTGTCGTACATTTTTGTCATTATAAAAAGCTTCACTTCAAACGTGATTTCGGTTGTCTGAACAGGAATATCCCGTTAATCGTTAAGCTTTATGTAATCTGCATTCGAAACAAACGAGGAGAGCTCTTAATATTTATGACAAAGAGGTTTTCTACAAACTGAGTAGTGTGCTCCGAAGTCGCAAATAACCGATATGGTGGACCTCTAAGGCTTAGACATATTGTGTAAGTGAGGCCTTGCCAAAAAACAAATTGCACGAATTCGTTGCAGTGTTCGTATGATTTTTAATACCAATACTCGCAAACGTGTATTTTCGTCGATTAGGCGACTTGCGCAATTTTGCTATCAATCTATTATTTGTAACATTAGACGAAATCTGCAAATCTTACAAAAAATTGCTTTGAAACTCCCAACTTCTGGCGACAGAGTAGGAAATGATATTCTTACACCGTGCTGTCGACAATGCGACACTGATTTTGCAACACATGCAATATGCGACGCATGCGATTATGCGAAGCATCTGATTATGCGGCATATGCGATTATGCGACGCTGATTATGCCACACATACGATTATGCGGCATTTGCGATTATGCCACACCGCGATTATGCGACGCTGATTATGCCACACATACGATTATGTGGCATATGTGATTATGCGACACATGCAATTATGCGACATTTGCGATTATGCGACACATGCGATTATGCGGCATTTGCGATGATGCCACAGATGCGATTATGTGTCATTTGCAATTATGCGACACATGCGATCATTTCGAGCCTCTCCAGCTAAGATACAGCTCAACCATTAAGTAATGCACTTGATGGTATCGATGCCTCTATGCATGGCCGCAGCGACGCTGTATGCGTACATACGACCATGGCATTCCTGAACTCCCGCGGTACATCGCTAACGAGGTCGGAGAGGAGAAGTGTAAATAAGATACAGCATAGTGGATCTCCTTGGAGAGTCAACCTGCTTATGATTATACTGATATTACAGTAGAGATTGACTAGTTCCAAACCTTTTCTTTTTGGGGAATTTTGGCATAGTGCACTATTACGTCCTCCAGATGCTGCGTAACTGTTGTAGAACTTTTTTAATCTTTCGACAGCTCACCTCTTAACCTGGATTCTTCCTCTTCTCTCAGTCTAGATATTACTTTGGAGTTACTTCGAAACGACTTTAAACGCCTAATATTGTCTTACTGGCTTACTGTTTCAAACCGTTCTAACTGTTCGTTAATTATGGCGATGGGAGGGACCAACGGTAAGCGAAAACTATGGCTGCGAACAGCATGCGGTCGGTTTGTCGATAACATAATCAGCAGTCTCAAGCATCAGGTGCCTTCCTCTCACCAACGTTTAATCTGCACATCAGACACAAGTGCGTGGAAGAAGGATCGCCATTGCTAGTATAGGAAATACGATGGAGGATGCACTTAGCTAGCTAATAGGTATCGTATGAACCACCTGCCTATCTGAGCGTTCCATTTCAAGGTTCAAAACCTACCTGTGGTTTTTCTATTTCGATCTCAATCGGGCAGACAAAGAGCAGGTGCCACCTTAATGTCAACTGGTTACAAGAGGGTTTGATGGGAGTACAATTCGCTTTAATCGAGCTTTCAGGCAATTTACAGGCCAACTCTAGGAACTCTAGGCACGTTAAGCCTATGCAAATGTTGGAATTAGAATTCATTGCACATGGCCGATTGCTATTGGCGATGCTATTCGCGAAATCGCTACCCATCTAGACAACCACGTACAAATGCAAGCTGCATATGAATCGCACAGAGAACGAATTGATCTGCATCACACACGTCACACAGAGAATGACTAGTAGCCTGTTTTTGTGATAGACACATAGTGGCATCGAGACCAGGCGAAGCTATCTATTTTCCGCAGGCGCTGCTTCTAGTGCGTACAACATCTCCCGTTAGCACCTCCCGACTGCGTCGCCTTCGCCATGTTACTTCTTTTATCGCTCTCGTTCCCCTCGCCCGACAACACAGATATGCCCGTGTTACAGATAATTGCTTTTTTCTGGCTCGCTCGCTGCAATGTTTTTACCTCGGTGCACGCTCAGTCGCGTAACTTGGCGTCGTAGACCTTTTTTTGCCTACATATCACTGCCTGATACTGACGTAATCCTTTAACCAAATGTGACAAGGTAAATAGTAATTGAACAGAAGGACATGGGATGCATGATAGATACAGTGTGTCAGGTGTAACCGTATACCAGAAGAAAGAAGGAGTATGAGCCGATAGAATGTCTGAGAAATTCAGCACTTTCAAAGTGGCATATTGTATGAGGTAACTAACGGTAACTAATTAATTATAATTAACAACTTTACTGCTGACGGCCGTTCGAGC